>CAIGQZ010032222.1:7364135-7377552 GCA_903798205.1 Danio tinwini | reverse complement strand
TATCTATCTATCTATCTATCTATCTATCTATCTATCTATCTATCTATATATATATATACTATAAATGCAACTAAACGAAAGTGTATTACAGTATTTATTAGTTCACAATAGTTAGTACTGTAGTAATGGGTACCATTCATTAATTGTTGTAAAATACTATAATATATAGCACAATATGGTTCTAAATGACTATTGCTACATTATTTTTCATGTAGTAGTAATTCTAATAAGCAACAAAAACCTTTTTTGATTGTTGTTTAATATAATTCATATGATTAATAATCAGTGAAAAAGCAGGATGTCTCTTCTGACTAGTCTTTTTAGTGGGTGTGATTGGTCTCTGCAGGGTTTCAGCACCACCTGTTTCAGGCCACATTTAAGCCCCTTTAAGGCCTTTGTCTCCTCCTCCATCCCAACATCCGTTCATATATGGAGAATTTCTGTAATGCGGCTCTAGTGTTTTCAGTTCTTCCGTTATTCTGGATTTCTCTCAGATCTGCTTTTTTGTATGGCCAGTTTCAGTTCATGAGATGTAGTTTCATATTGACAAACTGTCTGGAGCTTTTGTTGCCAACACAGGAAATCTATTGGAAATATGTGCCCAGGGCTACATTTTTGAGAACCGACAAATATGTTCCCTGGACAATGTATTCTTGCAGTTTTTCTTTTTACAAATCCACCAGACGCTGCTGTGTACATTTTTAATAATTTCAAATACGTTACTGGAGCATGTTTTTTTATACGTGCTATTTCTCGTAAATCCAACAGAGGGCGCTTTATACATTTCTGCGTATCTTAATGTCCATCTCATACACGTCCATGAGAGAGAAGCTGCTTGTCTTGTCATCATGCATAATATATCAGCTGGATATTCACTGACCCACCCACACCCTTCTCTAATCCCAACCCATAGTGTTTTCAGAAAAAGAGAAAAGTCATCACGGCCACATGCTTCTGCCACGGCGTCACACTACTTATTTTGGTTTCGCCCTCTTTCGCCGGACTCGAACCCCTGTCCACTCCACGTCCCAAGTCTGACACCATTTGACGAGCTACTGAGCAAACCAGTCAGAAAAGCCATTTTGCATCGAGACCGGAGCCGCCTGGAAGAAGCCCCTCCCATGATGCAAATTCGAGTCTGTTGTGAAGTGAATTTCACGCACAAATGAAGTGAGAAGTATGTTGGATCTAAAGCATGAAGGACCCAACTATTTAGCTTATGGTTATTTAGGTTAATAATAATATACAAAAGGCAAGGGAACGGGGTAATCAGGATGTTAAAATAACTCACCTTTCAAAGATTACCTACAACTTCACTCAGCAATAGTCACGGCACAATAAACAAATCCCAGCCGGATTCGTTATATTTGCATGTGTTGTGAGAAAATGCAGGTGTTTTCTTAATTTCTTTGGGCGAGAAAATGCAACATGTATGCTGTCAAACCGATGAGAATCTTTTCTGAATTTGCTGGTGTGTTTTGTAATTCCGTGTTTTTTTTTATTGCAGGACGTTAAACTCTTATCTGCCACCGTAGAGAAGGGAATGTTCAAGCAATCTATCAAGTGTGAATAGTGTGATTCATAGACTTGTGATTTGGTCAAACTTCAGGGAATTATTATAATAAAAAAAATAGGGATGCACCGATATGGATTTTTGGTCGATATCAATAACTGATAAGATAACTCAGAAGATTTGGAGGCCGATAACCGATATATTCCGATAAATATTTCAAAATTTACAAATTTTATACAGTAAACATTTATTTTATTTAAAAAAAACCTTATAAAAATTTGAACTGATCTTATGACCTGAATAGCCCACGATTTCACATAAATTAACATGCCAAAAATAAGTTTCCTTCTCTTCGCATAGTAAACTAACATGTAACTTGACTATTGTATAAAAATAATAGGTTAAATAACAAAACGGGATTTAATTAACAAACAAGTAAAATAAATATATTTTAAATAAAATGAAAAAGAAAGAACTACAAACTGAAACCAGCTCAAATGTTCCTGAATAAAATGTGTTACAGTAATGTACATACAGTATGTAGAAATATGTAATGTCAGAAAAAGCGTTTTGAGAGGTGTTTTGGCAGTTCAGAGCCACCGTACAAGCAAGAAGCTAAATACAGTTAGTATTAATTTAGAAAATGCGGCATAAATTCGTCCTATTTGGCGTTTAGACTCTTTTGAACACATGTAGGTGCTGCTTCTCAATCAGACAACGCTTCTATGTTCAGTTTTGCTGTCAATTGTGGGAAAAATGATTGATGAAAGGTTTATGATAAACCGCAGTGAGTTTGAAACTTTAACTGCAGGAGCTGTGTGATGCGCGTGCACGCAAAGTGGAGTCAGATTTTGATACAACACCTGAACATTGAGCACAGATGACTTTATGACAAACACAGAGCAAAATATAAAGACAGAATGTTGCGGACTGTTGAGAACTCATATGCTGGATTCAGCGACTGGTGCTTGTCTCCCCTGCTGCTGTTTGGGGTGCTGTGAAAGCTCTGACCACTTACTATGTGTGTGTGTGCGCTCGTTTTAATCAATATATATATATATATATATGCCGATCAAACTGAATACATTCTTACATCAGCAACACATGGCAAATAATGCATTGGGAATAACAGATATGCATATTAGATTACAAACAACCCTACGAGTTGTTTAGCACTTGTGCATCGCTGCTATTATGTTTACACATGTAATATTTTTCCTGAGGCAATTTAAAGGGGAAATGAGGCATTCAGTCAAGTGTACATTAGTTTGTACATAGGATTCCACTTTAATGAAAATATATTAAACAAACTAGATTAATGTGACCATTTAGAAGAAAACGGCATGTTTTACTATAGCTTTTAGACCTAGGGTGCAGCCATCTTGGAATATTGCTGTGTCTGACATCATGGGGTTGGTTCCGTTCCATCGGCTGAACAGATACAGTGGAAGTTAAGGACTGAACACGGAGACTGTAAAGCCTAATTTAACCCAATCTGTGAAGTTGTGGACGTGGAGCTGGTGCAAATACAAGCATTAGATGTGTGTCTAATATAAAATATACAGTTGAAGTTAGAATTATTAGCCCCCCTGAATTTTAGCCCCCCTGTTTATTTTTTTCCCCGGTTTCGATCGAAATATGTCTTAAAGCGGTGCATGCCGGTTAGAAATTTTGGCCGGATTGATGCTGCGCCGACGTCATGTGACTGTCACATGTGGCATCAAAGTACCGCAACAGCTCTCCGAGATCAGACGACTGACTCAGCCCGCGCAGCATCTGAAGAGCGCCTGCTGGAGCTAAGATGACGACACCAATATAACACGATTTGCCAAGTTCACCGCATGACAACAACCACGTGTGTTTCGCGTTTATTATTGGACAAATTTCCTTCTCACAAATTTCAAAACAAACAATTAACTTTTCATACCATCTCTATCATGTACACATGATGCTTAAAAGACTACAAATATTTTACTGCAGTATCATCTTTTGTTAAATAATTTGTTCATAAAGACTAGATTGTTTGCACAGGTTTATTCTGCCTTTTTCATACAGACCACTGTATTCAGCTACATAAATGATTTAAATGATATATTTTAGTAAATAACCTAAATATTAACTCAAATAACTCTTACAGACTTGTAATAAAATAATTATCATCATTGATCCTGACGATTTCTTAGCAAGTTAAGTTAAAAATATATAATATAAAAATATATGTTTCTAAAATATTTTATTTCCTGTCAAGCTATTTATGCAGAAATGTACATTGATGTGCCTGCTCTTTCTGGAAAATGTCTACTTAAAGTGTAGCTCATTTATTTTGGTCATTTTGTTCAATCTTTTTGGATTAAAGTGCTTTTTTTAAAAAAAAATGCTTTCATTATCCAAAATAATCCTATTCGTGGGTATTTATTTCCTTTTTATGTGCCCTCTGGTTTCACCCTTATTTCTCATGCGTTTGTTATGTAGACTTCTTAAATTTAATTCATAATTCCCTTATTGTTTAAAAATGAACTACAGTTTGTAGAGACTGTATTTTGTTTTATTTGTACTGTACATCTTTTGTTGTTATTTCAATAAATAAATGATCACGCCATGTGATCGGTCATCATGACTGCAGCAACTTTGAGCCCCCGAAGTGTCCGGCTAGACGGCTCCGTTTTCAACTCCGCCCCCGCCTGTGTCGGCTAATCTCGTTGATCACCGGCTGCAGCTGTGCTTCATGTCGAATGCACCTAAACACTGCAGGCACCTTAACGGAAACCCAACCTCTGCTTTCCTTTGATTGGAGAATGAAAAGACGCGACTGACGTAACACGATTTTTCCGCTCCGAGTTCACTTTTTTCAACTGCAAACGTACGGTGCACGAGGGCAAAAAATGCAATGCGCAGCAGGCAGTTAAAATGTGAGGCGCACAGGGTGCATCAGCAGCATGCAAAACGCTCACGGCCGTTAGTAAATCCTTCAAAAAAGGCGCCTCTCAACACATAAAGTGCGTTCGGTGTGATCAGATCAGTTATTAATGAACAGCAATACCACATGAAGAAAAGACTGACTATGAAGGAATAAACAATGTGAGGGAAGCTCTGTTTTAGTGAAGTCTGAACAAGTTCGATCCACGCATGCGCGAGACAGGCAGTTCTGTACAGTTATGTAATCTATCAGTTTAAAGATATTGGCCTAATTTTGACATCGGACCGATAACGATAACATTTAAAAATAGCATTTATTGGCCGATAACGATATGGCCGCTGATATATCTTGCATCCCTAATAAAAAAAGCAAGATAAAGTGAGATAAAGTGCATCTCTTTTTTGATGACATTTGTATTGATAAATTATTAATTTGTGAATTTAAGTATGCAAAAAATTAACAAAAGTCTCAGTTGCAACATTTTTTAATAGGTCAAGCAAAAATGTCGATTTATAGCACACGGAAAGAAAAAGTTGTGTGATAACTTGCGAGCTGTTTTTGTGAAGCTGATAAAATTCTATAATAAAATCAATAATCATTATTTTAGATTAATGCATGATCTATTGTCATTTTAAGCAACCTGGTGTTTAAAAGGGATTTTTTTATAGACTTATTTTTTTCTAATATATATATATTTTTAATATTATTGTTATTATTATTATCATCATCAAATATATATGTTATTATTACCAATGATTAAAATACAATACACAACTGTGCATTCATTCAAATGGTTTGTAATATTGTCTCTCTCTCTCTCTCTTACTCTCTTACTCTCTCCTTGGCCTCTCTAAGCCTCCATTAGTTCTGACATGCAAGACCACTGATTCTGTAAAGGTCAGGACCTCGCGCAGCAGGTCTTGGCAGGGTTTTAGTCCAGCATAATCACACATCTGCGTGCGAGAGTCCAGTGCTGCCCACTGAGTTCCCCTTGCTCTCCTCCAACACGCTCTCACACCCCCTGAATCAGCAGAAGAGCCAACCACTGACCGCCTCTCATCTGCAACACCCCCACTAATTGGACTGCTGTAGACTTTATTTGTGCACATTCAGTTATTTTTTTTTCATTAGCTGTGGTTATATTGTTTCATAGGGTTTAGAGAGTGTGACAAATCTCATTTCACCATATAGGTTTGTTTAGTATGGTTGCGATGGCATTTCTGGGCTTGGTAGAGGGTTGATTGTGTGTTTTGGGTGGGTTTTTAGAGAGTTGCTGGGAGTTACTAAGGTGTTCATGGTGATTTCTAGAAGGTTGCTAGGTTATTGTGGATGGTTGCTAGAGCATTGCTATGATGTTTTGAATGATAGCTTTTAGGGCTGCAAATTCTAGCAAAAATATTATGATCACGATGATAGTAAATGCAATACACACTACCTGACAAAAGTCTTGTCGTCGATCCCAGTGATAAGAGCAACAAATAATAACTTGACTTCTAGTTGATCATTTGGAAAAGTGTCAGAATGTCGATTTTTCAGATGAATCATCTGTTGAGCTACATCCCAATCATCACGAATACTGCACAAGACCTACTGGAACCTGCATGGACCCAAGATTCACACAGAAATCAGTCAAGTTTGGTGAAGAAAAAATGGTTTGGGGTTACATTCAGTATGGGGGCGTGCGAGAGATCTGCAGAGTGGATGGCAGCATCAACAGCCTGAGGTATCAAGACATTTGTGCTGCCCATTACATTACAAACCACACGAGAGGGCAAATTCTTTTGCAGGAAAGCGCTCCTTCTCATACTTCAGCCTCCACATCAAAGATCCTGAAAGCAAAGAAGGTCAAGGTGCTCCAGGATTGGCCAGCCCAGTCACCAGACATGAACATTATTGAAGGAGGTGTTGAAGATGAATCCAAATAACCTTGATGAACTCTGGGAGTCCTGCAAGAACGCTTTCTTTGCCATTCCAGATGACTTTAAGTTATTTGATTCATCGATGTATGGATGCAGTCCTCCAAGCTCATGGAAGTCATACACAATATTAACTATTTTTCCACTGCACCATGACTTTATATTCTATACTGGGCATTATTTCTGTTAAGTGACCAGATTTTTGTCTGAGCAAAGTCAGACCTTACTGTCCTAATTAAATAAATAAAAATCAAGGCATGATCATATTTTATTTGGGTAAAATAAGCATAATCTAGAGACCTTTGCTTTTCATATAAGCCTCTTCTGATTCCAAATGATCAACTAAGTCAAGTTATTTTTTTTGTTCCCAAAACTTGAATAAGCATCAAGACGTTTGTCAAGTAGTGTATGTGTGTCATTAATTACATTTTTTATTTATTCATGATTTATCTAAAATTGACTAATCAGATGGGGCCTTACTAGCTTTAGCCCCGCCTCCCCAGTAGTTGCTGTTCTATGTTAGGGTTAGGGTTAAGAGCAACTTAAATCAAAACTCAGAGCTGAAAATAAACACTAATGACGAGAGTCGAGATGAGAGAGGAAAATGACAACAGCCAATCTGAGTCAGCAGAATATCTGCTGAGGTTTTCACTCATTTATAGTGTTTCAAAGGCTAAATGTTTGCATCTTGACACCGTTTTTTTTGTCTGCATTAGATTTAGATCTTTTACCTGTTTATTTTAATATAATAAAAAAAAATTATTAATTCATAAATTTTCCTTCAGCTTAGTCCCTTATTTATCAGGGGTTGCCACAGTGCAATGATTCGCCAACTATTCCTGCATATTTTTTACACAGTGGATGCTTTTCTAGTCACAACCCAGTTCTAGAAAACACACATACACTGTCACATTCACACACACACACACACACACACACACATACATTATGGCCAATTTTTGTTTTACCCTATTCACCTATAGCGCATGTGTTTGGACTGTGGGGGAAACCCATGCCAACACGGGGAGAACATGTAAACTCACAGAAAAACACACAGAAGTGCCAACTGGCCCAGCCAGGACTTGAACCAGCGACCTTTTTGCTGTGAGGCCACAATGCAAACCACTGAGCCACCGTGATCATAAATAAATAAATATAAATAAATTATTGACATTTTTTATCACAATACTCAATTGCATATTGATTATTTTTTTCCATTATTGTGCTGCCCTAATTACTAAAGCATTTCCGGGTTTGCTAGGGTTGATGCTGTGTTCTGGTTGGTCGCTGTAGTATTTATGAAAATGTTATGAAAAAATTGTACACACCTGTATTGTACCTTTAAGTATATTTATTTTTGTATATTTGATTAATTTTCTGGTTTACAAATATTTTTTCCTTATTCACTGCAGCAACAGAATGCATTTAAATACAAAATAAATGCGCTGAGCAAAAAAATGGCAGTATTAATGTAGTTTGCTTGTCTGTGTTGTCCTTTCAGTAAGCGGAAACAGTTTTGTAAAGCCTGACAAGACGCACATTGTCCTGCACTACTGTGGACAACAAGTTAATTTATGAGTTTGGAGAGGATGTGGAAATGTAACGCACACAGGCCCATTTTTGTGGCTTTCACTGCTTCCCACTAGAGCCATCTGCTTTTTTTGTTACCACTGCCAATTTTGGATCATGTGATGTGACTATTGTAACCCACCAATCAGAGCTCAGAGAGAGAGAGAGGATGAAGTCTGTGATTGTGTTCTGAAATGCACTAAAAATGAGCAAAATCTAATCACTATTAAAACTGTCAAGTGCATTTATTTACAACCTTTATATTATCCATTCATTCATTAATTTTCTTTTTAACTTAGTCCCTTTATTAATCTGAGGTTGCCAAAGAGGAAAGAACCGCCAACTTATCCAGCATATGTTTTACGCAGCGGATGCCTTTCCAGCTGAAACCCATCACTGGGAAAATCTTTATATTATATTTGTCATAAATTACTTATTTCTTTATAGCTAAACTCATTTGATTTAGTGTACTTTTAAGAGTAAATTATTACTCAGTCGGCATAAAACAAAATAAAAACTGCACATTGCATACTTTTATTGTTTAGGTTTTGTTTAGATTACAACAATAAATAAAAAAGCAATTCCTGTTACTATTTGTAGTCAAAACAATGTGCAACCCTAAATTAGAAAAAGTTGGGACAGTATAGAAAATGCAAATAAAAAAGAAAGTAGTGATTTCTAAATTTACATTCACTTGAATTTCATTGCATACAATACAACAAACATTTAATGTGTTCCTCAATATTTTTATAGTTTTTCTTTTCAAACACATGTTGAAATTTTGGTTGCAACACATTTCAAAAAAGTTGTAACAGTAAAGCATTTACCACTTTGTAATGTAGCCATTCCTTTTCACAACACTTAAAAGGCATTTAGGGACTGAAAACATCAAGTGATGAAGTGTTTCAGTTGTAATTTTGTCCCATTCTTCTTGCGAATAAGTCTTAAGGCATAGGTACAGGTAAAGTCTAAAGTAGTACAGGGTCTTCGAATTTTGTGCTTCAAAATGTGCCACACATTCTCTATTGGAGACGGGTTGGGACTGCAGGCAAGCCAGTCAAGTACCTGTATCCTCTTCCTCTGCAGCCAGGACTTTGTAATGTGTGCAGAATGTGGTTTTGCATTGCCTTGTTGAAATATGCATGGGCGTCCCTGAAAAAGAAGGCAGCATATTGTGCTCCAAAACCTCTATGTACTTTTCAGCATTTATGGTGCCATCACAGAAGTGCAAGTTACCTTTGCCAAGGAAACTGACACTAGCCTGTACAATGACACACCCTGGCTTTTGGACTTGTTGCTGGCAACAGTTTGGATGATCCTTTTCTTCTTTGGTCCGGAGGACAAGGTGTCCATTTCTCTCCCAAAATATCACAGTACATGATTCCACTGTGTGATGGTCCATCCCAGATGCCCAGAGAATATGGACGCTTCTGGACACTGTTAACATAGGGCTTCCTTTTGGCACAGTACAGATTGGCATCTGTGGATGTAACTACATATTGTGATACTTGGCAAAGGTTTGCCAAAGTAGTCCTGTGCCCATGTGGTGATATCGCTAACAGTAGATTACATTGTTATTAAGCATTTCAATAATTTTCTTCCATATTTGTTGGCAAACTGGCGATCCTCTGCCCATCTTTGCTCCTAAAGGACTAGACTTTTTTGGATGCTGCTTTTGTACCAAATCCTAATGACAATCACCTGTTGACATTCCCTGGTTTACATCACATCAATATTTAACAAGTTTACCTGATTAATAGCCCTAATCTGCTCCTGTCACAACATTTTTTTGGAATGTGTTGCAGGTCTGAATGACAGGAAAGGATGTATATTTACAAATGAAAAAAAAGTTGATCAGACAAAACATGAAATATTTTCTGCTCATGTTGTCTGCGATGAAATTCAAGTGAAAGTAAATTTGTAGATCACTACTTTCTTTTTTTATTTGCGTTTTCCATATTGACCCAACTTTTTCTGATTTGGGGTTGTATTTGTAATTCAATATATTACATTTATTTGTATTTATTTATGTGTTATATGCAGTACCGCTGCTCCCTATACGCAGAGTGCGCAGGTAGCGTAGGGCCTCAACTCCGGAGGGGGGCACCATCTCGGTTGCACAAAAAATAATTTATTAACATTTATTTAATAATGTTAACATAAACTGAGTGTAAATAAAATATATATTGATAATATGTTGTTAAGTAAAAAATAAAATAAAAGAAACATTTATTTTATGACGACCACAAAAACAAACGTGACGGGTTTTTTTTCTGTGTACGCGCATAGACGCGTGCACGTGGCGCGGTCCGGGCCACTTATCTTTGCGGCTGCTAGCAGCATATAATTATAATTGATGCAAGTTGCAGCTCTATGCCCAGAAAAAGAAAACAGCAGTCTGGAGCCGAGAAGAGGAAAAAAGTACAAGATGATTGTGTGCATCACTTTCAGGTAACTTATGTCCATGAATAGAAAGCATATTGTTGGTTGTTCAAGTAAATTAGTGAGGCTAACGTTTAAACTTCTTCACAACTGCACCACATCTGCCTTATTTGTTGTTGTTTACGTTCAGTTTCTTGCTTTGCGGCTCTGCATTGTGCTTAAACTATGACAGCACATGTTCTATGACTTTTGGCGTTTGCCCCTCTTCCCCATGTTGCTGAAAATTACACAAACTCAATTATTTTTATTAACTTGTGCAGTACTTTACAATTCTGTTTGCACACCAGCTAACGTTACATACACATACACATGCACTGCACAATTATTTCGCTGTATGTATTATTTATTATTATATAGTTATTATATTATATAATTAGATATCATATAATTCTTTGCAGTTATCATTGTTTACTGTTTTGTCTATTTCTATACATTTCTTATTGCTGCAGTTAGTATTGCTTGTATTACTGCAATGACTATAAAGTCTCTTTAGTCTTTATATCAGTGGATTGGTGTGTTTTTAGGCCAGTTTTTCATTTGTGTACTGTACATTACAATTTGAAATAACAAAAGTGACTCATTCTGTGATTTCTAAATGATCAGTAATATAAAATGAGTCAAATTACTGTTAGCCACAGGCCATGAACTATTTTTATTGCATGAATTTATTAATGATGATTTTTTTTCTGAATGTTAAAGTTTTTGTTTAAAAATGCACCCATTTTAATACACTTTTTAATTCCTAAAAAAACACAAATGTATATGATTTATACTAACAGCAAGGGTCAAGGTTTGTCACCATAGATTATAGTGCAAGTTAAATCCACATTTAGGTTGTAGTTTAGACACATTATGAAGAGTGCTTGACTAACTCGTTGTTTTAATGGTATGTCATGAGTTTTTTTTTTCTTTAAATGACAGATTTTTTTCTGTATTGTACATGCAGGTTCAATGCTGAAATTTGCCACAAAAGAAGATGAGATGTCCTGATCCAGCACTGCTCCAGAGACACCAGCAGCTGCACAGGTACAGACACAGGGTGCAGCACTGAGGACCGACCATCTCCACAGGTACAGTGAGGGTTTATTCCTTATCTTTTGTACATGTTTGATATTAGGAATGCTTTAGCAGAACACATGTCAGTGTTTATTTTGATGTAAACTATTATTTTGTATAATTTTGAGTGTTTAAATGTGCATTTATGTATATAAATAAATAAATAAATAAATAAATAAATACATGTTTAAATACATATGTTTATGTGTTTTTGTTCCTCTGGGGGGGCACCACAGTAAAATTTCGCATAGGGCACCCTTTTGGCCAGCAGCGGCTCTGGTTATATCTAAGGCTGGGTGATTTAACCTAAAATCAAAATCTCGATTGATTGAACATTTTAACTCGATTACAATTAATGAACGATTTATTTTATTTATTTATTTTATGGTTTTGTACAGTAAACATGCTCACATATTATAAGTGAGAGACTTTTTAAAGAAGGGTGCATTATTTGATTTTAAAATAAATGAAGTAAACACACACTATCTACTATCTATGATTATTAATTGAACATCAATGAAAATCAAAAAATAATGAAATTAAAACACACATTGCCTAAAATGTGCTACCAAACCGACCAATCACAAAGCTTGTGTTACACATCGTTGTAACGTGTAGTTAAATTTTTTTGAGAGGTGCACAGGTATGCGAAGGCTGCGCCGGACCGTACGCGTGCAGTTGGCAGAAGTTTAATATCAGAATAATATAATAAATCTAAATCATAATATTATAAGTATAAATTAGCCTTAACCAATCAGGGTCATGTGACTCCAAAAGTGGTAGGGAAAGTAATTAAAAGAATTGGCTTGGAAAATTTTGATCGATTATAGGTTCTCAATGTCAATTTCGATTACTTTCCGATTAATCACCCAGCCCTAATTATATCATCTTTGCAACAAATTACAAAAAAACGAATAACCGCTTGTGGGAGGTGTTTGAAATGCAGTGTCTATGGCGGCAAGACAGTAAACTTGAAATTGTTCTCCCTTCTGGCTACCATTATCAGTAATTTTTTTATTTTTTCTGAAAGTCTCGAAAGAAAATTGTGTAGTTTTTCTTTTATTATTTCAGAAAAATAGGATCGTAAAAAAATATTTGTTGTACTCTTCCATTCACTGCGCTCTAAGTTTACTCAACTATGATGACTTCTGCTTTAGAGTAACCTGGAAATGTGTAAGGGTCCATTAAACTGTTTAATTTTCTCTCATCTTTCTGAAAGTTGCTGTGCTGCTAAAGCTCATCTTCCACCCTGTGGCCAATCAGGCGGCGGCTCTCAGCTGTTAGTCCCTGCCAGGCCCTCTTGCCTCTTTTTGTGGTTTGCACAAAGGGGCCGCTGCCCTCTCGCAGGCTACGTTACAGTCTGTCACATGAGGTGGACACTCTAGTCCTGCCGCGCTTTATTTGCTGTGGCACTACAGATTACTTCCACAGTCTCAGTCTGCGCTGCACATCCAACTCAATTATGGGCGATTAGTGGCTCCCCCTTTGCCTCACCGTAAACCCCCTCCCCTACACCATTTATAGTATACACACACACACACACACACGCACACACGCACATCTGAGGAATGCAGTGCTTGGATAAAAATGCAGAACTTTGATAAGCATTGAAATGCTGTTGCATATTGAGTAATTCTTTAATCAGAATGTTTCGTTTTAAATATGCTTATTATATGTGTAAAGTTTAATCAGGGACTAAGCTAGAGGATATTGAGAGTGAGTGATATGTGTATAATTTTGCAATTCAATTCATTATGAGATTGCCTTTTGTATGCAAAGTATGTTGTCAAATGCCTTTATGTGTATGTCTTTGTATTATGGAGAACAATAATGTTTGCTAAATAAGAATTTAATTAGTTTTTTGTGCACAATGCACAGATGATCATTACTTTTTACAGGATATTTTTAGTATTGATAAATACTGGTTTTAATATTTATTCATATACTGAGTTAAATTTCTATCTATCTATCTATCTATCTATCTATCTATCTATCTATCTATCT
>CAIGQZ010032222.1:7340023-7353619 GCA_903798205.1 Danio tinwini | reverse complement strand
TTCATGCTCAGAAACTTTCTATGCATCTAGCAAGAATAAATGGGTGGGTGGCGGCGGGTATGAAAACATTCTTTCAGTGTTCAACCCTAACATAAAAACTATTTGATCTGTTTGTAATGATTCATATTAGTTCATAAAGCTTTTGATCAAAGTGAACTGTTTAATGACCAATGACTTGCTATAGTTTTGGTAAAAACCATGGCCGCACTATGAAATCACAGGCCAGAAATGTAAAAAAAAAAAAAAACTCTTTTGAAGTAATGTTGTGTGAGGGCTGCGGGTTCAGTAGTGCATCACACTGCACTGTGAGAGAAGCTGAAGAGAATACAGAGGTGCAAGGTTTAATTGATTTTGAACAAATGTTAAAGGACACAAAGCAAATTCATGGTCTCTGTGGAGGAGTCTTGATTCCACAGATGGAGGAAACGTGTCCTTGGCTTTTATACTAAGACTACATGTGAAAATTGGGGTCATCGGGTCCTAAAAATGGGAGGATTTAGGTGAGGAATTGACATGTGCTCAAAAGAAAAGTTGACAATCAACAGTTCATTCATCACACTGATGTCAGTTCTTGCTGAAAGCTAAAAACACAATTATTTTTTATTTTAATTATTGACGAATTGTGGATTAAATGTAAGAAAGAGCAGACGCTTGTAGAACACGTGGCACATGAAACATGAAAGGTTAAAAACACTAATAACTGAAAGATATTTTTCAAGTGACTTAGTTTTTACTAGCGTTTTTTCAAATTATTATTTTTTTTTCAATGATCAAACTAAAATAAACTGAAAATATAGATTTTTCTGATCTAATTGAATCTAATTCATACACCTAAATACTATCATACACCCGGCGCAATAAGGTGCAATACGTGTTTGTTGCTATTTTCAGACCAGCACAAAATCAAGCTGTAGAATGGCCCAGCCAATCACCTGACTTCAATCCAATAGAAAAAACAAAATAAAGATCAGATTTCCTAAGGTGGCTGATAATATTGACCTTAAAAAAAAAAGTAATAAAATCTGTGTTTATTCCTGCCAAACTAAAACACATAACCTTTCTCCACAATAAAGAAAAAAATATTAAGGAAATACTCTAAAAATGCCCTTTAACATCACTTGGGAAATATTTGAAGAAGAATTAAAATATTCTTGACAGCGCTTCAACTATATATATTTCAGTATCATTTCAAAAGTTGTTTCACACAGCTCAACAAAGCTTTCATTGAACCTAGTTAAAGACTCATTATAGCGCAAACCACTTTGTTAAGGGCCACCAGAAGGTATTCTTTGCCTCCATTGTGCCATCAATATCAGGAAACCGCTTTAGTTTCTGTAGTGTTACTGAAAAAACAATGACGCTCCCACTCTTTTCAGCAGGTACTCTTCGTTTTAATGCCGTCATTCTCTCTTCAGCGCTCAGCGAAGATCTGTGTTGTTGAAAGAGCAGCTGTCTGTTCTCAAAACCCAAACGTTTGTTTCTCGTTCTCTGTGAATGGGCTTCAGGTCTGGAGTGGTGCTCATCTCGTCTCAACTCAATCCAAACAGAATATCTTTCCATTGGTCAAAGAGAAGATGTCCTATTTTTGTATCTGCATCAATTTCAATTGACAAAAGTAATTTTATAAACAAAGCAGACATATTAAATGTAAGTAAAGTGTCTACTTTAGACACTTTTTGTACAGCATTTATTAATTAAAGTTCATGTCTTATTAGAATCCAAATTCATGCCTGTTAACATTAGTTAATGCTTTTTGATTTAACATGAACTAGCAATAATCAACTGTATTTACATTAACTAACATGAACAAATACTGTAGTAAATGCATTAACTAACATTAAACCTATATGAGCCATAATCTTTAATAAATAAATTAAAATATATGTACATAAATTTTTAGGAAGGTCTCTACACAAATTTTATAAATACAGTACAACCTTATTGTAAAGTTTTACTCTTTTTGTAAAAAGTAAACGTTTATTTATGGTTAAAATAATGTTCAAAATGCAATATTGCCATTCAGTGTGATAGTCCAGATTTAAGCAGATGTATAAGGAATATATCAGGGCTATTCAATTGGCGGCCTGCTGGCCGAACCTGGCCCCCGAGGCAATTTGTTCCAGCCCTCCAAATAGTGTGACCAAGACATCAAAAAATAATTTTTGTTCAGTCGAAAAATGGCCGCTATAGTTATGAAGTGACGTGCGTCTGTTCAATACAGCATGAGCTGCAGAAGCTGCGCAGAGCGTGAGTCACCTGACATAAAGGGAGTGGCGTGAGCAGCCGAAAACATTTGGATATGTTTGTAGAAAAGGCCTTTTGTACTATGCATTGATATCGTCAATAGGGATGCAACGATTAGCTGATTTCACTATTAACTGCGCTTGAATTCATCACAATTAATCGTAAAGGCTTCTCTAAGCCGCATTTCTGTTGCACGGAACAAAACGAAACTGCTGCAATTAAACAGTTATGCCAAGTTGCCAACTGTGCCCTAGTTTAAAGTTTCAAGAATGTACACTGAGGCTAATATGCCCGCACACCGGATTAACTATAGAAGTGGCCATTCCCATATCACGTCTTTTCCGCTTGCAAGTTTGTTGTTTCTAGTGTAAGTATATATGACATGTGCGCACAAGCGAAGCAACGTGCTTGTGTCTTTCCGGGGGCGCACAGTAGAAAACATCTCACGGTGAAAGTTCTGCGTGCCTTTTAGTGCAGTGTAAACAAAAGATATGTTAGACGAATTATTATTAAAATGATTATGTATATATGCATGAACAAAGATGGCAACAACAGTTCATCTAAATAGCTACCTAAAGCTTGAATTTACATTAGACGTGATAACCGTGAAACCATGATTATTCTTCACACTATATAATCGTATAACCAAAATCTATAATTGTTGCATCCCTAATTGTTATACAGTTCAAAAAATAACATATGAATGTGTCTGAATGTAGAAGAAACCTACAAAAGCAATGCACTGCTTTTGTTGTGCTCTGAAATACAACACTTGAATGTTTGTAAACAAAAAAAAGAAAAAGTCTATTGTACAATGCACTGATGTTATGTAGTTTCAAAATACAATTTATTAACATTTTAATGTAGAAAAATACAATGTGGGTGTCTTAAGGAGCAAAAATACAATATATGGGCTCTTATATTGTTGTTGTGTTATCACTCATATAGCAAGTAATATTTCTCTGGCCCTTCGTTTGGGATGCTTTTTATGAAGCGGCCCACATGACAAACTGATTGAATAGCCCTGGCATACAGTGTTACTTTACAGGAAAGTAACTTTAGAAAGTAATGCATTACAATATTGAGTTACTCCCCAAAAAAGTAACTCAAATGTAATGCATTACTTACCATAAAAAGATACTCTCGCATTATATTTTCTGACCTTGCTGAGTCTTTATCTCTTTCAGAACATGCAGGTTTTGTTTTCTTCTCTTTTTTTAAATAAAGAAGCTCTACAATTACAACACACTGTATAACCTTCATTGACCTTCATAAAAACACATGAAAAATTCATGTAGGATAATGTTATCTTCAGAGAACGCCCTGACCCCAGAACGGGATTCAATGTGACTATCATCATTTTAATGCAGCTATTTGTTTTTTAAAAGCTAATTAACTACAGTAAAAAGTTTAAAAAGTTACTCCAATATTATTCCCAAATTTTTTAAAGCAATGTGTTACTTTACTCCTTGCTTAGAAAGATATTATTACGTAACCTGCGTTTCTTGTAATGCTTTACCCCCAACACAGTATGCATGTATAAGCTGAAATATACAGTTGAGGACAAAATTATATTAAAATTGTCCAATATTTCCCAAAAGATGTTTAACAGAGAAAGAAAACTGTACACATTATTTTCTGTTTATTTTTTTTCTAGAGAATGTCTTATTTCTTTCAGTTTGGCTACAAAAAACAACGGCAAAATTTTATTGAATAGCGCTTTTTACAAGTTATTGTTTCTAAGCAGTTTACAAAAGGTTTACATTATTGCATTACAATCAGATTTAGTTAAAGTAACAATCAAATATAAGTTATTGTATACATGGTTAACCTAATTTTATTGCATATAGGTGATGCCTATGTGTACATGTAATAAAGTGAAAAAAAAAGTATTCTGCCCCTTAAGATATTATTATTTTGTTCGATTCTCTACAGCAGTGGTCACCAACCTTTTTTGTCACCACAGACACTTGACAAATTTACAGTGGCCCGGTCGGTTAGTTGGTTGGTCGGTTGGTGGGCGGGTGAGTAGAGGGGGGCGACATGTACGTAGATTGCTAGGTGACCATCAAGCTGCGCGCCTCCATTGGATATAACAAACTTTTGCTCAGAAAAGATGCGATATGTAAATGTTTGTTTGCGATATCCAGCATTTGATCGTCTTGCACAGACATGCTGCATTCACCTGATATGCTGACAAATGGGTTGTGGATCCATTCTTTGGCAGTTTGTGGGTCCTTTACTGGGCCTTTTTCTCTTCGCAAAGAAACTTTCCAAAGACGTCTGTTTCTTACACATTTTTCTAGCTTGTGGGTTAAATTTGTGTGCACAAGTGACCGAGATGTATCCAAGAGAATTCTGTAATTTTTCAAAATATTAGATTTTTCAAAATAAAAGATCATTCAGACTAAATAAAATGAAAATAAAGAAGGATTTCTTGTGTGGCTCGGTACCAATTCTTCCACGGATCGGTACCGGTCCGCAGCCCGAGGGTTGGAGACCACTGCTCTACAGAACAAACTACTGCTGTCCAATGACTTGCCTAATTAACCTAACAGATCAGAGGTCTCATTTATGTATTTAATGTACACACACACACACACACACACAAAAATGTGCGTACGTCACTTCCCATGCAAAAGTTGTGATCAATAAAAACAAACTAGACGGAAGACTGTGCATCTCTAAATAAACCGCTAATTTTATTTACAGACTTTCCGCACAAATGATGCAGAAAGTTTCCTATACTCCGGATCAGTGGTTTCTCTGTAAAAAAAAAAAAAAAAAAAAAGCAGGGTTGCACACAATTCATTCATGTTGTCCTAACACTAATCGATTAAGTTAAATTAACTAATTTAAGTGGATTGAACATAAAACAATTAAATTGTCCCAAAAAAGTAACAAAAGCATTTTTTGCATTGTAGAAATTACATCAACAATCCAATTCCTAACAGACACACTGATTTTATCACTGATTTTATTTGCTGATTTTCAGCACAAATGACACAGAGAGGGCTCTATTTTAATGTTCTAGGCACAAAGTCTAAAGCTGATGGTACAAAAGCATTAAGGGCGTGTCTAAATCCACTTTTGCCAATTTAAGCAAAAAATTCCCTTTGCGCCCTGGCATATGGTCTAACAGGGTTGTGCTTATTCTCTTAATAAGTTATGGGTTTTAAGTTATAATGTGCATTAAACCAATATAATGTGCATTAAACCAATCAGAGTCTCATCTCCCAATCCCTTTAAGAGTCAGTTGCGTTGTGCCATGGTGCATTTGCTATTTACATGGCGGACTTTGTAAGTGGAAAAACTGATTGCTTCACTAGCGTGAAATCAGTTTAACAGAGCATCTGCAGCGCAAGGATAAAGAACGAGCCTCCTTCATTTGGCCTCTTTACTTTCTCTTTACTTTACTTTTACTCTTTACTCCTTTACTTTTGTGGAGTAATAAAACGGTGGAAACTCACTTCACTGAAGACATCCATTAGCTTATATATTTAAATCATTTGTTAAGCGCAAAGATTTGTTTCAAAGCTATTTCAAAATTTAGTTTTAATTTCAAAATGAATAAATGAACAATAATAACGAAGTGTGGTCAAAAAACTTATATTCAAGTTATATCCAAACACAAGTCCTATTCTTATGCCCCATATAGTGACGCATATGTCTCCAAAACCCGACAGGTGGACAAATCTAAGCTTGTTTTTATTCAAACAAACATAAATATGCATATAATAAATAATACTGCTGATAATAATAGCATTATACAAAATCAAATTGTCATGAATAATCAAAAAAAGCCCCCCGAGATGATGATGGAGGAAGTGGTTTTTATATTTATGTAGAAATATATATATATATATTTTTTAACATTTTAATCTCTCGTTTTTTTCTATCTGTAAAGATATTTGTGTATTGCCGTACATCCTGTGTGTATTAAGCAATGTGTAAGCATTTGGACCCACATAGGCGCATAACTAAAACGCTCTGCGCTGGACTTTAGAGCAGCTTTTATTTGATCAATGGTGCGGTCTATTTCAGTTCATCAAAATAGCAGTGCGCCAATAATGTGCCTTAACACACCTCTTTTATAGACCAGCACATCCACGAGTCCACAAAGTGGCGCAAATGGATTTGCTATTTAAAAAAAATATTAAAAGTGGCGCAAAACGTAAGAAAGTTGAGCTGGTCTGAAAATAGCAATAAATCATGCCAAACACATCTTGCGCTTTATTGTTCTGGGTGTATGACAGGGCCCAGAATGTTTCATATACCCAGGGTCAGCATCATTGTAAATAAATAAAAGGTTCCACACAATCCCAACACAAATCGATTAAGTTAACTTTAACTTTACAAATTTAGGATATAGGATATAGAACTAGGTATGGGCCGGTATAGGATTCTGATGGTATAATAACCTTGGATAAAAATATCACAGTTTCACAGTATCACGGTATTATGGTTACTGCTCTAAAAAATATTCTTTTTAAATGTCTGGGTAAAAAGCTAAAACTTTTTTACCTTTTGAACACATTTTATTTTAAGAAACATTTAAAATATTTTGGAAGAGTAAACATTTCAGGTTAAACAAATTATTGACTTCTGCTGTCTTCATTTGTTTCAAAAACAGATTTTTTTTACAATTTAAAATGGCATCTTTGGCTATCTTTTTTGCTGAAGATACCGCTGTCCTAAAAAAACTAAACAAAAAAAGCCAATAAAAAAAAACTCATACACACACCTTAGGAACGGTATTGCAGAAAATTTTGACGGTTTTAAAACCTTGACTTTTCCAAACCGCGGTATACCTTGAAAATGGTTATCATCCCATGCCTATATAGGACACACTCCTTCCTCTCTTATGCACCAGGCACTTCCATGTTTCTGGTTGTACAGATAACTCTTTTATATACTCCATATTGAATGTCTTTAAATATTTTTTATTTGCTTTTATTTCCTATTGCATAACTTTTATTTCTCCATAGTTTAGATTCTATTGTTATTATTATTATTTTATTTTTGCTATTACTATTTCAAGGTCAAGACTGGTTGTGTAAGCATTCCACTTCGTCTCATACTATGTATGAGTGTAAATGTGACAAAATTTTTTTTAACTTGAAAAATAAAGTTGATTGAACCTACCCCCCCCCCCCCCACAAAAAAAAATAATCGCAAGAATTGTCTTGTTTCAGCTCATTTTAAATAAGTAGTATGAACAAGCATTTTTTTTCCTGAGTCTCTTTCTCAGGAATGTGTTAGGCTTCTTTAACGCCGTGGTCAGATGTTTGCGTGAAGTCTGTCAAAACAAGCAGCCTTCATCATTCCTGAGCTGCAAAAATGGGCTCATGCTAGGGGCTCTGCTGAGCCGGCCCAGCCCTGGGGTCTTCCTGTAATTAACCCTTGTAGCGGGACCCTCCTCTCGCGCTAATCCAGAAACCTTCACGGCCGACCCCCCTCGCTGCGACCCTTGACCCCGCGCACCTCTCCACAGGTCACATGACTGGTGCAGGTGTGGAGAGGACCCCGGCCTCGATGCCCCCCAATTAGCAAGCCTAATTAGTGATGAAACCTCCTGCAGGGTCACTGAACAGGGTCTGGGGGGAAAAAGGGGGGACAGAGAGCCAGAGAAAAGAAGCGGGAAGGGAGGGTGGTGGCGGTACAGTGATGCGTGGTTAAAGGCGTGAAGGCCAAAACGGCTTTTACGCTCAAAAGGAAAATATTGCAGGCGCTGATGGACAGCATTGCTTTAATAGGGCTCTCTCTCTCTTTTTTTCGTCAAGGTGTCGTCTGAATTGTTGCCAAGCGGCACTATTGAGCGCAGATAAATACTACTTTTTTGTGTTCTCTTTTCTTTGACACGTTCTCTAGACTTGAAAGTCCCTGCAGCATTATGGCGTTTTCTTAAAGGGAAAGTTCACCTGTAGACATGAAGATTGTGTCGTTATTGATTCGCCTTCACGTCACATTGCTTTTTTATTATTATTTCTAAGTAAAAAAAGTCTTGAACTAACATGGCATGCTTGATGGGAATGTGATTTGAGAGAAGTTGTTTTTTGAGGATCCGTTTCTTTACTGTTTAGAATAATTTGTTAATGTGCAGATTGAAATAAAGAAAATATACTACAAAAATGGTTTAATTTGTTAACTACAAGTTGCATTATGTACCAGGGCTGTGTGATTTGAGGAAAATATCTAATTGCAATATATATATATATTTTTTTACAGATATTGCGATTTCAATTTGTTTTGCAATTTAATTTTGTAGTCAAGCTTCAGCTCAATATTCTGCTTCTTACTGCTAAATTGCTTAAAAAAAAGAAACTGAAAAGATATTAACTTACTCCAAATTAAACGCTCATTTTTCTCTGGAGCAAACAACAGTGAGTTATGGTGTTAGTCGCCTTTGTGATGTTTTTTCATATGGTGTAACAGCTGCAGACAACCCTGAAATTGTACTTTGCTGTTGCTTGCTACTGGATTGAGTATCACTGGCAGTACTTTTAGTTGACTTTTTAGCAAGACATTCCTCAGATTGCCTGTGGTGCTTTTATAGGTGCTGCTTGTTGTATTTCTTCATGCTGTGCAACAATTCCTTGACAGCTCTTACAAGTTACCTGTTTTTGTTCAGTGTCTATGACTTTGAAACCAAAATATTCCCATATTATACGGACTTGCTATTTTTCTTTGATAATAATTCATCTTTTAATGCTTCTGAAGCGGCAGACGCCATCATCCCACTTGTTTGCGCTTTCCTGTTTGTTGTGCAATTCTGATTGGGCAGAATGAAAGTGTGCTCACTCAATTGGTCAGTAAGACACACGCAGTCACACACAGACGGCAGGCACACGTTTGCTCTGGGTGGGGGAAGTTAAATAATGTATATTTCATATATACATTATCTTATATATTTTCGCCTCTTGCGATTTAGCTAATTGCAACGTTTCAAATCTCGATGGCGATTCGATTTCGATTAATCACAGAGCCTTATTATGCACTAGGACTGCATGATATTGGAAAAATCTAGCATTGCGAGATATATATATATATATATATATATATATATATATATATCTATTATATATTCTGTATTTGTAAAGAATTTACAATGTTAGATTGATTGGGATAATTCTGCAGTGAGAGTGCATCTCCATAACATCTAATAAACAATCTATACATTTCCCCGACACAATTTCATTGTGGTCTGTGCTATTTGCAGTGCATTTCTGTATTTGCATGTGTTGTGAGTATTTTCATGCATGTGTATATATTAGTAATGCTGTTATAAAATTCATGACATAATTATAATAGCTTCATGACAATCATGTTCATGACAGATTTATGACAAATTTTGTTGTCTCGATAATGTCAAATTGCCATGACAAAGACAAAAACAGGTTATGATGTATTTGTTTATGTCAAGTTGTCATAAAATGTCATCCTCGCATTTAAAATGTCATAACTGAGTCAGTGACACTTAATGACAGTTGTTATAAGCATGCATAAATGTCATTAACATTTGTGATGTATCACGTACATGGTTTTCGCTACATTCATTCTTCCATGGCGGGCTGCCACACCAAAATTCATCCCGCCACGGCTACATAACAGCTCCTCATTCAAAAACATTCAGCCGTTGTTGTTTTTTTAATAGCTGGTTATAATCCGCACCAAAACGTATTAAAAGGTAAGTGAATTATAACAGCGCAAACTTTTCTGTAATCGTAGTGCTGTGCGTTATTTGTTTAACCCTTTAAAGTGACATGCTGACTGACAGGTGTGTGATGCGTGAGCCCAGCAAACATGACGTAGTTTTCAGTTAAGATGAACAAAGTTTCCATAATTATACTTTATAGCCTATGGCTTTGCATACAATGACTATCTTGCTGGAGTTTATAGCCGTTTCACTTTACTTCAGGACGCATTAATGCCGTTCTGTAGGTCTATTGGACGGAATTATAAATGTTCCTAGCAAATCTAATAAATGTTGGAGACATACTTGTTACATAAACGCACTAAATCGCACTTCAGCAGCGTTTATTTGAGCGCGTACAAGAAAATCTGCACTTGAGCAGAATTTATTTTGAGGGTGTGCAGAAAGTTATGTGCACGAACAGAGACAATCGGCATGCAAGCAAAGAGATTTGCATGCTCGTATTACATGAATGCGGTCTCAACTTATGCGCTTATGACATTTGTCATTGAAATAACGCCATTATTGCCATAGGTAGTTGGTAGATCTGTGTCTACCAGTCCTGCCGCCACAGCTGGAAAAAATCCTAGAGGAAACACTGACGTATGTCATGATTTCATGACAGGTTTCATGAAAGTCTTGAACACCACTACAAGCAAAGTGGCACCTCATTTTTGGAGATTTTTGAAGCTCTTTATGTCTTAAACTGATCAATGGTGCTGCTTTTTAAATACTGATACATTTGTATTAGGGCTGAACAATATTGAAAATATTGCAAATTGCGATATTTTTTATTCTGCGATATAGATTGTGGTAAAATTTCCCTAAATGAGTTTTATAACCATTTGGAAAGAATTTATATTTATTCAGATTGATTGGGATGATTCTATATAGGAGTGCATGAAATATAAGAAACAATCTACAAGCATAGATAAATTAAATTAAGAAAAATATACAAATTAAATAAACAATGTTTTATGGTTTTCTGAGAAGTCAAACTGTATTCAAGTATACAGTAATTGAATGATCAATTGTAACAGTACCGCATTTGTACTTTCATTTTAGTTGTCTTTTATTTCTTTAATTTTACTTTCCAAAATGAATCCTCATTCACTTAACAAGTTTTTCAATGATAATAAAGCTTGTAAACACGTTTTTAATGATTAATAAAGGAATTATAATGTTTGTTTCATTATTTCATCTACATTTACAAGTAGCAGAGTATTTACAGCTACTGTATATTTCTGTCTGTTCGCATCCTGTCCTTTTGTGCCCCCTGGCGGCATAGTCGCAAACTGCTCTCCTTTAGTGCGGCGGAGGTGCCACTCGCTGCGGTAATTGTTCTTTTGAAGTGTCACCCACCATAGTCTTCGTTTTATAAACAATTCAATAAAATGTATTAATATTAATCTGTCAAAGTTACAAATGGCACAATTTCATAGCCTCAATGCTAGGACTGGGCGATTAATCGAAAAATAATCAAAATTGACATTCAGAACCTATAATCGGTCTAATTTTCCCAGGTCGATTTTATTGATTATTTTCTATATTGTGTGAGTCACATGACCCCGCTCTGTAAAGGCTGATTTATACTGATTTATATTGAGAGTACGTGTATGGTCCAGCGCAGTCTTCGTGTGGTCGCATACCCTCGCACCTCTCAAAAATGTAATTACATGTTGTGAAGACATGTAGCGCAAGCTCTGTGATTGGTCGGTTTTATAGCATTGACAAGCATGGGCTGAGCGGAGAGCCGGTCGTTGGAGCGAGTGTTTACAAATGTGGAGTCCCGTGGAAGAGCTGTTTTGTGTTGACCTTATAATTAAAGTTGTTGCACGTACGGCTGTTCCTGCATCTGAAAGAGCGAGGTTTAGCTTCATGTACATTTAGGTAGCATTTAGAAAAAACAAAACTCCCGTGAAGAAACTCGACACAGAGGAACATAAAAACCCGCTGCCAGCTAGCGTTTTAGAAGCGTTATTGCAGAGCAACACAAACAGCATGCTGGAGTATATCAATGCACGGCTACGCGCAAAGCAAGTGCCGTGGGTCTCGCCGATCACTCGATGTGGATATATAAATCAGCCTTTAAAGTCTGAGGCTGATTTATTCATCTGCGGCTACATCTGATCTCTGGTCAAGAAAGATGATAGACACATTCTTAAACCTAAATTTGCACTAAATTGACTAAATTTGTTTTAGGCAATGTGTTTTTTAATTTCAGTTGTTCAACATTGATGTTCAATAAATAAACATAAATAGTAGATAGTGTGTGTTTCTTTAATTATTTTAAAATCAAGTAAAGCACCCTTCATTCAAAAATCTCTGACTTGTAATAGGTGAGCTTGTTTACTGTACAAAACTTGTCAGTAAACTATGAAGGCAAATATATATACATATATAATATAAAAATATAATAGTCGGTTATTAATCATAATCGAGTTAAAATGTTCAATTAATCGAGATTTTGACTTTAGGCTAAATCGCCCAACCCTACTCAATGCTTTTAAAACCCTCACACAGTCACAAGCCTCAAAAAACACTTGCAAAATGATCAATTATAATCCTCAGCATGGAATATACATGTGATGTGACTATTGCGGATGATCACATTGCGACATCGATGCTGAAACGATATATTGTGCAGCCCTAATTTATATTTTCAAGGTTTTAAGGGCATATTTTCTTTGCTTGCGTGTGTTTTGTTTTGGGTCACTATAAAATAGGTGGTCAGAAGTAAAATCGGGCTATTGAAAGCCTGTAATGAACAGTGTTGCTGGAGATCTTCGGTCCGTATTTTTTCCCTTCACCTACACTAAAGCACCAGGCCACCCATCCAGTCTCGTTCCCTCTATCCCAAGAAAAGACGCCAATCATTTTAATTGGCCCCCTGGAGCTGATTGTCCGGCTGAGAGTCTGAAAGGGAGGAGATACAGGGACTGAACATGTGGTTAAACATATTGTGTCCATTGTCCAGCATTTCCTGAAAAACAAACCACACCACCTCCTCATCTGGAGCAGAAAAGACAGAACTGGAGGTTCAGGAGAAGCAGATAATACACCTGAGCTGTGCTTACTACTAGACAGCCGAACACAATATTATTCGCCCTCCTGTCAAATTTGTTTTCTGTTTCAGATATTTCCCAAGTGTTGTTTAATGGAGAAAGGACATTTTCACAGTATTTCCTATAATATTTTTCTTCTGGAGGAAGTACGTTTGTTTATTTATTTATTTATTGTTAATGTATATTTATTTAATTTTATTGTATGATAACAACATGCAAATATAATGTACAGTTGAAGGCAATATTATTAGCACTCCAGTGAAATTTGTATTCTTTTTTTTTTATGTTTTCCAAGTGCTGTTTAATGGAGCAAGAACATTTTTGCAGTATTCCTATCACATATCTTCTGGATAAATTTAATTAATTAATTTATTTATTTATTAATTAATTAATTTATTTATTTATTTATTTATGTATTTATTTATTTATTTATTTATTTATTTATAATTTTAATTTATAATTTTTTTATTTGTCTATTATTTTTCCCAAGTGTTATTTAATGGAGGAAGGCAATTTTTTAAAGTATTTCCTAAAATATTTTTTCTTCTAGAGAATTATTTTTTTACTAAAAAAAGTATTTTTTTGTATATTTCC
>CAIGQZ010032222.1:7316195-7326391 GCA_903798205.1 Danio tinwini | reverse complement strand
TAATAATCTGCCAGTACTTTTTTGTTATTTTATGGACTCAATTCTATCTATATTACTTTTTATGCTAATATAAATTGTTTGCAACTACTAAAATGTCAATAAAAGCCACTTTGTTATACCGCAGAGCTGATTTTTTTAGCATTAAAAGTCGACAGAGCAAAGATCAACATCCCATAATGCAATTCACAAACTTAAAATAAATGGTAAATCACCAAAATATGGAACCTGTTATTTTTTACACTGTATTTATTTACAAGACACAGGCTACAACATTATTTTACCTATGAAACTATCGGATGTGTTAGTCTTAGCTTTGGTGGAATACTTTGTGTTATTATTTTAGAAGTTGGGAAGCAGTTCTAGTAGACATCTTTTGAGTAATTTTCAACAAACAGAAATGTATGGGAATAATAAAAAAATAAGTTAGACAATTAAAAAATAGGTTTTCAACAAAAAATAAAGAAAAAAAATCATAGCAAAAAGTGCATTTGAGGTAATAATTAGCAGATTAAAGGGATAGTTGGCCCAAAAATGGAAATTGTTGTTATTTACTCACCTTTTACTTGCGTTAAACCTATACAAGGTTTTTATTCTGTTAAACGCAAAAGAAGATATTTTGAAGAATGTTGGAAACCTGTAACCATGGACTTCCATAGTATGTTTTTTTTTCTACTATGGAAGTCAATGATTAGTGGTGTGCAGCTTTCTTTTAAAATATCTTCTTTTGTGTTTAACAGAATAAAGAAACTCCTAAAGGTTTGACACCAATTGAGGTAGAGTAAATACTGAGTAAAATTTCATTTTTGGGGTGAACTATGCCTTTAAATGTGGGTTGTAATTCTGAAGTCAAATACAGGGTGCCAAACTGACCCAACCGCTCTGAGAAGATGGTTGGCATCCTTCACTAAAGGCTGATTTATAGTTCTGCGTCAAGCGCACTCGTATGGTCCGGTGCAGCCTTTGTGCGGTCGCATACTCCTCGCCGTGGCTGACGTGCACCTCTCAAAAAATTGAACTACACATCGTAACGACATGTAGCGCAAGCTCTGTGATTGGTCGGCTTGGTTGCAGTGGCGAGTGTGGGCGGTACTGAGAGCCACGAGCCCAATGGAGTTTTTGTTTGCAAGTGTTGATTCCTGTGAAGGAGCTCCAGTTGGAAATTTTTGTTTTGTGTTTTTGTTTTACTTTGTGATTAAAGTTGTTGCACGCCCGCCGGTTCCCGCCTGTGAATGAGTGAGTTTTAGATACTTATTAATTAAGGTAGTGTTAAAAAACACATAACACCCACGAAGAAACTCAACACAGGGCAACATAAAAACCCGCTGCCAGCTAGCTTTTCAGAAATGTTATTGCAGAGCAACACGCAAGGCAGGCGCCATGGGTCGTGGCGACCGCTCGACGCAGAAGTATAAACCAGCCTTAATACTGACAGGGAAAGTTGAAAGTTTAAAAAAAAGAAAAAATTCTTTACAGTGATGTCTAATTGTGCATAGTTTTGATTTAGTGTTCAGTGGTGAACATGCATGTAATCTGTGGCCTGTGTGCACAGTGTGAAACTGATGTTATGCACAATCAATTTATAATTGTTTAAACAATGTTTAACATCTCAAAGAAAAGCAGATGCTGAAAGACTGAAAGTGACTATCGGTCTATCTTGGAAGTCAATGATTAGCCCTTTGTGTCAATTTACATTTGGAAGCAATAAGGAAGCATGTTAACGGGGCAATATAATGTTGTTTCGCGAAGAGAAAAGGAAATATTTTATGTCCATTGCGACAGCTTATCTTTGATTAGATGTGATCATTCTGCATTTTAATAAAGACCTGTAAAACACTCAAATTGAATTACTAAATAAATAATCATTCTGTCCACTGAACTCCCATTATCAAGGTCCAGCACAAAATAAATGTCATGAAATTCGTCAGTGCCTTGCTTTTGTTACTGTACGTGTTCATTCAGATAATTCTCTCATTCGTTTACTTTCATACAGACACACATTAATATCGACACAAAGCTCTCCTAGTCCATTCATTTAGAGCAGCATAAAAACGTACCACAATGTTGATCTTTTTTTTTTCATCCATTTTTTTTTTTTTCAAAACACCCATTTGGAAACAAACTTGCAAAATAATTTAGCCTTAGTTACAGTTACATTTACATAGTTTTCCTTCGTCCACAAAGATTAAAAGGCCTGTTTGCACAAAAGGATGATAACTATAGTGCTAGTTATATATATATATATATATATATATATATGAATCATTCTGAATTCTGAACAAAATAAATAAATAAAATAAAATAGCAGTCCACAGCACAACTTGAATCACTTTCAGAAATAATTAATTTTCCCAGCTGATGAATGATAAAAACAATAACAGCCAATCAGGATTAGAGATGCACTGAAATGAAAATTCAGTGCCGAAACAAAGTTCTGAATGCAACCAAAACGAAAAATGCTTAGGAATAATTATAATGAAGAAAAAAACAATATAAAGTAATTTGATAAGACTTTTTAATTTAACTTAATAATTTTACAGATAAAAAAAATACAAGCCAATGAAATTATTTTATTAAGAGTAAAATTTTATTGGCAGTGTATAAAGTTTATTGCACACTGAATCCGAATTTTTCGTCCGGAATTTTCGCACGTTATAAAATAACTAAACCTCATGTTGTGTGAATGATATTGACACACAGCCTCCGTAACTTTCGTCTGTCATAAAAAATTCGAGTCGGGTTTGATTTTTTAAAAATTATTATTATTTTTCTTTTTTTTTCACTTTTCATATCCGAAACAGCGTTTTGAGAGGTGTTTTGACAGTGCAGAGCCATCGTACAATCGAAAAGGTAAATACAGAATGCCGTCATTTGAGCTACAGGTAATTTTATGACAAACACAGTGCATAAAATAAATACAGAATATGGCGTACAGCTGAGAACCCCTATATGCTGGGTTTAGTGACTGGCACACTTCTGCCCTGCTGCTGTTTGGTGTGTGTGTCCATACATTTGACGTTCTGCCCATAGACATTATAAAAGAAAGCATGGTACGCTTTCATTCCGTTGCTTCGACACGTCAACGCGGCCGCCATGCCATCTATTATAATGTCTACGTTACTGGCAGTCTCTGTTCAGCATTTGTTTACATATGTGAATGTGTGAAGTATCACAAGCAATGTATCGAAATTCCACTGATTTCCTGAAATAAACTTTGCATTTCGGAATAATCATAGCGCAGCTCTTTGATAATGAGCTGAACTCTCCTTCCTCTCTATACAGTATTGGATGAACACAATATGTTGCCTATTTATCTTTCTTTTTCGACTTTGGAGAAGAACAACATATCACTGCTTGAACTCTCTCCGAAATGTTTTTTTTTCATAATGGATTAATTAATGCGCATTGGAATCTGTGTGAAAAGTTAGTTTATGTGACAAATTTTTGGCATACGAATACGAAAAAAACGCATACAAAAATTTCGGACTTCAGTGTGTAAACACCTTAAATTTTAATTTTCAATGGCAGCATAATAGAGTTTCGCTACTGCACGCTGCAGGAACAAGTATACTACATAGAAGTGTCCTGTCAGTGCATTACTTGAGTGGACTTTGCTTTTTTTAGTGAGCATAAATATATGTGTACATGATAAATATATACATGTTCATGAGCTGAAAATCCACAGAGCGGAATATTAAGCTATTTTGAACTTTGACCACAGCATGCAAGCCAGCAAATCAATGGTGTGCTCTTCTGCCTTGCTAATTATTATTAGAGATGCACCCAAAATTCAGTGCATCTCTAATCAGACATCATCCTGCAATTAAAAAAATTGAGCTTTTAAAGCAGCAGGTGACAAAAGGTCAGTGCCTATAATAAACAACAGTATCTTACGTTGATGTGGATGGTAATATAGTTATCACTCTTGGTGCAAACAGGCCTCGAGTCTGAAGCTTTCTTCACCAAACACGGCAATGCAAAAAATGGAAGAAAACCTGTGGTCAACAAAATTCAGCGAACACAGCGATGCTTAATTACAGGCTTGGTCCCAAACGCTCCTCCTTACCAAACGATGGAGTCCGACTGGCCTTGATTTTGGTTGTAGGCACTATAGCGCAAAGACAGGCCAGCAAGACGAGGATCCAAAAGCCGTTCAATCTCTTTGTTCGTTTTGCGAACCTCCGCTCCATCCGATTGGATGTTCGCGGCACAGGTGAGACCCCTGAGACAGGTAGAGGGGAGAAGATTACAGGAGCGCTTTTAGGACACCGTCTTCTTCCCTCCTAACTCTCCGTCCTTGCGCTCTATCCTCATGTAGGGCTCGAACGCTGATGTCCCGCAGCCGTATCCCGATGGCAGTTCGTGATGGGCGCCGCTCAGGAGAGGCATGGTAAAGCATAGGGAGGGCGGCGGGACACCCAGACGCGGTGAGGGCGGAGTGCCGCTTAAAGAAGACAGCGACAGTCCGAACGTCCCGCTGCCGGCACCAGGGGGTGTGGTGGAGCTACTCACCCCAGAGGAGGTGGACACAGACGGGCTGCCCAGCAGAGAGCCATTTCCTGGGTGTGGGTGCGCCAGCAGTGGGTTTGGAGGAGGCGCGGGTACCGACAGGAGACGGCCTTGCTCCAGGAGACGCAGGATGTTGCATGTGGCGAGGGATTCGGAGGTGGATGACGAGCGCTTGTCTGTGTCCTTGGTCTGGTCCTTCTTCTGTTTAGTGCGGCGGTTTTGGAACCACACTTTCACCTGCCAAATAAGAGCAAAATTTGTTATGAACCTTGCAAAGACTGGAATATTTCACATTTTTAAAAACGTTTTGAATGATTTTATGCTACAAATGTTATGCTTACTTGGCTAACAATTTCATGTTTCAACGTTTTCCTAATGTTCTAATTTGGTTGTGGGTACGGTGATTTGAAATGTTCAGAAAACGTAAAAAATGCTTGAATGTTTTTTGAAGTTAGCATCAGTGTTGGGGGTAATGCATTACAAGTAACTTGAGTTACATAATAATATTACTTTTCTAAGTAACGTGTAAAGTAACGTATTACTTTTTAAAATTGAGTGATAATACTTGAGTTACTTTTTTTAAAATGTAATGCAAGTTTTTTAGTTTAGTTAATCCACTTTTGAAAAAGAAATTGCTGAATTAAAATGAATATGGTCACAATGAATCCCACAGGCTATGAGAGAACAGACAGAAATAAAGATGGAGCTTTACATTTCTCTGATGGACATATTCTCTTTATTTTGAACACATGGAAGAAAAGGAAAAGAGGAATATCTGAATGGACAGTGATTTTACTTTTCAATAAGACAAAAAGTAGCAAACGCATTGCTTTAAACGTTCATTAATCTGTATATACGGCATGTAGAGCTGTGGGGTAAGTTCTCTGAAGATAACATTATCCTACATACATTTTTCATGTGTTTTTTAAAAGGTGAATGAAAGTTATGCAGTGTGTTGTTAATTGCAGAGATCCTCTATTTAAAAAAAAGAGAAGAAAACAAAACCTGCATGTTCTGAAAGAGATCAAGCCTCAGCTCGGTCAGAATAAGTAACGCAAAAGTAACTCAAAAGTAACGTAACGCAATACTTACCATAAAATGTAACTAAGTAATGCAACTAGTTACTTTTTTGGGGAGTAACTCAAAAATGCAATGCACTACTTTCTAAAGTAACTTTCCCCAACACTGGTTAGCATACCATTCCTGCCACATTCTTTTCTATCTAAATCTATACCTTAAATTCTAAACTTTTATGAACATTGAATTGGAGCATTCCAAAAAAATTATTAAAATGTTGAGAGAACGTTTTTTTTAAGGTTAGCATAAAATTCCTGCCGCATTATTTTCACCAATATTAACCTAAAATTCAATGTTTTCTAAATTGTTCTAATAGCGTTTTTACAAACATTAGTAGAACATTAACATAAATAATGTTACAAAAACATTCAAGAAAATCTTTCTATTTTCCACCAACATTACGAGAACAATTTCTAAATAGTAATAATGCTGTGAGAATGTTTTATAAACGTTGTTTTAAAAAGGTTTTGTTTAGCATTCAGACACTTTAAGGAATGTTAGTTGTGGGAACATTCTCTGTTAGCTGGGCAGAAGTAATGTAAAACTAACATTGTGAAATTGTATCAGTTTGAAACAACAGTTTTCTCTTTTAATGATGTATTTTATTTAGATAATTTAAAACTTATATTGTATTAAGTCTCAAGTGTTGCTTCAGAAATCAGTCTAATTCTATTTTTCTGGAACATTTCTTATTAATATTATTAATGTTGAAAACAAATGTTCTGCTAAATATATTTTATAGACACCATGACATTTTTTCATGACATATTTATTTGAAATGTGCTACATTTTTTTCATAATATACTAACACGATCACATTTGTTATAATTTTTCAATTCATATTAATAATATTAAAACTGCAATATTGTATGGAAAAAAGTTACAACTGCTTTCTAACTTTCAGCATCATTACTCCAGTTTTGTGTCAAATGAAGATTCAGAAACCATTTATTTTTTGATGAATTTGCATTGAATTGAAAATCATAAAAAAAGCAACTTTAATTATTAATGTAATGCATCCTTTCTGAATAAAAGTATTTGTTTCTATTGTAACTTTTAAATGGCAGTGCATAGTGTTTTTCACAAAACAAATGAAACATTCATAAGTGAAGTTTATTCATAAAGTAATTTCGAGAGCATCACGTGCTTATGATTGATCACGACTGGTCCCGCAATAATCATTCAGATGATTCCTAACTCACTATAAATAAGTACGTTTCTTACTTTACTTATCTTCACCTTAAAGAATCCCCCCTTTCACCCCTACTCCACCTTTCCCTTTATAGGGCTGCATGGTGGCCCAGTGGTTAGCACTGTTGCCTCACAGCAAGAACGTCACGGGTTTAAATCCTTAACAGGCTAGTTGTCGTTTCTGTGCGGAGTTTGTGTGTTCTCACCGTGCTCCTCCAGTCCGGAGACATGTGTCATGGGTGAATTGAGCAATATAAATTAGCACTGTAGTTGAGCTCTTAACCAGCAGTATATCGCTATAGCAATTTATAATCTGTCATCAGCTCTAAATAAGGAGGGAGTTCTCAAGATCTACCTGAGCTCAAACTCCCCTCTCGCCCTACAAAGAGGAGGGAGCCCCGGGCTCGAGCATCTTATGAGCTCAGGGCTCTCTCTCGGCACAGCATGCAGAACAAGCTTTATAAATCAATCATCAGCTAAGTGTGAACTCTTGATTTATAGAAAATGAACACCAAAATGTATATATTTTTTAAATTGTGAGTTTTTAGGGAAAAAATCTGCCTCAGATAATAATTAAAATTATTCGCTACTCGCTAATAATTAGACCGAAACAGAATCTATACATGCACAGAAATCTGCAGATGTTTGAGCCAATTATCCAATCTATTTATTTAATTATGTGAATGTGTGTAAATGTACAGTATGTTTAATTAGTTTTTATTTTGAATCATATGCCAATGTTTAGGTAAATCATACACAATTAGGCATGGGCCGGTATAAGATTCTGACGGTATGATAATCTTGGATAAAAATATCATGGTTTCTCGGTTTTACGGTATTGGTATACTTCTGCTGTATTCGTTAGGGCTAAAACCCACAGTGGCCAAGAGAGCTTAATTTAAGAAAACACAAGCAAATACAAAATACACCAGCAAACTAAGAAAGGGGACCCTGAAAACATGATGGACCCTGTTGAGATATGGATGTGTTATTATGCTGTAACTGTTGCTCAGTAAAGTTGTTGGTGGTCTTTTAAAGGTGAGGTTTTTTGTTGTTGTTTATTTTAATATCCTAATTACACGATTCCATTGTCTTTTGTAAATAGTAGCCTAAATAAACTGATGATTAAATGTGAAACGTTGTTTTAATAGCATACAGCGTTTAATAAATGCAGCACATTTCTTCAGTTGTTTTTGTTGTGAGAATTTGCAACAGGTGTGCTGTCAAAATGATGAAGATCGCTTCTTAATTTGCAGGTGTTTTTTGTAATTGCATGTGTTTTCTTAAATTGCAGCTCGTTAAGCTCTCGGCCACCGTAAAAAACAGATTTCATTACCATTTAAAACGGCATCTTGGATATCTTTTCTGCTGAAGACCCTGTTGATAATAAAAAACTTAAAACAAAGCATAAGAAAAACACCTTGTAAAAATGATATAGCAGAAAATTTTTTCGGTTTTAATACCTTGACCTTTTAAAACCACAATATACGTTGAAAACAGTTATCGTCCTATGCCTATACACAATACAATTTGTATAATAATATTTTCTGCCTTTTTTTAGTAGATGTGTTATATGAGTAAACTTCTGTTTCTTTGCAATCCAAACAACTGGATTTGATTGTGTTTTTTTTTTTTTTTCTTTGTACATGTTATTGCTCATTTTATGTGTTCGGTTTCAGATTCGCAGATTTTCGTACAAAAATTATATGCAGAAATACCAAAAAATATAGTCTGACCCTACTAATAATTACCAAAAAACAAAGGAGGATCTGTCTGTTCAACAACACTGACACGAAGCCACACCAAAGCAACTCCTCATGGCTTCTTCACAAGTAAAGGTCAATGAAGCATGCGGAAAAGTGCGCTGAACTCAAGTTAAAACCCTGCTAACATCAGGTTAAAAAGTGCACTGAACTCTGTATGTCCTTGTCCTGCATGTTTAATTGATACAGTGCTGCTTTAATGCAGAGTGTACTCCGGGGTCGACGATGGGTCGAGATCAAGCTCTGCTCATAAACAGAGAGAAAATCAGCCCTATGAAAAATGCATTTCATTCTGACCGGGTTTTTACCTGTCACCTGCTGCTTCGTCCCACCCTGGGGACCATAAAGCAGGAGACGGCGCCATTTTTACACCATACATGCAATGCAAAACGCATCAACACATCGCCAGCTCTCAGAAATGCGCATTCACACTCATTTTCTCACTCTTAACGTTTAGGGCTCGAGAACATGGGATGATTGAGGTCCAGATCCCACTTCTACCAACCATCAGCACTTAACACTTGTCTGCACTATGAGACACTTTTGACGCTTTTCTCTTGTGTATGAATGTGTGCATGAACAAAACAAAAGGATTTTAGCTGTGCTGTGCTTTGCTTTCATGCCTGGTTCAGACTACACAATTTTTTTTTTGTTATGAAGGCCGGTGTCGGAATATGTGGTTTTGACTCAAAGATTCATGTTAAAAAACAGATGAGATTATACACATAGCCTACCAGCCAATCGTTGCTTGCTATTTTCAGTGATGTCATTGAGAGTGCAAAACTAAGGTCTGCATAAACAACAAACAATGGCTATAAAAGCAGCGTGTTTGTTTTTAGCCTCACATACCTTTGCTCCATTGCAAAATTACACCTAGCAGTCTAGGTAGAAAAATAAAACTACATTGGTCAAAAACGTTTTGTTCACAAAATAACATACAATATTTACAATAAATGAAAAACTAAAACTAAATACAGTGACTGAAAAAAATCATTGAACTAAAATACACTGCAAAAATGCTTTTCTTACTTAGAGGTTTTGGGCCCTATCATACACCTGGCACAATAAGGTGCAAGACGTCTTTGGCGCGATTTGTTGCTATTTTCAGACCAACGCAACCCTAATTTTCTCGCTTTGAGCCACATTGTTCAAATAGGAAATCCATTTGCACCGCTTTGTGGACTCATAGGTGTTCTGGTCTAGAAAGGAGGCGGGTTAAGTTGCATTGTTGGTGCGTTGCTATTTTGAGGAACTGAAATAGACTGCACCATTGACCAGCTGAAAACAGGTCTAAAGTCCAGCGCAGAACATGTTAGTTGTGTGCCTTAATCGCTTACACATTGCTTAAAACACATAGGATGTACAGCAATGCGCAAATATCTTTACAAATGAAAAATTATTTAAGGATTAAAATATTACTTTCTACATAAATATAAAAACCACTGCCTCCATGCATTTTTCACCAAAAGCTTTTTTTCAGTTTATTCATGACAATTTGCATTTGTATAATGTTATTATTATCAGCAGTATTATTTATTATATGCATATTTATATTTGTTTGAATAAAAGCAAGTTTAGATTTGTTCACCTGTTGTTTGCATCACCATATGGGACGTACATGTATATATATGTATGTGTGTGTATATATATATATATATA
>CAIGQZ010032222.1:7297600-7307967 GCA_903798205.1 Danio tinwini | reverse complement strand
TTTCGGTTTGTCCATATTTAACCCAATGATTTGGTTTGTCTATATTTTAATATATTTGGGTTAAAATAACCCAGCATTTTTAATAGAGTACATTTAGATTGCTAAAGCGCTAATTCATTGTAACCAAACATTGGGTCAAATATGGACAAAACCAATGTTGAGTTCCTTTTTTTCAATTAAATTTAGACAGTCAGATGGATAGATGGGTGGATGGATGGACGGATGGATGGAACTTTTTAAATTACATTTCTTAGGACCAAATTTAACCCAATGTTTCGGTTTGTCTATATTTGACCCAATGTTTGGTTACGATGAACCAGCATTTTAATAGCCTAAATGTACTTATAAAAAATGCTAAACGTACTCCTGTCCTGTACTTTTGTCCATATTTTACCCAACGTTGAGTTACAAAAACCCATCATTTTACCTATTTATATATATATTTTTCCAGACAACATAAACACACACCCAAAAAAATACTATAGTTTTATACAGAGTTATTTTAACCTAATTCTGGGTGTAATACGGACTAACCCACCTGCTGGGATAATAATAAAAAATAATAATAGGACCAAATTTAACCCAATGTTTGGGCAAAATTTAAGTAAAAAAAAAATCAGCATTTCTTAGGCCCAATCCCAATTCTACCCCTTAGCCCTTCCCCTTACCCCTACCCCTCGTTTTGCACGTTCTCGTCAAGGGGTAGTGGTGTCCCAATTCTCTTTAGCTTGAAGGCGTAGGGCTAAGGGGAAGGGGTATACACCCCTTCAAACGAAGATTTTTCAGGACCACTCTCAAAATGGAGGGGTAAGAAAATTTCCCAGAATACACCTGCCACAACGGCAGTTATGCTGAACCTGGAAGTAAGGAGATCCACAAATTAGTATTTTTTGTCATTAATATGAATTTTTATGACAAACACGTTTTATTATATTCATAACCGCGTTCATGTTTTACCGTCATGCTTTTAAAAAAACTAAAAAAAAAAAAAAAAAAACGCTAAATTTCACGATCTAAAATTCATATTAATAACTCCTGTACAGCAGTCCCACAACATTCTGACACTCGAACAACCTGTCAGAGCAGTCAAGTGGCAGAGAAGGAGCCTTTTACAGTGTCTGCTATAATGTTAATGTTGTTTTCGTGTGTTTAAATAGATGAATATGACCACTGTGTAAATACACAGTATAGTTATGATCTTATTGCCACATTAGATCGTTATGATAACAAAATATCGGCCTTCAGTGATTTCCTGAAGATAAACACCAAAAAATAACACAACTACAATAACTACAGCAGTCACGATCGTCTGATCTCATATGAGGCAAGAGATCGAGATGACGTATGATGACGTGTGCAGGTGCTGAAGTGCTGTCCCAATTCTTAGGGGTAGGTTTTGAATCCCTTTCCCTTAACCCTCGGTTGTAAGGGCCAAGGGGTAGGGGTACAAAAATAGAATTGGGATTGGGCCTTAGAGTTTAGTTCTAGTTAAACTACTATTGTTATATTAATTAATATTTAATTTCAAGTAGATTTAAAACATGATATTTTATTATATTAATATACATGTTGTTGTAACTTAACATTGGGTCAAATATGGATGATCCCAACTCTTGGAAATAAAAAGTGTCATTTAAATTCAATAAAAAAAAAAGTCACCCAATGTTCGGTTTGTCTATATTTGACCCAATATCGGGTTATGACAACCCAGTATTTTTAGAGTGTATTACAGTATAGTAATATTAATAAAAAATTGTAACAAAAATTTAATGATTTAATCTACTTTTAAAACACTATATACTAATTAAAAAAATAATCATTCAACACTGATATAAAATCTTCTTCCGACATTCATAATCCAAGCTAAATAAATGCAAACAAACTATTTTTATTATTATTTCTAAGACATTTTTCTTTTCTAAACTCAATATAAAATAATTAACCAGGAGTTCTGAGAAATAGTTTAAACTTTTTTTTAAAAAATGATACAATATATGATCTAAATATTTAATGCTCTCTATATGTTAAATCAAATGTTGTAAAATGGATTCAGTGTTTCAAACAGCAGTAATTGATATTCAGTAAACTTGCATCTCTTAAAGCAGAGTTGAGTGTTGAGTAGTTTTCTGTTCTGTCTGATCCAATCAGATAATTGTATTACGATCTGGCCAGCGAATAACAAGCCACAGACTTAGATGCAAACACTGCTGGCTCATCAATCTCATCAACTTCTCCGAGGTCTGATATTCAACAGTATAAGATTTAACAAGTGCATGCAAAGTAGATTTGAGGGTGAAGTCTTGACTCATGCACTGTAAAAAATGCTGGGTAGCTGTAACCAAATGCTGAGTTAATTATGCATGAACAGATTTGTTCAATACATTTTTTTTCAGTTAAATTTATATTATACTTTTTAACCCAGCATTTGTAGAGTGAACATGAACCTAAATTAAAGCAGCCCACTAATGTCCCTTGCCTGCTAACTGCACTCTAAAAATGCTGAGTTGTTGTAATCCAACGTTGGGTCAGATTTGGACAAATTAAACATTGCGTTACTTATTTGATTTAAATTGAAATTACACTTTTTAACCCAACAGATGGATTATGATGATTGTAGAACACTTTTGAATGCTTATTTTAAATTTAGTATTTTAAATTTAAGTGTTTTAAAAGTAGATTATAGGTGCAGTATGTAAGTTTGACACCCAGTGGTTGAACTAGGTATTGCACTCCTGGATCAAAGCAAATGCAAGCACGGGTTGCCAGATTGAAAACACTAACAGCAGTGTGCCTGACTGTCAAGCCTAAAGGCTGATTTAAATCCTGTTCTAAATAAAAGCAATGGCACGCGATAGAAGGAATATTTTCCATATTAAATTTTTTTTTGTTCTAACCAACACCTGAAATTTATATTTTAGAAGCGGCTTCTATTTCTCACAGCTGAACAACAGAAAACTGACAATGATCACCTCAGCTACACCTCATGTGCTTAATTCACTGTTAAATGCTAATAATCTGAGTTTGAATGCCATTTTACATGACATTTATTGACATACTACTGAAAGCAGCAGCAGATAGTTTGACTGTTTGAGATTGAACTTCAGAACTGTTTAATATGTATTAATTGAATTATAAACCTTACAATTTCGTTGGAATGCAGTAGGTGCACTATTCTGTGCATCTGAATGGCTGTACTTCCTGTCGTGTAACCTGCTCACCTAATGTTTACGCTCGTAAGATTTCTATTATTTGTTATTTAATAACCACCTCATGTGGAACTCTGAATCTGCGTTTCATTTCTGAGTCTGCTGCTCTCCACCAGAGGTTGCATTTTTAATTGTGGACGCATGCTTTTAGAGCCTTGAAGACTAAATGAATGATATACGCAGTTTTCCAACAAGGCAACCCAGGGTGCTGAAATATAATCAAAGACTATAGAATACACAAGATGTGTCACTCGTATACCTTTGAATGGGAAAAAGTGTAACAGTCAATATGGCGAATGAAGCCCCGCCTTCTAGTACAGGAGCCAATCAGCGATCACTATATGGCGAATAAAGCCCGCCTTCTAGTACATGAGCCAATCAGCGATTGCTATAGAATGACAATTCTCTGGGGTAGGGGCTTGGACTAGATGTGAGTTTCTGCATATTTTGTGGGATACGAACATTTAGAAATGAAACGAAATAGACAGTTGTTGTTTAATTGTTTTGGTTATTCGTAATATGAAATGTAAATTTGATGTTTCCCCATTCAAACAGAATGCCCGAGCATACTGCCCAAGAGGCGTTTCAAAGATGGCCACCGAGTGAAATGACTTGCCTTAAAGGGACTTTGATCTAATTGGCTAAACTAGCATTGGGCAGGTTAAAGGAACCAAAACAAAGACAGCGTTAAGGCACGTAATGCACATTTTCAAAACAGAATAACTGGCTTTAGAATTGTTTTTCTAATAAACAAGAATGTTCACTTGAAGATTTTCGAAGATTTCACTCTAAGATTCTTAAATATCTGCAAAAATAGAATTATATTTTTATGCTTTAGAAGAGTCAAAACTTACAGCACCTTAAATCATTAAACCTATTTTTTTATTGAAATATTATATTAATTATATTTTACTGTTAATACACAAAAAAGCAAGGTTGTCACAACCCAATGCTTGATAAAATATGGACAAAATTTATGTTTTTATTTAAATACAACACTTTTTAACCTAACGGTTGGGTTTGGGTCCATATTTGACCCAGCGTTAGGTTACAACTCCTCAGCATTTTTTTAAATCATAAAATAAAATATCATGTTTTAAATCTACATGAAAGAAGATATTAATTAATATAAGAGTAGTAACCTAATATTATAAAATACCACAAATCAACATATAAATTATTATTGCAATATTAATTATACTCAAAAACTTGTTGTAAACTAATATTGGGTCAAATATGGACCAACCCAGGCATTTGGTTAAAAAATGTGTTTTAAAATTAAATAGAACAATTAACCCAACATTAGGTTTTTCATATTTGCCCAAATGTTGAGTTACAACAGCCCTGGATTTTTAGAGTGTATAAACTAAAGCAGCCTACTAACGTCCATTGTCTGCTAGCTGTGCTTTCACTACACAGTCTTTCACAGTCTTTTCAGTCTTCTAGATCTCATCTTTTCCTTCCAGACGTGACGTTACTTTACATCTGTCTGGTTGCAAAAGAGAACAATGCACAAGCAAAGCATTCGTTAGGTCACCAGTTCCGCGGAGAACGTCACAAACACATGATAATCAGTGAGTAAAAACAACTCCAGCATCAATCAGTTGTCTGCACATCTACAGATTTAATGGCATTACTCGAAGGTCTTTCATTTTCAAGCACATGCTTCAGTCTCTCATCCATTAAATCCATGGCTTTATCATGAAAGCCACAATAGATTGGTTACAATGTGTTAAGCAAACCGAAGGATCTTAGGCATAAAGACCACACATAGCGATTGTAATGTTTAAATGCATCATGTACAGACTTTTAAACTGTAATAGATTGCACAAGTGACATTGGATGACAAAAACATATTGGATTGGCCAAAATTACAGATTTTTCTTTTATGCCAACATAAAAAAAGACGTTTGATGTTTGCTCAAACTACTTATTTAAAAAGAACTGAAACAACACAATTCTTGAGTTTTTTGGGGGGCAACTTATTTATGTTCAATTAAGTTAAATCTGGAAAAACTAAAAACATAACTTAATTCCTTCATGTTGTATCTACAGAAATCGATTGTGTGGAAGCCAGCATTTTCTACACAAAAAAATCATTAGAATACAGGCCTGGAAATTGCGACCGTTTTGGTCGCATAAGCACCCAAAATTTTATTTATGCAACCCTTAAAATATATTTGGGAGCATTTGTGCGACTGCATAAAATTGATGTCACGCGACTTGTTTTTACAGCAAAATGTTTTCGCGGATTTAGGAGGCATTCACGCATTAGGCATCTTTGCACCTAAAAACACTAAACGCAGCACTCAGGAATGGTTTAAAACGGTTGACATGTCAACTTGCTGCAGTAAACAAAGCCTGCAATGCTTGCCCTGCCTTTAAGCTCTTCTTATTGGCCAACTGCGCTAAAACACAATGTGAATGGATTGGTTAATATCAGCTGTCAATCACTCAGTTTCGATAACAAAGAGCTACAGCCGGGAAAACGTAAAGGTCTGGATCCGAGAGAATGGAAACAACACTGCACAAATAATGGCACATCTGATTAGTGATCATGTGCTGAATGTCAATCCAGCATTTACACTTTTCGAAGAGTGTATAAAAGACTTTCAGTGTTTAAAGTCCGCTATGAAAAAGGACAAAAGCATTCACCGTAAAGCCGGTGGGACTGAGTTTTCAAGTAACATTGTTTGCCACTGAATCTACACATTTTAAGCACGAGATGTTTTAACGTTATTTAATCCTTCATTTAATCGTCATGATCGTTGTGTGACTGACACCGCGTTCACCATCGCTAAAGAGCATGCATTCACTGAGCTGAAACTAATATTGCAGCTCATGAAAAGACTGTTATTGCTATTAAGATGACGTATGCAAATAATAAGTTTTATGTCAATATCATCTGTGCAATATCAGACACCACCCGTGAGAACAACAAAGTTATTATTGTTAATGCAGTTCATCTCATTCACGTCAAGCAGTGCGTGCAGGGCCGGTGAGTGCATGCAGATTTTTGTTTATTTGTTAGTTTTGATTAGTGTTGATTTCAAATGCAATACATCTGTTAATATAAAACGTGTAGTAACTGTGCTCATAGTTTTTGGTGGGTGTGACTAAATTTTGTCTGTTGCACCTAATTTTTTGAAGTTATAGGAGCACTGGTGCTACCAAGAAAAAAGCTTAATTTCGAGCCCTGGAATATGAAGTACAAATCATGTTCTGTGAAGACATTTTGTAAATTCCTTACTGTAATTACATACAATTTTCATTTTCGATTTGGTAATGTGCACTGCTAAGAGCCTTAAAGGTGATTTTTTTCAATATTTTGATATTTGTTGAACCCTTAGAATCCATATTTTCAAATAGTTGTGTCTCAGTCCTATACTTACAAACCACACATCAATGGAAATCTTATTCATTCAGCCTTTAGATGTTGTACATATCTCTGTTTCGACAAATTGACACTTATGGCTGTTTTTTTTTTTGGTCCAAGGTCACATTAAAGGTTCATCTATATCAGGGGTGTCCAAACTCGGTCCTGGAGGGGCCAGTTTCCTACGTATTTTAGTTCCAACCCCAATTAAACACATATGAACCAGCTAATCACGCTCTTTGTAGGTATACTAGAAACTTCCAGTCAAGTGTGTTGAAGCAAGTTAGAGTTAACTATGCAGGACACTGGCTCTCCAGGACCGTGTTTGGACATTCCTGATCTATACAATCTTAGTCATATGTCAATAGCTACTGTATGTTTAAATCCACCTATTTTTATGCACATTTTGGAATATAGCATGAAAATGCTTAATGGCAATGCCAATATGCGCAAAAAATATTGAAAATGCGCATGAAAAAAAATATGTTTGCAACTGAGTAGGGTAAACTTTTATTTGATAATGAGCATTTAAAAGATACAAAAGATTTACCGTATACAATTCCAGCATGCGAATCGACAGATCATGTGATGATAATAATGTGTGCAATTAGACGGCATTAATGGACTAACCAGAGATTTGAGCACATTGTAAAACATCTGACATGTTGTTTTGGTCTTTCTAAATTCTCTCAGCTAAAGTCTGTCATCACAGTGGTTCAGTATTATTATAAAACTGTAAAACCTTAATTCCAAGGTAAAGAGAAGCTCAAAAGGGTTTAACTCTATTAAAATATGACAAAAAAGTATTATTTTACATTTTACAAGTTTGAGTTTTGCAGAAACATTCAGATGTGCTTCAGAAAGTTAATTTAAAAGGAGAAGAAATAATCGCAAGGTCTGCTTAACACACTGTACAAAAAAGTTAAGTTGACCCAACTTAAAATTGTTTGGCAACTTGCTTCACAGCTTTTTTTTTGAGTTGACTCAACTTTTAACTCAAGTACTGCAAATGACTTGATTGAAGTTGAGTGAACTCAAACAGTTCTGCAGCAAGATGCCTTACAATTTTAAGTTGAGTCAACTTTTTATTTTATGTTTTACAGTGCTACACTGTAGACGGCAAGGTGGCTCAATTGTTAGCACTAAGGTTGCCACGATACTGAAATTCGATACCAATCGGTACTGAAATTTTAAAAACCGTCCATTTCCCGCTAACGTGAGCCATGTGGAGCGTGTTCTTAAACAGCGCTGATTCAACAGAAATACTGTGATTGGCCGGGAAGGTCATCAGTTTACCGAACTCACCGCTCTACTGTTTACTGAGTGTAACCACAGATACAGGGACACTGGATTGTTTTAAAGCCACAATTCATCAGCGGATCGCTCTTATGTCAGCTTATAGACAAACTAGCTGATCTACGTGTTTTAAAACGCTCCAGTGTCCCTGTATCTGTGGTTACACTCAGCAAACAGTGTAAGTTCGATGAACTGATGACTTTCACGTCGACCAATCACAGTTATTTCTGTTGAGCACCTGAACACACTGGCAAATCAGCACTGTTTAAGAACACGCTCAACGGCGCTTTAATGTTAGCGGAAAATGGACATTTTAGAAATTGGCAGTTTGCATGTTCTCCCCATGTTGGCGTGGATTTCCTCCGTGTACTCTGGTTTCCCCCACAGTCCAAACACATGCGCTATAGATGAATTGCATGAACTAAATTGGCCGTAGTGTATGAGTGTATATGTGTGAATGAGTGTGTACAGGTGTTTCCCAGTACTGGGTTGCAGCTGGAAGGGCGTCCACTGTATAAAACATATGCTGGATAAGTTGGCGGTTCATTTCGCTGTGGCGACCCCTGATAAATAAAGTGACTAAGCCGAAGGAAAATTAACAAATGTGTAGACTTATTTCGGTCTAACTTTATATTAAGTTTACGTAACTACACTATAAAAAGTTGACTCAACTTAAATAAATAAAAGTGGACTCAACTTAAAATTGTAAGACAAGTTGCTGCAAAGCTTTTTATAAAACATTTGAATCAACTTTTAATCCAAGTATTGCACTTGACTCGATTTGAGTTTTAGTTGAGTCAACTAAAAAAGCTCTGCAGCAACTTGCCTTACAACTTTGAGTTGAGTCCACTTTTATTTATTTATTTTTTTTTACAGTGCATAAAATATGTTAGAAAAGTAAAAGTATAGACTGTTGGACTATGAACAGTGCTAAAACCAACAATTTTTAAAATAATCATACTTCAAACAAAACATGTTTGTTTGTTTAAAACATTACTGAAAAACTCAAACTTAAAGTAAACACAATTCAACTATAAAAAAATGAATGACAACAATATAATACTATCATTAGCTTTAGATTTTAAAAGTATATCTAGTTATGTTTTGCTGCAAAATGCAAGAGCTTTTCTAAAGTTAACTGGAATGGAAAGATAAATCACAAGGTTTTGGCTTAGTTATCACAAACCAGTGAGAGTCAGTAGCATATCCAACCCACTTTATATAGCCTCATTTCTGAGTAAAACCAGATCTTTCTCCACCAAATATACAACTGTGAAACCTTAATTTGAAGTTAAAGAGAAACACACACAAAAGTTTAGCACCAACCAAAGAAAAAAACAAGATTATATCATTGGCAGCAGACTTTGTGTTTGCGTTTCTGCACTGTTTGTTTTGCGGCAACATACGAAAGCATTTTATACATGTCAAATAAGAGTCCTTCTGTCCTTGACTGAGATGTTTTATTTAATAAATTGCAAGGCTTTGGCCTGGTTAACACAAAGCAAGCGAGAAAGATCCGGCCTTTGGACAGTTTTGAAGTCAATGACATCTTTAGCTCACTTTATATAACATATTTCTGATTGAAACAGGATGCTTTTCTGCCCAAAACATCACTGTAAGCCTTCATTTCTAAGGTTGAAGAGAAATAAAGACAGCTCAAAAGTTAAAGTTCAACTTAACCTATTTAAAAGGCCAAAAAAACTTTAATGAGTTTAACTTTATTCCATTATTGAGATTTAACTATTAAACGATGTATGTGATTTTGCTGAGCGACAACATGCAAAATCAAGAGTCATTTGTCAGAAAATTTTATTTAAAAATTGCAAGAATTTCATTTTAAAAACTGATTCATTAACTTTACTTTAAAAGAGTAAACCCCTTGATTTTAAAGTGATTAGTTGACTTTACATTAAAAAGTGAGTAAAGCCATTGTAACTTGGAACTGTAAAGTTGACTTAATTTAAATTATGCACATAGTTTATGTAATCATTTTAAGGAAATACAGTAAGGTCAATGAATTGTTTTAAAAGAAATGGGTCTTACCAACTTTTTTAAAGTAAAGTTAACTAATCGCTTTAAAAGCATTGGTTTTCTCACTTATTTAAAATAAAATCAACTAATTACTTTTAAAAAGTGAGCAAAAACAATGTTTTTAAAGTAAAGCCAACCAAATGCTTTAAAATCATTGGTTTTACTCACTTTGTAAAGTCAACTAATTGCTTTAAAAGCAATGGGTTTACTCACTTTTTTAAAGTAAAGTCAACTAAATGCTTTAAAGGCAACGCGTTTACTCACTTTTATTAAGTAAAATCAACTAATCGCTTTAAAGGCAATGAGTTTACTCACCTTTATTAAGTCAACCAATCGCTTTAAAACCATTGGTTTTACTCATTATTTTAAAGTAAAGTCAACTAATCGCTTTAAAAGCATTGAGTTTTACTAACTTTTTTAAAGTAAAGTCAACTAATCGCTTTAAAAACATTGGGTTT
>CAIGQZ010032222.1:7286161-7297115 GCA_903798205.1 Danio tinwini | reverse complement strand
GTCAACTAATCGCTTTAAAAGCAATGGGTTTACTCACTTTTGTAAAGTAACGTCAACTAATCGCTTTAAAAGCAATGGGTTTACTCACTTTTGTAAAGTAACGTCAACTAATCGCTTAAAAAACAATGGGTTTACTCACTTTTGTAAAGTAACGTCAACTAATCGCTTTTAAAGCATTGGTTTTACTCACTTTATAAAGTCAACTAATCGATTTAAAAGCAATGGGTTTTCTCACTTTTTTTAAGTAAAAGTCAACTCACCGTGACTAAAACATTTATGTAAAAATGTAAAAATATATATTTTTAGAAAAACATTAAAAAGTTACAAAAAATGCTATTTTGTTCAAATACTCTGTATTTCTCTCTCCACCAAAAACATTGCTGTAAACTTTTTTCTTAAAGGTAAAGAGAAATAAAAAGGCTTAAGGGAATGAGAGCTGAACTAAAATGCTCTTGCTTTTGTTTTGTTCGAGTAATAGAGGACGTCTGTGCATTTTGTTTTACATCAACATGTAAAAGGATTTCACTCCTTCTGTCCTTCACTAACGTATTTTAATGAAAGAAAAGTAAAAACCTCTCAAGGCTTTGGGCTGCTTAACACAAAACCAGCGAGAAAGATTCACACATATAAAATGTTCAATCCTGTTCAAATAATATGATGCATTTCTGAGTGAAACATGTTTTTTTTAACAAAACATTACTGTAAAACCAGACTACATTTTCAACAATAGCCTCCTTTCCATTTTAATCATGGCATCTTCAATGCTCAAACCTTTTTAATATTTTGATTACAAAAATGTATGTACTTACCCCCAGGCCCGTTTATATCAAAGTTGATATTTAGCCGCACCCTACTGGTGTTTCTTAACATTTTTACGAAATGGGTCATTAGCCAACCCCCAACCTGGTGGACCAGGACATACACACATACACTACGGACAAGCTCCCCCTGGTAAAGAGAGGAAAAGGAGGAGATGGGGTGGAAGGGGGGATTCTTCCTAAAAGAAGATAAGGCAGTAGGGCGAAATCTGTCTATTTATTGTAGGCTTGAATCAGCCTGATTGGATTATTGCTGATTACAGATGAGAGACCAGCCACGATCAATCATATCACATGCTCCTCTCGAAACTAGTTTGTGAAACTTCACTTATGCCATTTTGAACGCAGCCTTGGCTTATGACCTTTATTATGTCTCCAAATAAAGTTTGGCGATGTCTACCAATTTGACATCGTACGATGTCTAATGTGAAACATTGCGATGGACGATGGCATCGCCGTCATTGGCGACAGTGAATTAATTAGGGGAAAAGGATTACAATTCTGGCTGAAGTCTATCGTCGATGGACTTTGGCATTGTCTATCGACCCAACCATATTTCCAAAGCTTGTGAAAACTAAAATATATAGGTTACATTAATGGTTTTAATTTATAGTAGCCTAGGCTATTTTATTAAGAAATGTATATGTACTGTATTGGGCCTATATGCTAGAACATTTCTGCAGTGGTTTGAATGTCAAAAGTTGACATCTAAAAAACAAAAGGCTACATAACCATTTAAGGTGCACTCCTTAAAAAAACTTTTTTTGGCCCACACTTGCATTGAATAATATACTGACACAACTCAAAGTTTGATCAGGTGGTTACGATGCATGTTAAAAAGTTTAAAATAAAATATAATAAAATACGAGTACATGTTTTTACTAAAAAATAATACTGGATATTTTTAAAAATGTTTGCTTGTAAAACAATCTGCACAAAAAAGTTGTTGCTCTAAAAAAGTCGTTACTCCACCGCATTTAGAGCGTCATTATAGACGTTTTACGTTATAACTAACATGGTTCAACTGATAGATCTGCGACAAAGCTACTACAGTTTTGGGAAACACTCATCACTACATGGTTCTTTTCTCAAAAAATGCATCATACTATGATAGTTCAGCCACGAGTTGTGTCGTTGTTTGGGAAACGCATCCCTGGATGTTTTTCCCAACATTCTTCAGTATATCTTAATTCCTTTGTGTTCAAAAGAAGTAAATAATAAAAGAGTTTTCATTTCAGTTGAACTACCACTTTAAAACAAAACCAGTGAGAAAGATACACAGTGCTAAAGTGTCTACGACACCTTTAAAACACTTGAACTAATCAGCCGAAATATCACTGCAAACTCAAATTTCAAGATGAAGAGAAAAAAATGACAAAAATAGTATTCTTATATCATTGGCACAAGGCTTTGTCTGTGTGTGTGTGCGCTCTTTGTGCTTTGCGGCAACATGCTGCTGACTGTATTGATGAAAAGATTGTGCACTCCGACTCACTCAAGGCTTTCAGAACTGCCAATTTAATTCTGGTAAAGCTGCTGTTTAACACTGCGAGGACCTGCGAATTCAGCCGCATTCACATTTATTGTTTGCCAGCTTTGTTTGTACATCAACCTCACCCCAAACAACGTCCAAATGTTTATTCAAAACAAATTGTGTGCCGCAAGAACCTAATAAATGATAATCTTGACTGCGTTGGATGGTTTTTCAGCAAAAGCTTCCTGGCTGCATGAAGTCGTGAGGTCTGCTCATGTATGTTAAGGTCATGTTGACGGAAAACACTCGACTTTGGCCCTGAGAGAGAAAATAAAAAGCTCTCACTTTAATAAACACAAGTGTTGCACAAACCTGGTTATTTCCTTGTGCTTTATACCATGCCAGGCTCAAGCTGTAGTTGTTTTTTCGTTCATTTTTTCTCAAACCTCTTTTTTATTAGCCCTCTTTCAGTGGTGCCAGGCCATTAAAACACAATGCTGACCCTGGACAGCAATGTTGCATGGATAAAAAGCCAAAATAGCCCAGAATTTTTTTTTTATATGAGTCAAAATGGTTGATTTATTTTTTTTTTTATGCCAAAATTCTGTATGGTAGTAAATTAGTATAATAAGTACAGATTAGGGCTGCACGATATTGGAAAAATCTGACATTGATGTTTTGTATTTCTGTGATATATATTGCAATGTGAATACAATTTCTCCAGATGACTTAAACAGCTTTATTTAGAAAGAATTCTTCATTTTAGATTGATTGTGGCGATTTTGTAGGGGAGTGAATCTCGAATATAACATAAGGAATACATTACAAGTATAGATAAATACAATATAGCAAAGATAAAAGTGAATTATTGTTTTCTGGAAAGTCCTAACAGTATTCATGTACAGATATTAGATAATCAATACTGCATAGTCTTCATTGGTCTTTATGTATAATTTGTATTGAAGTTACAAGGCAAGGCAATGGGTGAACTTGAATTTGGGTGAACTATCTCTTTAAAACACATGCAGAAGATAAACTTTTACGATGTGACGATTGCATATGCACACAATGTGATATCAATGCTAAAACGATGTATTCTGCAACCCTAGTACAGATCCATGAGGACATTTTGTAAATTTCCTGTGTAAATATTCCTGTATTGAGCTATTCCATGAGAATGTCAACCTTGCAATGAAAAAAAAATGTTTTTACCAAAATAGCGAAACACTTTCTTCATTTTTTGTGTAGGCTTGTATTTGACGGTACTGTAAAAATACTCTAAATGTCTCTGTGAATGTTTTCAAACAATTATATTTGATTTACCAAAGTCAAACAAGTGGCAATTTTACATCTGCCACATCCATAACAGAGAGATGTCACATCCATAACCAAGCTTTGCCCTCATAAATGCAAAAATGTCAAATAAAATAAAATCTATATATTTATAGAGAGCAACTCTCATCCTTTTGATGAGTATTATTTATTTTGGGTTATGCAGTTTAATTCACAGAATTTCTACAAAGTATGTTGTATACTGTATAAACTCGTAGACCTTTTTGGTCAGTTATGGGGATTTTCTCTAAAGAAGATTTTACTCCACCGCGTTTAGCCCGTTGTTATAGAGGTTTTACGATATAACACATGTGGTTCAAATGATGGATCTGCGACAAAGCAACTACAGTTTTGGGAAACATTTGTCACATCGTTCTTTTCCCAAATGATGCATCTTACTATGATATTTCAGCCACGAGTTATGTTGTGATGTTTGGGAAATGCACCACAGGATGTTTTTCCAAACATTCTTCAATATATCTTAATTATTTTGTGTTCGAAAGAAGTAAATAATAAAAGAGTTTTCATTTGAGATGAACTACCACATCCATAACCAAGCTTTTTCCTTATAAATGCAAAAATGTCAAATAAAATAAAATCAATATATTTTTCACAGATTCACAGAATTTCTACAAAGTATGTTGTATACTGTAAACTCGCAGACTTTGTTGGTCACATCTATAAGGCATGTCTGTTTCATTTAATAAAATATAAGAAATGTTTACCGATTTATATTTTTCTGATTCCGCAACTCTGTGGAAAATATCAACAGATGTTTCAGTATAATGTTAACATATGCTTTCAAATTGTACTGCAAATGTCACGTCCATAATGCTGGAATTGCAGTGCTAAGTACTTTATTTCCACAATTTAAAGTTGATTATTTCTGTATTAAGATATTTTTCAACCTCAGATTCCAGAATTTCTGTCATAACTCAGCCAAATATTGCCCTATACTAACAAATCATCAACAGAAAGCTTATTTATTCAGCTTTATATACTGTATAGACATCTTTAAAGCACAATTGTGAGCCTGGATGGCAAAAGCTGTATTATGTTGCATGGATAAAAAGCCAAAATAGCCCAAAACAAATTGTATTGTATGGGTCAAAATGCTTGATTTTTTTTTCCTTTTATGTTAAAAATCTTCAATATATTAAGTAAAGATCATGTTCCATGAAGATATTTAGTAAATTTCCTATGATAAATATATCAAAACTTATTTTTTGATTAGTAATATGCATTGCTAAGCACTTCATTTGCACAATTTAAGGTTGGATTTTCTCAGTATTTTGATTTTTTTTTTTTTACCCTCAGATTTCAGATTTTCAGTAGTTTTATCTCAAATATTGTCTTAAATGTTGTCCTGTACTAACAAATCATCAACAGAAAGCTTATTTATTCAGCTTTATATAACGTATAAAAGCCATTAAAGCACAATTGTGACCCTGGATGACAAAAACAGTCTTATGTGGCACGGATAAATATCCCCCAAAAAATAATTTGTATGAGTCAAAATGGTTGATTTTTCTTTTATGTCAAAAATCATTAAGTACAGATCATGTTCAATGAAGACATTTTGTAAATTTCTTAGTGTAAATATAGGGAAACTCAATTTTTGATTAGTAATATGCATTGCTAAGCACTTCATTGGACAATTTAAAGTCGATTTTTTAATTATTTTGATTATTTTTTTACCCTCAGATTCCAGATTTTTTTGCCAAAACTTAGCCAAATATTGAACTTATTTGTTCAGCTTTATATAATGTATTGAAGCCATTTAAGCACATTTGTGACCCTGGATGACAAATCCAGTCCTATGTTGCATGGATAAAAAGCCAAAATAGCCAAAAAATATTAATTGTACTGAATGTGTCAAAATTGTTGATTTTTGTTTTATGCCATAAATTAAGATCATGTTCCATGAAGACATTTAGTAAATTTCCTTCAGCAAATATATCAAAACTCAATTTTTAGTTAGTAATATGCATTGCTAAGCACTTCATTTAGACAACTTTAAAGTTGATTTTATCAGTATTTACTTTTTTTTTTTACCCTCAGATTTCAGATTTTCAGTCATAACTTAGCCAAATATTGTCCTGTCCTAACAAACCATCTACGGAAAACCTATTTGTTCAGCTTTATATAATGCATAAAAGCCATTTAAGCACAATTGTGACCCTGGATGACAAATCCAGTCTTATGTCACATTGATAAAAAGCCAAAATAGCCAAAAAAAATATGTATTGTGGGTCAAAATTGTTGGTTTTTGTTTTATGCCAAAAATCAAAATCGTGTTTCATGAAGACATTTAGTAACTTTCCTACTGTAAATATTTAAAAACTCAATTTTTGATTAGTAATATGCATTGCTAAGCACTTCATTTGGACAACATTAAAGTCGATTTTATCAGTATTTACATTTTTCTTGCTATCAGATTCCAGAATTTTAGTAGTTGCATCTCAGCCCATCCTAACAAACCATCAACAGAAAGCTTATTTATTCAGCTTTATATACTGTATAAAAGCCATTAAAGCACAATAGTGACCCTGAATGACTTATGTTGCATGGGTACATTTGTGAGAATAACCAAAATATATATATTTCATGCCAAAAAACATTAGTATATTAAGTAAAGATACAGTAAGAAAGACATTTATTACTGTAAATATATCAAAACTCAATTTATGATTAGTAATATGCATTGCTAAGCACTTCATTTAGACAACATTAGAGGTGATTACCTCAAAGTTTAAAAAAACGTTATCCTCCGATTCAAGATTTTCAAATAACTGTATCTCGACTAAATATTGTCCTATGCTAACAAACAACACATCAATGAAAAATCATATCTATTCAGCTTTCAGATGATGCATAAATCTCAATTTCCAACAATATGACATATTTTTGGTCCCAGTATAAATCAGTTTAACAGTTTAGGTAAAGCTCTGACTAAATGCAGATTTAGTCTGTCTGTGTACAACAGTGCAGCATCTGGGATGATAAATATCTAGCAGACATAATATCTGCTGCGTGATCAATGAAAACCCTCATACAGTCTTTTACGGGTCGGATACCCTGCTGTGTTATGCTGGAGCGGGGAGCCACCTGCTGGGGACGGGGTCTGGCCAAAAAACCCTTATTTTGATATAAACAAACAGGGAATTCCTATCATTTTATTAATTAATTTCATTTGGCTAATCATTTGTCCCATTTGTTCAATCCTGTGCAGTGGATTAAACCTATTAAAAGCTCACAATCTGAGTCTTCTTCATCTGTGACACTAGGAATTTTAACTAAATTAAAAGTTGAATGGAGTTTTTAAAAGTTTATGATTGATCTTACTTGTTTTCTTGTACACAGTAATTAAAAGTGCTGTTGGGTAAATGTGGTACATTAATGCACTGTAAAAAAATGGTGTGGATGCCTTACATTTTTAAGTTGAATCAAATTAACCCTGAGTCACTTGAACTTAAATTATGTTAAATTGACTTGCATTTAATTACATTAACTTAACTTTATTTACATAAAAATGACAGCTCATATAAGTTTGAACATGGTTAACTTAGTTTAGTAAGTTATAGTTACATAAAAACACATGTTGTCATCACTAATTGATCATATTTTTTACAGTGTGAAGTCAAATAATCATATAGTACATAATATAATATAATCCTAAAATAATATAATATATATTGAAAATACATTTTAAAATATGATATATTTTAGTACACAAACAATGAATGTCTATATAAGAAAATAAGAATAATTAAGAATCTATCTATCTATATAATATGATAATATAATAATGTATTATATTATAAAAGGTTATACATAATATAGTATATTTTAAATGTTATTACATTAAACATATCTTGCATAAACAATCGTTAAATAAGAAAATAAAGATGTTTAAGTATCTATATAATATGATAATATAATATATAATGTATTATGCAAATGTTATACATGATATAATACATTTTTTATATTATTACATTAATCATATCATACATAAACAATGAAAGTGTATATGAGAAAATAGGAATATTTAAATATTTATATAAATTGATAAAATATAATGTATTATGTAAAAGTTATACATGATATATTACACTTTTAAATATTATTACATTAATAATATACATAAACAATGACAGCATATATGAGAAAATAAGCATATTTAGGTATCTATATAATATGATAATATACTATATAACGTATGTAAATGTTATACATGATATAATACATTTTAAATATTATTACATTAATAATATACATAAACAATGACAGCGTATATGAGAAAATACGCATATTTAGGTATCTATCTATATAATATGATAATATACTATATAACGTATGTAAATGTTATACATGATATAATACATTTTAAATATTATTAAATATAAATACCACACGTAAACAATGAAAGTGGATGTAGGAAAATTAGAATAAGTATATAATATCTGTCTAAACAGTAACATTGTGATTAAAAAACTCTATTACCAATTATAAATACGTAGCTGAAAATTTATTAAAACGTTATATTTCATGCTGTATCATTAACTTAATAATTTTTTTCCCACCTTTAACCTCTGGCTGACCAGTTTCTGTAGTCATATTTAATTATAATGAGAGAAAGAAATCAATTATGCACTAAACATATTAATCAATATGTTATATACATATAATCAATATGTTATGACAACATATGGGTTTATGTTAGTTTTGATTAATTAAATTAAGTTAATGCTTTTAATTTATTGTTTTCAAGTTATACAAGCCGTTTAAAGTGAGAATTAATTAAATTTATGTAATTTAAAGCAAAATTACTCATAAGTTTAATTTCATTACATGCAGCCATGAAATTGTTACAAACCCCTTATGTTGGTCTATAGGGGAAATGGGGTTTGACATTTAGAGTTACGATTAAAATGATTGTATTTATAGAGTGCAAGACGATCAAAAGCAGATATACCAAAACTGTGACTTTTATTTATACCTCCTACATGGAAAAAAAAACCGAGCAAAAAATATACTATTTACATTAAAGTGTGGGTTAAATGATCAAATTATTTAAAGCAGCAGATGACGTCAAAAAGAATTGTAATGTATCGTCACTTTTCAGGGTTTCTTGTTTTAGCATTGACCCAATGGTCTAACAATAAAAAGACTCTAAAAACTGTGTCAATTTGCAACTCATTTGCTATATTTAATGATTTCCTAAAAGTTCAATCTTTTTCAATACGTATTGTTTAATACCCCCATGTTTAGCTGTTTTATTGTTCAATTCAATTCATCTTTATTTCTATAGCGCTTTTACGATGTAGATTGTGCCAAAGCAGTTTAACACAAAAGTTCTAGTAAATAAAAAATGTGTCAGTCCAGATTTCAGAGTTAAGTTCAGTTCAGTGTGGTTTTAATTGTACTTTTATTTGTTAATGATACCTATTTTGCCTATTTTTAAATTGTAAGTATATACTTAAATATTGTATACACTGTTTTTGAGCGTAACAAAAAATGAATAAACTTGTCAGGGTGTTTGAAGCAAAAACAAAAGACACATTTCGTCGATTATTTTCGATAGATTTTGACCATTGAACATTCAATACTTCATTTTAACATACATGACGAAGTTCCTAATGCATGTTTTGCTTCTGGCATGGCCTCAATGACATTCCCATGAAGTGTTTATATAGATTTGATCGTGTTATAGTGACGAAATTGAAAGTGCACTTCAGCATGTTTCACGAATGAGGAGCAACAAGTCTCTTGCGAGCGCCTGACAAGAGCAGTTAGTTTCTTGCTTTTTTCCCTGCACCGTTTTCCCGCTAAATGTGTTTCTGATCACGCCCGATTGTATATGTTTGTCCATTATTATTTTATAAATCATTAGTGTTATTAATGGTGTTTGAAAAGATTCGATTAAGCTGTATAGGCTAAAATATTTTTCATAATTATGAACAGTGTGCTACCTATTATAGTACTATTATAGTAAATCAGAGTGTGTTTAACAACACCTACAGAAACCACCGACGATCCAAAGCATGTGGAAATGAATGCGCATTCGTTTTACAATTATTTAATCCATCCAAAGACCAGAAATGCTGCTTATCTGCATCACTATAAACTATATATGTTAGTTGAGCTAAATAGGAGATTATTTTACTTTCAGGAAGTATAATTAAAATGATAGATAATATATAACTGAAATGCAGATATTTTCAAGGCGCCAACAAGTGCTGCACCAAGGGAATTTTGTATGAGCATAAATGAATACGAATACGCACTCAGAGTCTGTGTTTATGCATGTCAATTTTAAAAGCAGCTTCATTAAAATAAAAAACTGCAAGACAATCGTATGTGTTTAAAACTGTAATCATTTCAGAGAATATATAAATTTTTTGATTTTCCTTTTAAAGTTCGTGTAAATGTTAAGAAAAGCAGATTATGGGTGTTTTTATTGTAAAAGCGTCGCAAACAGGAAAAATGAACGCCTGATGGTTTTTAGGTCGTCATTCATCACTTGGATTCATCACATTTAATTAATAAAGACTTTATGCTGCTTCAGCAGAACTTCAGACTCGATTTAATGACTCGTTTTGTAACACTATCCGACAGACCAAGACGAACATTCAGCATTTATTCACACGCTTTCAGTGAATCCAGTGAAGAAAAATATTAGTGATCACAAGAATTCTTAATAAGTTCATTTTATTACAGTTCAAAGCTGACTGTTGTTCTTAATTGGATTAACTGCATTTAGCGTTAGTTGGGATGCATCATACTTGTACAGACGTTTTATTTTACAGACGTTTAAAAGTGGAGGATCCGTAGTCACTTGACTGTTTTCTTAATACGTTTTTTAATGAAATTGTTTTAATTTAATAATAAAAAAGAAAGCAAGAATTGTTATTATAAGTTAGTTTTAACTTATAGAGAGTTTCAGAATTGCACTTTTTTAAAATAATAATAAATAAAAGTTCCCCATCACCGATGGTTCTATAAGAACCTTTAATCTCTCCATTCCACAAACAAACAAACAAACAAACAAACAAACAAACAAACAAAATAGCGTTTTTAGTGGAAAAATATTATTTTAGAGTTTTTTTACATTCTTCAAACAAAAAAGAGAGTTTATTTATTTAAAAAAATGAAATTCTGAGGAATCAAAACAATCATTATTGGTAAAATAAAACTGGAATTTTTTTGAGGAGGTTTTTTTTTTTACAAAACTAATTTTTGCTCGTGCGAAATGCTCTTTTCATTTGTTATATCCAGAACGCCGTGTCTGCAGACTTATATTAAACCAGCATTTTGTGTAATATAT
>CAIGQZ010032222.1:7212028-7243572 GCA_903798205.1 Danio tinwini | reverse complement strand
TATATATATGTATGTATGTATATGTGTGTGTGTGTGTGTGTGTGTGTGTGTGTGTGTGTGTGTGTGTGTGTGTGTGTGTGTGTGTAATAAAAGAAATCACTAGATTGCTTAATATACAATATTTTAATCAACACAAATAGACCAAAATTAAATTAATAAAAGATCACTTAAAATGGTCTATTTTTCTTAAGGCAACTTAAGAAGAACCAGCTGTCATCAGCCGTCTAGGTGAACTTCTACCGCAGCACAATAGAAAGCATCCTGACCAACTGTTTCACAGTCTGGTATGGAAGCTGCTCTGTTGCGGAGCGTAAGGCATTGCAGCGGGTGGTGAAAACTGCCCAACGCATCACAGGGACCACACTGCCAGCCATAGAGGACATCCAGAGGAAACCCTGTCTGCGCCGAGCACGCAGTATTCTTAAGGATTCCTCTCACCCTGCTCACTGACTGTTTTCTCTCCTGCCTTCTGACAGGTGCTTCAGGCTCCCCCGGACAAAAACCTATAGACTAAAGAACAGCTTCTTCCCCAGAGCTGTCTCCTTTTTGAACTCTGCCCCCCACTGACTCTTTTGCCCCCCTGATACACCCCCCACTCTCCTCATACCTTATACTCCTCATAATCACTGCACTATTTAACATTTAAAAATTGCACATATACATTGCACTACATTGCACTGATTCATTTATTTGAACTGTACACACCCACTGTACATATACATTTGTAATTATGTTTATCTATCTGCACACTTCTGATTATTAATAGCAACCTGCACATTTATCCATCTATTGTAAATCTCTGATCATAGCTAACACAACCTGTTTATAATGTTCATCCATTTGTAAATATCACCATAGTTTTTCTATAACTGCACTTTATAACTTATACCTGTATCCTGCACTTGCTGCTATTGCACTCCTGGTTAGACCTAAACTGCATTTCGTTTCCTTGTACTTGTACATGTGTGATGACAATAAAGTTGAATCTAATCTAATTTATTTTTAAGTACGACTGAACTTGTACGAATTAGCCCAGGGATGGGCAAACCCGTTCCTGGAGGGCCGGTGTCCTGCATAGTTTAGCTCCAACTCTAATCAAACACACCCAAACATGCTAATCAGTGCCTCCAAGATCCCTAATTATCTATAAGCAGGTGTGTTTGATCAGAGTTGGAGCTAAACTGTGCAGGACACAGGCCCTCCAGGACCGAGCTTGCCCATCCCTGAATTAGCCACTAAACTGACAAAACTTAAAATAGATACGTTCCTTCGTGGGATCAGGCTGGTTAAAACCAAAGTCCCTTTAAGGAAAGTCATTTCACTCTGCGACCATTTTTGAAATGCCACTCAGTACGTTTAAATGGGGAAACAGCAAATTCTCCAAAATTACTCGCCAAGCTTTCAATTACATTTCTATTAGGAATCACCAATGAAATTAAACAACAACTGTCTCTTTAGTTTTGATTCTTAACATTCGAATCACAGAAAATCTGCAGAAGCTCACGTCTTGTCTGAGCCCCTTGTCAGGAGAATCCTCAGTCAATATCGAACAATGATTGGCTCCTGTACTAGAAGGCAGGGCTTTATTCACCATATTGACAGTTAAGCCGAATCACACTAGAGTTTGAGCTTGCGAAATTCTGTCGTATGGCGCTGCGAAAAGGGGCGGGATTAAACAAGATGAATAGACATTAAAAAAAGCGAGCGATTGCTCTATGTTTTAAATTTCTGTTCAGAGAGGTCATGTTTTGATCCTGGATTGGTCTCACGCAGTCAAGTGATGCGATTTCGCAGGTCAGAGTTCACCAAGCTTGAACTTTGCACCGCAGCAACCTGCGAAACTCCGACGCATGACCCTGTGTTTCCGGTCTGACGCATTCGCGTGCGTATGAATGGAAGTCTATGGGGAGAAAAGCCCAGTGTGACCGCGGCTTTAAACTTTTTCCAATTCAAACCTAAACGAGTCTTGTGACACGTCTTGTGTTTTCTATAGTCTTTAATAAAACCAAGTCCCACCCACATGTATTCAAGCCTCAGCTGGACATCACAACTAGAGAAAAACAAAAGTCTAACTGAGCTTCAGCCTCATGATGATTTTAAAAGCAGCCGTGTCCTTGCTCTGACATGCTGACCTGCACTGCTCACATGTTCTTCAGATCTGTCTTGTCATTTCCTGATCCTGTTTTCCCTCTTCAAACCACAAGAAACAGCTGGAGAGGCTCCTGGCACCAGTTCTGTCGCTGTTATTTCACATAATAATGAGTGAAAATGAGCACCGTGACAGAAGGGAAAGAAGCCGAGCTGAGAAATGAACTCAATGTTCCTCTTGTAGTACAAACTCATATTTGAAACCATCAAATGAAGCAAATGAAGCTATCCACATTTTTCCGACACCTCATGATGCTTTCCGTAAATTATAAGAGTATTTTTTATTTTTTATTCATTTAAAACCTGTTTAAACACATTTTAATATATTTTTTACTATATTGATTCTTTGTTTTAATTTTTTATACTCGTTCCTTTTATTCTGGTTTACGTAAAGCACTCTTTATTACCATTGTGTATGAAATGTGCTATATAAATAAACCTGCCGTGCCTACATTGTTAAAAATCGGTTAAAGGGATAGTTCATCAAATCACTCGCTCCTGTACTCAATCTGGCAACCCACGCTTGCGTATGTTGATCCAGGAGTGCAATACCAAGTTCAACCACTGGGTGTCAAACTTACATACTGCACCTTTAAAGATGTTGAGAAACTATATCGTTGGGATCACTTTCAGAATAATTTTTTCCAGCTTATGAACAAAAATACAACCACAATCAACACAAAAGAATATATTTTGTCCATGAGAGAAGCTTGCAGGAAGGACTTTAAAGGACACCTAGGTTACCCCTTTTTCCAGATTTAATAGAAGTCTTTTGTGACTCCAGAATGTGTCTGTAAAGTTTCATCTCAAAACAACCCATCAGATTTTTAATAATAATAATAATAATAATAATAATAATAACAAATTTTATTTATATTGCGCTTTTCTTAGACTCAAAGCGCTAACAAGAGCATCAAAACACAGTAGAACATGAAATACACAAAAAGTACAGGTTAAAAAAAATAAAAATAAGAATAAAATACAGAATAAAAGAAAGCCTCATAAGTTATAAGCGATTATAAAGATGAGTTTCTTAAAACAGTCCAGGGAACTGGCATTCCTGATGTTTGTGGGAAGAGCATTCCACAATTTAGGTGCACGATAAGAGAATGCCCTACCTCCCACGGTACTAAGTTTACAACGAGGCTGAAACAAGGTGAGCCTCGAAGTGGAACGTAGATTACGAGAGGAAGAGGAGGTAGATATCAAATCACATATATAATCAGGAGCAGAACCGTGAACAGCTTTATAAGTTAAAGTCAAGGTTTTAAAATCGATGCGTGACTTAACAGGCAACCAGTGTCACTGTTGTACAGGGGTAATGTGAGAGCGAGATGATGTGTGAGTTAACACACGTGCAGCTGAGTTTTGAACATATTGTAAAATTTTAAGTGAATTGGCTGGCAGACCCCCAAATAAAGAGTTACAAAAATCTAAACAAGACGTAATAAAAGCATGGACAAGCCTTTCAGCATCTGGTGTAGAGAGAAAAGGACGGATGCGGGCGATGTTACGCAAGTGATAAAATTTTATTATACCTTTCATACGTTTTTATTTTGTAGCATTTAGCATCAGCTAGTGGTTTTTGTGTACTGCGCCTTTAAGGCTAGTCCTTCACGCCCACTGTTTCCACATGCCTGGCAGCGGCTCCCTCGGCTGCGTCAGACAACAGACAAACACGAAGGAATAAGATCTCACGTAGCGTTTGTGATGAAAAACTACAGTAAGAACTTTACCAATGAGTATTTGATGCATGTTGTGGAGTTGCAAGGATGAGTCACACACAATGTCGTTACAAAGTTCACGCACACACACAAATACACACACAGCGCTGACAGGCACACACACAGACAGCGCACGTTTAGCTTTGCACTGTCTTTGCACGCAAATGTGACAGGATACAGGTTAATCTCCACTGCTGTATGGATATCTGTTATGTTAATGTACAAAATAAACCTGATTTAACGTTGTGTACATTTTTGAAGCGTCTTTTATGATTGTTCTGACACGCGGCTGTGTTGATAAAGTAAATCGCTGTAATTCATTACACACATGCACTGTTTTAAAACATTTTAAACTTGTAAAACTCACTCTTGATCACATTTGATGATGATTGATGATCCTAGCAAACTGAACAGACTTTTATTTCACTCCTACGTCGGTCTGAAAACCGCTCCAATTGGTCCACCGTTTTTATGTTGTAAAATTGAAAAAGAAGCACTGGGTGTGTTTATATCACCCCAATATGACGGTCTATACACTATACATACACATATGTCTGTCCAAACAGCTTGAAAAGTAGATTTCTCACCATAGGTGCCCTTTAAAATACGTAGAAATGTAAACAGTGCCCTCTGGTGGATTTACAAAAAATAAAACGTATGAGAAAACGTGCCCCGGTAACGTATTTGAGATGGTCTAAAATGTACACGACACCCCTAGTAGATTTTTAGTTAATTTGTGAAAACCAAAACTTCAAAGACATAGCCCAGGGTACATATATTTTTTTGTTCTCGAAAACGTATCCTTGGGCACATAATGCCAATGAGCTTGGGCTGGTTTTATTGTTTATAAGCTGAAAAAAATCATTTTGAAAGTGATCCCAACAATATAATTTCTCGACAACTTTATCGTTATAGCTGAGGTCTGAACTTCAGTGTAGTTTTACATTCAGAATTATTTACAACAAATGTCTATATTGCTATCTATATTCCTATCTAATTGTAAACATCGCCCTCTGGTGGATTTACAAAAAAATGACAAAGCGTATGAGTAAACGTGCCCCAGTATTGTATTTGAGATGGTCTAAAATGTACACGGTGCCCCTAGTGAATTTTTGGTGAATTTGTGAAAACAATAACTGCAAGAAGACGTAGCCCAGGGTACGTATTTGTCCTCAAAAATGTATCCCTGGCACATAATTCCAATGTTTAATGTTTTTGTTGTTAAGCTGGAAAAAAATTATTCTAAAAGTGATCCCAACAATATGGTTTCTCAACATCTTTATCGCTATAGCTGTGGTCTGAACTCCAGTGTTGATTTAGATTCAGAATTTACAACAAATGTCTATATTGCCATCTAAATGTACAGCGCCCTCTGATGGATTTACAAAATGCCCCAGTAACGTATTTGAGATGGTCAACAATATACGACACCCCTAGTGGATTTTTAGTCAATTTGTTAAAACCAAAACTGCAAAAGACGTAGCCCAGGGTACATATTTCGTCATTGTCGAAAACGTATTTCTGGGCACATAATTCCAATGAGCCTGGGTTGTTTTTTTTTTTGTTTATAAGCTGGAAAAAAAAATCATTCTGAAAGTGATCCCAATTTTTTTCTCGGCATCTTTATTGTTATAGCTGTGGTCTGAACTTCAGTGTAGATTTACATTCAGAATGATTTACAACGAATGTCTAAATTGCTATCTACGTGTATAAAGCGCCCTCTGGTGGATTTACGAAACATCACAAAACGTATGAGAAAACGTGCCCCAGTAACGTATTTGAGATGATCAAAAATGTACACAACGCCCTCTAGTGGATTTTTAGTCAATTTGTGAAAACCAAAACTGCAAGACGACGTAGCCCAGGGTACATATTTGGGTTGTTTTTATTGTTTATAAGCTGGAAAAAAATGATTCTGAAAGTGACCCCAACAATATGGCTTCTCGACAACTTTAACGTTATAGCTGTGGTCAGGACTCCAGTGTAGTTTTACATTCAGAATGATTTACAACAAATGTCTATACTGCTATCTATATTGCTATTTAAATGGAAACAGCACCCTCTGGTAGATTGACAAAAAAAAGGGGCAAAATGTATGAAAAAATTGCCCTAGTAATGTATTTGAGACGGTCAAAAATGTACAGGGCGCCCTCTAGTTGTTTTTTTTTGGCAATTTGTGAAAACAATAACTGCAAAAAGATGTAGCCCAGGGTACATATTTCTCCATTCTCGAAAACATGCGAGCCCAATGATTTTTGTTGTATTTTTGTTCATAAGCTGGAAAAAATTATTCTGAAAGTAATCCCAATGATTTAGTTTCTCGACATTTTTAAAGGTACAGTATGTAAGATTGACACCCAGTGGTTGAACTTGGTATTGCACTCCTGGATCAACAAACGCAAGCGCGGGTTGCCAGATTGAGTACAGGAGCGAGTGATTTAAACTGTGTTCTAAATAAAAGCAACGACATGCGATAGAGGGAATATTTTCCATATTAAAAGGAGTTTTGGTTCCAAGCAACACCTCAAATTGATATATTAGAAACAGCTTCTATTTCTCACAGCTGAACAACCGAAAACTATGACAGTGATCACCTCAGGTAAACCTCATGTGCTTTATTCAGTGCTAAATGCTAACAATGTGAGTTTGAATGCCATTTCACATGACATATATTGCCTTATACTGAAAGCAGCAGCAGATAGTTCACCTCAGATCTTGAAAATACAATAAACCGTTAGAAATTGAACTTTAGAAATAAACACACGAGTGATTCAGCATCTACATTTAATGATGTTAAAGAGGGTTAACATGTTTCTAATCTATTTAATACCTCACCGTTTCATGAGTGAGTGTATATTCTGTGCTTCTGAATGGCTGTATTTACATTTTTGTCATGTTTCGTCTGGTGCAAACAGCCAAATTGCTCATCCTGTGGAACTGAATCTGTCTCATTTCGACATCTGATACTGTCCACTGACACTGTCGCATTTCGGTCACGGACGCATGCTTTCAGAGCCTTTCTGAATGAGTGAATGAAATACGTGGTTTTCCAACAAGGCAACTCGGGGTGCTGAATTATAATTGGCTAAACTGGCATTGTGCAGGTTAAAATTACCTAAACAAAGACAGCGTTCCGGCACAAAAAAAAAATTAAAAACAGAATATCTGACTTCAGCATTGTTTTTCAGTTAAACAAGCATGTTCACTTGGGATGTTTCTTAAATATCTGCACACATATTATGTTTCTTATGTTTATGTTTTATGTTTTTGTTTTAGAAGAGTCAAAAACTTACATACAGCACCTTTAATGTCACAGCTGTGGTCTAAACTCCAGTGTAGTTTTACATTCAAAATGATTTACAACAAATATCTATATTGCTATCTAAATGTACAGCGCCCTCTGGTGGATTTACAAAAAAACGTGCCCCAGTAACGTATTTGAGATGGTCAAAAGTGTACATGGCACCCTCTAGTGGATTTTTTGTCAATTTGTAAAAAATAATAACTGCACATTGCTTTCGAAATGTGGTTTAGCAGAAGCATTAAAACGCAAACTAATAAAATTGGCCTGTTTTTGCAACATTTGCACCAGACACTTTCTTACAATCACTCCAGATCACTTCAACAAACAAAAAGCATTGTGCGTTTATGAAGTGAGCTTCACACAGTTGAGTGAGCTTGACAAACCACGTGTAGAAACTCTTCTCTCTCTTTAAAAAAAAAAAACACTTCCCCATCCCTACTCTAGCACTTAATTCTCTGAGCACAAACAGTTCCTTGTATAATTAGCACATGCAAAGTCACATGCAAAAAAAAAAAAGTGGCTATAATTCACTCTGACCTTAACCAGGAAGTTGCTATTGGACTCTGGTATCACCATGACAACAGAGTCATGCAGTTTTTCGTCAAAGTGCACATGCGAGTGAGCGGCGGATGCAGGTTCCTCAGCGAAGCGAACGCCGCCCGTCTTTGAAGACACTGCAGGGGAAACAAAAAGCAGAGACTTACAGCTGCGCTAATTACACACACTTGCGCATACACACACACACACACACACACACAGAGACTGAGAACATGTTTAGCTTTTAACCTTGCAATAATTATTCAAATCAAATTGGCCCCATCTGACACCTGAAAACCCTCCAAGACCTTCAGCCTGGAGCCGTTCATTTCTGCAGTCGTTAACTTCATTCATACTGATTTGGGATTTTAAAGGATAGTTAAGAAAAACACAGTAAACAGCAGCATGAAAAAGGAGCAATACATCAAATTTCTCAACAATAACATCAGGCTGTCTGCAGAGAAACTTGGCCTTGGGCACCTGTGGACATGTCAGCATAATAATGAGCCAAAACTCACAGCAAACATGGTGAAGAAATGCTCAGCAGACAAAAATGGCCCAGCCAGAGTCCTGACTTGAACCCAATTGAGAATCTGTGGAATGAGCTAAAAGGTCAGAGTGATGGAAAAAAGATGAAGAGAAAAAAAATATATGAAGATTTACTCATCATTTACTCTCTTTCAGGTGGTTTCGAACCTTTATGATTTTCTTTCTTCTGTTGAACACAAAAGAAGATATTTTGAAGAAAGCTGAAAACTTTCTTGTAACCACTGACTTCCATATTAGGAAAAACAAATAACATGGAGGTTAATGGTTACTGGTATCCAGCATTGTTCAAAATATCTTCTTATTAAAACAAAAAATATAAAGGGTGAGTAAATGATGACAATTTAAATTTTTGGTTAAACTACCACTTTAAACTGATCTCTTTTTTTTTCATTCGTTCATTCATTCATCTGACAATTTTTTTTATTTAATTCTGATTTAAACTAGTTAAACATCAAAAAAAACGTTCATTCATTCATTCTGTTATTTTATTTTTGGCTTAGTCCCTTTATTAATCCGGAGTTGCCACAGCGGAATGAACCGCCAACTTATCCAGCATATGTTTTATGCAGTGGATCCCCTTCCAGCTGCAACCCATCTCTGGGAAACACCCATACACACTCTTACACTACGGACAATTTAGCTTACCCAATTTACCTGTACCGCATGTCTTTGGACTGTGGGGGAAACCGGAGCAACCGGAGAAAACCCACGCAAACGCAGGGAGAACATGCACTTTTCAGTTTTTGGGTTTTAAAACATATTGAACTCATGTATAATTTTCTATCTACTTCACAATTGTTTGCCACTTTGTGTTGGTCTTTCATAACATAACACTCAAATAAAATATATTTAAGTTTGTGGTCATAATGTGAGAAAATGTGGAAAGGTTCAAGAGGTACGAATACTTTTGCAAGCCACTGTATGTAGGGCACGGTGGCTCAGTAGTTAGCACTGTGTCCTCACAGCAAGAGGGTCACTGGTTCGAGTCCCAGCTGGGCCAGTTGGTATTTCTATATGGAGTTTGCATGTTTTCCCCGTGTTGGCGTGGGTTTCCCCTACAGTCCAAACACATGCACTATAGGTGAATTGAATAGACTAAATTAGCCGTAGTGAATGAGTGTGTGTGTGTGAATTAGTGTGTATGGGTGTTTCCCAGCACTGGGTTGTGGCTGGAAGGGCATCCGCTGTGTAATACATAAGCTGGAATAGTTGGTGGTTTATACCGCTGTGGTGACCCCTGAAAAATAGGGGACTAAGCTGAAGGAAAATGAATGAATGAAACAGAGTGGGATTTCCCTCCTTGTAAATCTCACATTTGATGATGGACCACAGGTTCTCTATGGGGTTCAGTTCAGGTGAACAAGGAGGCCATGTCTTAGTTTTTCTTCTTTTAGACCCTTTCTTGCCAGCCATGCTGTGGAGTACTTGTGTGATGGAGCATTGTCCTGCATGAAAATCATGTTTTTCTTGAAGGATGCAGACTTCTTCCTGTACCACTGCTTGAAGAAGGTGTCTTCCAGAATCTGGCAGGAGGACTGGGAGTTGAGCTTGACTCCATCCTCAACCCGAAAAGGCCCCACAAGCTTATCTTTGATGATACCAGCCCAAACCAGTACTCCACCTCCACCTTGCTGGCGTCTGAGTCGGACTGGAGCTCTCTGCCCTTTACCGATCCAGCCACGGGCCCATCCATCTGGCCCATCAAGACTCACTCTCATTTCATCAGTCCATAAAACCTTAGAAAAATCAGTCTTGAGATATTTCTTGGCCCAGTCTTGACGTTTCAGCTTGTGTGTCTTGTTCAGTGGTGGTCGTTTTTCAGCCTTTCTTACCTTGGCCATGTCTCGGAGTATTGCACACCTTGTGCTTTTGGGCACTGCAGTGATGTTGCAGCTTTGAAATATGGCAAAACTGGTGGCAAGTGGCATCTTGGCAGCTGCACGCTTGACTTTTCTCAGTTCATGGGCAGTTATTTTGCGCCTTGTTTTTTCACACACTTCTTGCGACCCTGTTGACTATTTTGAATGAAACTCTTGATTGTTCGATGATCACGCTTCAGAAGCTTGGCAATTTTTAGAGTGCTGCATCCCTCTGCAAGATATCTCACTATTTTTTTTTACTTTTCGGAGCCTGTCAAGTCCTTCTTTTGACCCATTTTGCCAAAGGAAGTTGCCTAATAATTATGCACACCTGATATAGGGTGTTGATGTCATCAGACCACACCCCTTCTCATTACAGAGATGCACATCACCTAATATGCTTAATTGGTAGTAGGCTTTCGAGCCTATACAGCTTGAAGACATGCATAAAGAGGATGATGTGGTCAAAATACTCATTTGCCTAATAATTCTGCACTCCCTGTACTGCTATGCTGTCAAATGTGTAACTTTATTATTAATAATTCATGTGTGGTGTTACTAAATCAGGTGCTGGTGCACTGCCAATCTGAATCCCAGGGAAAGACTGAGCTACTATTTTCTTTTAAAACATGCTCTAATCTTTTTTGCAATGCACAATAACTTTAGTGCCCTGATGTTTTTTAATTTAACTTTGGAATAAAAACTAATTGAAAATGACAGCAGGAAATAACATTTTGACACAAGTATGCAGTTGGCAAACAGAGAGTATGTTTTGGACCTAACAACACTAATAAGACGGATTTTATTTATATTTGGCAAGTTTGTCCCAGTCTTTCTTTCCCACAGTATTTATTACTGGTTTCATGTTCACTAGACATGGATATTTATAAGCTTTTTAAATGTTTCTGCTACGGCTGAGTGGTATGACTGTATATAGAGTTGAGTTATTAACCTTCCTGTGATTTTTTTTTCTTTTTCAAATATTGCCTAAATGATGATTAACAGAGCAAAGAATTTTTCACAGTATTTCCTGTAATATTTTTTTCTTCTGGAGAAAGACTGATTTGTTTTATTTCAGCTAAACAAAAAGGCATTTTTGAAACCATTTTAAGGCAAGTATTATTAAACAATTTTTTTTTCCGATTGTCTACAGAACAAACTATCAATATACACTCACCAGCCACTTTATTAGGTACACCTGTCTAACTGCTCGTTAATGCAAATTTCTAATCAGCCAATCACATAGCCGCAACTCAATGCATTTAGACATTTAGACATGGTCAAGACTATCCGCTGCAGTTCAAACCGAGCATCAGAATGGGAAAGAAAGGTGATTTAAGTGACTTAGAACGTGACATGGTTGTTGGTGTCAGACGGGCTGCAGAGTATTTCAGAAACTGCTGATCTACTGGGATTTTCACGCACAACCATCTCTAGGGTTTATAGAGAATGGTCAGAAAAGTAGAAAGTATTCAGTGAGTGGCAGTTCTGTGGGCGCAAATGCCTTGTTGATGCCAGAGGTCAGAGGAGAATGGCCAGACTGGTTCCAGCTGATAGAAATGGCAACAGTAACTCAAATAAGTTACAACTGAGATATGCAGAAGAGCATCTCTAACACACAAAACATGTCCAACCTAATTCAGGAGGGCTAATAATTGACTTCAACTCTATATATCGTAACCAATTAATGGAATGAAATGTGTATCATAATTTTAATTACATATTCATATTTTCAAATTAAAGTTTTAATTTCCCATTACTTACTTGAAAAATATATGACATCTGTCAGAGGATGTTACTTGAGAAATGTTTATAATATTATGGTGTTTCACATAAAACTGTGAAATGTGATTTGTTGTTCATCTAAAGTCATATTCTGTCCACTATATTTCTAAATTAAATTAAAACGCAGTCGAATAAGATCAAGTATTTTCATTTCTTAAATATTCAAGCTTTATTATTATGTAAAGCACTTTTGTACATTTTCTGGAATAACTACCTTCATAAAAAACAATATTGTGAAAGATATCCTTCCTTCATTCAATCATTTTGCTTCGGCTTAGTCCCTGATTTATCGGCCAATTTAGTTTAGCCAGTTCACCTATCGCGCATGTGTTTGGACTGTGGGGGAAACCGGAGCACCCAAAGGAAACTCCACACAGAAATGCCAACTGACCCAGCAGAGGTACGAACCAGTGACCTTTTTGCTGTGAGGCGCAAACCAAAAGCCACCACAAAGTCCATGTGAAAGATATTATTACCCTAAAAATAAACGTTTTCATACCTTGAAATAAAATTTTGGTCATAGCGCCCAGCTCTAGTTTCTGCATTAAAAATAGCTAGTGCAACAATATGCATGCAGGAAATGTTTAAAACTGGAATTATTTAATAAAGTGTGTATAAATGTAATGTTGCAGGCCGTCTAGCGCCTATATAGCACATGCAATGCTAATTAAAGCAGCGTCACTAAAAATATCAAAACTAAAAATCCCTGGCTATGCTCTTCTCTTTTAATAAAGCTGGTAATGAGAGCCTTAGAGTTCAGCTTCTCAGACACAGATCAACTAGTCCTGAACTAAAGTGCAAGATCAATGCTAATTCCTCATTTGCAATCCAATTGTGGTGCAGGATCAAGGTGAAACAGTCTTCCAGAAAGCACATATTTACTTAGTACACTTCTTAAAGGGCTCCTATCATGCAAAAATCAACTTTTTGAAGTGCTGTTTGGACAGTGTGTAGGTGTAGTGTGTGGGTGCAGTGTGCCATATTGGAGTGATATAAACACAAGTCAAATTCTGATGTTAAAGTAGGCTCCAAATCCCAGGAGTTTTAAGGCGCACCTCATCGTGACCAAAGTTTCTTTAAGGAAAGTCTCTGCAGCCATCTTTGAAATGCCTCTCAGGCAGTATGCTCGGGCATTCTGTCTAAATGGGGAAACATCACATTTGCCAAGCTTACGATAACATTAGATATTTAGAGCCACCAATTAAATTAAGCAACAACTGTCTAGTAAGTTTTTTTTCTAAAGGTCCAAATCAAACAAAATTTGCATATTTTAAGGTTGCCTGAGCTAATGCACATTCGCACTCAAAAGAAACGAGATCACAACACCAACCTCATTTATGGTAGTGTTAATGCCCGTGCACACAAAGACGTTTTTTGCCTGCGTTTTTCGTCGACGTTTAATGCCTCGTGACTAAATAAAGGTGTGCACAATGTGATTGTGCACACCAACGCTCAAAACGCCAGGCGCAAAAGCGTCATTTGTTTTTTAAAAAGCCACATGCTCGTTTTTTTGTTCTTCTCCACCAATCAGATTGACATTTTTGTTCACGTGCATGGAGCTTCTGAAGTTACAGTAAACAGCAGTTGGAGGCGCTCAAGCGCAACACTGTCAATGCAAGCGCACATTTCAGAAAATGCACAGAGGCGTGATGAACGTGGAGCTGCTTATTGCACTGGTGAACAATAATCATGTCTTCATCGCTAGAGCTGGAGCTGCTGCTTGAACCATCCATAACAACAAGCGTGTCAACTTTGTCTTCTTTCTTTGTGTTACAAGCGGGTGTCAGAAGCTTAAAGTTGTGTAGCGCCATCTAACGTCAAGGAGTGATTTTGCACACTCTTCTGCTCGACACCTGTGAAAATCGCTTGGGTTTAAATAAACGCAAACGAAAAGCATCCCGGTGTGTACAAGCCTTTACACATAATCATCCTCTGAATAAAGCTTTGTCAGATCGCGCTGGTCTTCTGAAGTAATTCACAACATGGTCTTGCGGGCGAATCTCCTCCAGAAATAACAGTGAACTCATCAAGAGTTGGTTTATCTGTTATTTCATTTTACTTTGTTATAAACAACAGGCACATGCAGAACAGGTCTGGGTGCTTAAGCACCTGCCCTTTTTTTCTCTCTGAGAGAAAGTTCATCCTTAACCTTTTAAAGTCTAGTGCTATTTTGGGATTTCCGCCTGGATTTTGTCTACCTAAATTTAAAAAGCTTTTCAAATCCACATGCAAAAATTTGTTATCATTTTAAAGAAAACCCTTTGAATTTTCATAAAACACTATTGAAAGTATTTAAAATAACTGTATATGTTGTCTGTGTTATAATAAACACCTAAAAAAAGAGGCGCTTTTTGCATTTTTTTTTTTTATAAACTCAAATTTGAAAGTGTACCTTTTAGGTTCTGTGTGCTCTATGTTGCTGTAACTAATTTTGGTGGTTCCTGCACATGTCTGTAATCATAGGAAAAAAAGAAAAATGTCTCTAGGTGCTATACCATTTTATGTATTTTCCGCCTACCAAATTTTGAAAGCCGTCCATATCCAAATGCATTGCTGTAAATGAAAAAAATTCCAGTGTAATTGAATAAAAAACCCTTTGAATTTACATAAGAAACTGCTGAAAGTAATAAAACAGAAAACATATCAAATATTATTTATGATGAACCGCTTCAACATTTGCCGCTTTTTTCTTTTTTGTTCTAAAATGCTTTTTTGAAAGGGTGTAGATTATCTATTTAGAGGTTTTAGCTTATCCAGACAGTTCTGCTTGAAACCAGCAGAGAGCAGCAAACACTAGGAAAAATAATTTTATCTCTCATGTAATATGACAAAACTATTGCAATTCAACTGAATACTGGGAAAATAAGTTTGATCATTGATATCAAATATTACATATTTGCTTCTGCTTAGTTTTACATGATAATAACTATAGGAACATGAGTTTACATTACTTATTTTATCTATTTTCCATTTTAGGCATCATAACATTATATTAAAATTAGTCAATGACTATAAGATATGAAAATACACCAATGTTCAATACTTAGCTCAGGTATCCAGTATACTGTGTATTTAATTGTAAATAACTTTTGTACAGTAAAATAAAAACCGAAGTGATGCAAATGTGCATAAAACATAGCTTCTACACTCTCAAACGGAACCACTTATGGGGTGTTGAGCAACCCGTGACCTTTAAAAATTAAAGGGGAAGTCGATGACGTCACAGGACCTGCCACCGGGTCAGCAAAGTTTGACTGGTTAAAATGAAAGTGCCCCCTCCTTTGCGCACAGACCCTCTATCCACAACACACCCTGACGCTCTTCATTCTCGCGATCAACCCGTGCCCCAGTCGTTAACCAGATTGATTAACAAGCACCAGTTTTGCCTTAACATTTTTTTCAAACAACTTTCTGTGGTAAAGTAATCGCCCTGTGTGCTATTCTACTATGCTGAGGAGTAGATGATGTCTGCAGCACAGAATGGTGACGCATATCCCTCAAAGATCATGTAAAAGTCACATGAAATCCTACAGACATGTTCACACTGCGGTCGCATTTCAAAACATCAGATCTGTGTCTGATTTAAGACTACATATGAAAGTGGCACAAATCTGAATTAAAAAGATCATACTCCATGCAGTTTGAGCTGTTCACACTGTCAAGGCAAAAACAGATCCGAGTCACACGTGGGCAAAAAATAAATAAATCAGATTAGAGTCACATTTGCCTGCAGTGTGAACATAGCCTTAGCTACTTTTCCGACAACCCATAAATGAGTTTTGTTTTCTCGTAAGATCAGACTGGATCTGATGCTCAAGAAACATATCGGATTAATATTTGAACGTTTGTGCAGCATAATAGCTTTAATACATTTTGTTCAGGACAGACAGAGGTCAAAAGAGCAACATTTACTCGAAATGCAATCTATTGTAGCATCACATGGCTTTACTTTCATTTTAGTGTCAAAACACACACACATCTGGACAAACAAAGCACAAAACCCACTGAAGTGAACATCAGATTTGGGGATTTGTCCTTGTTTTTCACTCTAAAATCCTCTAATTCAGTTTAAAGCCTCAGCCAAAAAATGCTTTTAGTGCACTTTGAAGATAAGATTATATTTATATATGCTTTACTATTGAATCTAATCAATTTAGATCAAATTACTATAAAGATAACTTTAAATTATTGGTGATCAATACATTCTGAAGTTTATTGGATCATGACCATCTGGTTGCTAAGGTTTTTTGCACATTGCTATTGTGTTGCTAGGGTGTTCTGGTCATTTCTTGCACTTAAATTTATATTTTTGCATTTGTCCGGCACTTTTATCCAAAGATCACATTGCATTTGTTTAATAAATGTATGCATTTCCCTAGGTATCAAACCTATGACCTGGTTGAGCTACATTTAGGTAAGAGTGTGCAATATGTATGCAATAATATAATAATTCGGTCACACTTTATTTTGATGATCCGTTTGTTGAATTTAAGTTACATTGCATCTACATGCCAACTAACTCTCATTAGATTAGAAGTAGACTGTTAGGTTGGGATTAGTGTAAGTTGTACTTGCAAAGTTTCTTATAAAATGTCTGTTAATGGAGTAGTATCAATGGATATTAAGCAGATATTCTACTAATACTCAAGAGGACCATCATAAATACAGTAAAGTGTTACCAATAATTTATATTCATGTAAACTTATAGCACCGGCTGTGTGATGAAGCCTATTAGAATGCAGTTAAATTGAGACTTAAACTCAAGTTATGATAGCAAAATATTATAAAGATATGATATAGTCAAATAATATCACACAAGCAAGAATACAAGCAATGCCATTCTGGATATTGTAAGTCCAATGGCACTTGAGATAAAAAAAGAAAGAAAAAAAATAGGAGATTTGGGTTTTCACAGCAAAACCCAAAAGTTTAAGCAAATAAATGCCTTATGTTTTTAGAAAATCTGTAATACATAAATAAATAAATCAGTTATTTTTAGGTCGCAAATATAAAAAAATTAAGTCCTTGCAAAATCTTGTAGGGACTGGTACCTGAATATCAGCATGTGAAAGGGAGTGCAAATCTTTAATGAACTTAACACAGCACTACCTGTTCAACAAACAAGAAGTCGATAGAGTAAGTTATATTTTAGAAATAATTTTGTTAAATTTGTCAAGTCAAGAAGCAAGCAGCATTAAAATAAAAGAACATTTGTGCATCCCAAAACAAATATTCTCTTGAAGAATAATTACAATGATTCCTTTGCTTCATTTCTAAATGAATCAGATATATTGAATGAATTACCTTAACACAGGTGTCGCCACCTACTGGTAGTTTTATTGCTATATTTATTTTCCCATGACAGGCCACAAAAACACACTTCAATTAGAAAAATACTAGTTAAAGTCTGTCTCTCAATTCCAAGAATGCAGAGAACGGACTTGCGTTTTTGTGAAGACCGGTCTTGCCAGGTGTCCTCGGAAGAACGAACTCGGAAGACCACGAGAACAGAGAACGCGTCCTGTGAGAAATGAGATGCTGCGTTCTTCCTGATGGTCACATGACCTTCACGCGTTTTTAATGGAAAACTATTTAAACATTACAGCATTCATACAACGATTTATTGTTTTTTTCCCCTTTTAAAAATATATACTCTGCATATAAACATTATAAACATACACTGCACAAATTAAATAAAACACATTTTAATATGAATTTCAGCAAATTAACACCCTTAATGTGTTTATTCCTTTATTAAGATTTTCATGGTAATGCTTAAATTCACCGTTCCATTTAGGGAAACTCCTGAGATAAATGATCTATATATCTTAACTATATAATAAAGGGCACCTATGGTGAAAAATCTAAAATATATATACACTATAACAACAACAAAAAAAATAATAAAACATACACGTAGCAACAACACGGAAAAGAGTCTTATACAATTTTTTTGTTTGATTAAAAGATAAATATTCTAAAATTGCTCCAGAAGGCATTTTCTATTTTATTTTATTTATTTATTTATTTTTTAATTCTTCACTTTCGCCAATTGGTGACGTTTTTTCCTCGCCGCTGTCGCCACTGGCTTGCATGGTTCGGGATCTGTAGAGCTGCACATTGATGGATTTGCTCTTCAGTGTTTGGACTCTCAGTAGTGAATATTAACCCACACTGACCTGAGCTAAACTGAAGTGAACTTAAAGGGCACCTAGGTTACCCTTTTTCCAGATTTAATACAAGTCTTTTGTGTCCCCAGAATGTATCTGTAAAGTTTCAACTCAAAACACCCATCAGATTATTTATTATAGCTTTCACTAGATGGTGTTTTATAGCTCTCAATAGATTTTTGCTGTTTTTGTGTACTGTGCCTTTAAGGCTAGTCCTCCCCGCCCACCGTATCCATGTGCCAGCCGCGCGTGCCTCAGTCTCTGCCCTCAGCTGCCTCAGACAACTGACACAGACATAAAGGAAGCAGATCTCACGTAACGTTTGTGACAAATACTACAGTAAGAGCTTTATCAATGATTATTTGGTGCATCTGATGTGTGGAGCTGCAGGATGAGTCACACACGATGTTGTTACAAAGTTGACGCACACACACAGCGCAGACACACACGCACATACATAGAGCGTGCGTTTAGCTTTGCACTGTCTTTGCACGCAAATGTGACAGGATACAGGTTAATCTCCACTGCTGTATGGATATCTGTTATGATAATGTACAAAATAAACCTGATTTAACGTCCACAAACCGGGATTGAAGCGTCTTTTATAATTGTTCTGACACACGGCTGTGTTGATGAAGTAAAGCTGAAGTAAATCGCTGTAATTCATTACACACATGCATAGGGCTGTGTATTGGCAAGGGTCTCACGATACGATATATATCGTGTTACGTGGGGCACGATACAATAGATTGCGATATATTGCGATACAATAAATATTGTGATATATTGCAATAGTTTGTATTAGGATGCGTGTCACATTATATTGACAACTTGATAAAGTCGGCAGACAAATTAAAATTACAATTCCAATTTATTTTCCATCCATTCCAATTCACTAAAACTGCACAGTGTGATTGAACAGAGAACTATGTATATTGCAAAGCTTAAATAGCATTTATTTTGTCTAATTCAGAACTCCCTGGTATAGTGTTTAGGGTTGGGCTATGTTGACCAGTTTGGCATCGTCGTCATAGGGGGAGGTGAATTAATTATTTATGAATAATTTATAAATTCATAATTAATTAATTATTTGTAGCCTACCATTTCAACTACCTGACCTGCATGGCCTTTGTTTTACTCATAACCAAATCATAAATAAATAAATAAATAAAGATAAGTTACACACAAATTACCACCTGTCAATCACTTTTTTCCACGGGACTCGATCTGGCATGACTAGGCAGAGTGAACTGTGCCGTTATGGCGTCCACACACTTGCTTGGTAAAAAAAGCTGCACAACCAACAGGAACCAACCAACAGTATCTGAGGTTTTCACTAAAATTATTTAGTACCAGCGTCAAGCCAAAGACTGAAGCAGTGTACTGACGCTGTGACACGTTACCTGAGAGAATCAAAAGACAGAAGAGTCGTTAGATAGACAAAATTAATTAACATGTTTAACAACTAACTTATAGTGAGATGCGATCCGGCGGTACATCCTTGACAAACTGTCCGTACCAATGACTGTATAAAATATAGAGTCCGTACACTGTTCTCTGGAGCTCAGACGAGCGCATGACAGTGTGTGTGTGTGTGTGTGGGGCTGTGGCTGTGTGTGTGTGGGGCTGTGTGTGTGTGTGTGTGTGTGTGGTCATGTGATGCGCGTTTTCAGCAGACGGAGGGCTGTTCAGAAATGCCATTTTAAAACTAAGCTGTATCAGTGTAAATGGGGCCTGAGTGTGTGTTTTTTACGAGAGGGTTTGCAACGGGGGCGGTGTGGAGGATCAGTGATGCCGCCTCAGCAGCATCATGATGTCTATAGGCCATTGCCGATGGACAATGGCATTGTCTATCGACCCAACCCTAATAGCGTTAAAACCAAAGTGCAGCCACACGTCAGCTCTAAACGCTGGAGGCACCTTTATATTTTATGCCTTGCTTACTTCTGATCCCGTACTACTTGGCGTTTTGTTGATCGCGAGTTAGCGACATCTACAGGAGCGGAGGAGGAGGTAGTTTGGCACAACTTGAATCGATACTTGAGGTATCATAAAAGAAACTATCGCGATAGTTAGATGTATCGATAATATTGCACAGCCCTACACATGCACTGTTTTAAAACAAATGTGATCAATTGTGAGTTTGACAAGTTTAAAATGATGATGATTGATGATCCTAAACTAAACAGATCTTTTATTTAGGGTTGATTTGCGCACGTCCTGTCTTGTAGATATGATTACAAACGTTACTACGGAGACATGTTAATACACAGCTGTCAATCAATATTGGTGGGTGGGGGGACCGCACTCCTACATCAAGTTGCGGTCGGTTTCAAAACGGATCCAATTGGTCCACCGTTTTTATGTTGTTAAATTAAAAAAAAATGACTGAGTGTGTTTATATCAGCCCAACATGACCGTATATACACTATATCTACGCATATGTCTGTCCAAACAGCTTGAAAAGTAGATTTTTCACCATTGGTGCCCTTTAAACTCTGAAAACTGAACTGACACTGTTTCAATTTACTATATTCTTCTATGTGAAGCTGCTTTGACACAATCTACATTGTATAAGCGCTATAGAAATAAAGATGAATTGAAAGGCACCTTTTCAAACATTTCACTTAAAATTTCTCCAGAATAAAAACGTTTTCTAATATCATTTAAAATTACACATTCTATTAAAATATGCTTTACCGTCAAAATATTATTACACAAGTCACAAATAGGTTTTCTTCCCCTTTTAATAAACATGCGTGTGTAAGTCTTGAGTGTCCGACTCTGCATCTCGTATGTACAACCTGGTCATGTCTACTTTCAAAATGGTATTTTTTTCTTTCATTTACAAATGGATTCACTTCATACAATTTGTTATTCTTACATTCATCCCATTCCATTTGCCATTTCTCATTAATATACGTCAGTGTTTCCTCTAGGATTTTTTCCAGCTGTGGCGGCAGGACTGGTAGACACAGATTTACCAACTACCTATGGCAATAATGGCGTTATTTCAATGACAAATGTCAAAAGCACAGTATTACAAGTCGAGATCGCATTCATGTAATACGAGCATGCAAATCTTATTGCTTGCTTGCCGATTGCCTCTGTTCGTGCACATAAGTTTCTGCACACCCTCAAAATAAACTCTGCTCAAGTGCAGATTTTCTTGTACGCGCTCAAATAAATGCTGCTGAACTGCATTTATGTAACAAGTATGTCTCCAACATTTATTAGATTTGCTAGGAACATTTATAATTCCGTCCAATAGACCTACAGAACGGCATTAATAAAGTAAAGTGAAACGGCTATAAACTCCAGCAAGATAGTCATTGTATGCAAAGCCATAGGCTATAAAGTATAATTATGGAAACTTTGTTCATCTTAACTGAAAACTACGTCATGTTTGCTGGGCTCACGCATCACACACCTGTCAGTCAGCATGTCACTTTAAAGGGTTAAACAAATAACGCACAGCACTACGATTACAGAAAAGTTTGCGCTGTTATAATTCACTTACCTTTTAATACGTTTTGGTGCGGATTATAACCAGCTATTAAAAAAAACAACAACGACTGAATGTTTTTGAATGAGGAGCTGTTATGTAGCCGTGGCGGGATGAATTTTGGTGTGGCACCCCGCCATGGAAGAATGAATGTAGCGAAAACCATGTACTGATTTAAAACAGGTTATTTCTAACTGTAGGGCTTCACGGGTTAGCAGTAAGCTAATGTAATACTAATTGCATAATGCAAATCTTATATTCATGCTAACAAATGATCAAACGAAATATATTAATGCTCTTCAAATATATGAAATATGAATTAATGTATACGTTACACTTTAAATTACATTGTTCAATTGTTTGTAAAAAAAAAAAAAGGTTTCCACCATAATTTTGTGGGTCAAAAGTATCGGTTTAGGCACCGTTTTGGCACGATACGTTTTTTTAAAATATCGATTTAGCACAGGTATCGAAAAAAACTCAAACAATACCCAACCCTAGTTAATAATGTAATACATCATGTCAAAAAGCTGTATTATTCAAGGAATCATTTATATCTGTAACGCAAACAGTGAAGGAACGTTGTTCAAGAGTTTTTTTTATATCACAAAATCATGGGAAATGATAACAGTGGCAAATTGCAGCTATGAAACGAATGTGAGATTGCAGACATTAGTTACAGGTTGTCAAATAACCATCTCATCACACCTAACTATCGCATCATGTGGTTTAAAATAAAGTGTGTTAATCCAGGGTGTCACGTCGGCCCTGGAGACTCATCACATGAAATGAGCGGCTATAGACAGACGTTCTGTAGATCACATCAGGGACTCTCTAGATCCCTGCACCGAGAGTAAAAATAAATGACATTTTACATTCAGAGCATGTCTTGCGAGAAGAGAGCAAACATAACAAACAAACGACCAAAGATGCTTCACACTCAAAACTAATGCATCAATAAACATTACATTATTAATGCTTTTAGCCAAAGCTGCTTGCAATTTGTCATATAAAAGCCGAGTATATTTGCGCAACACAATGTTTTTGGACTGTGGCACTAGGGGGAAACCCACGCCAACATAGGGAGAACATGCAAACTCCACACAGAAATGCCAACTGACCCAGCGGAGGCTCGAACCAGAGACCTTCCTGCTGTGTGTCGCCCAGTTATCAATTATGTAATAAATGTATACACACTCACCGGCCACTTTATTAGGTACACCTGTCCAACTGCTCATTAAGGCAAATTTCAAATCAGCCAATCACATGGCAGCAACTCAATGGATTTAGGACATGTAAACATGGTCAAGACGATCTGCTGCAGTTCAAACAGAGCATCAGAATGGGGAAGAAAGGTGATTTAAGTCACTTTGGCATGGTTGTTAGTGCCAGGCTGAGTATTTCAGAAACTGCTGGGATTTTCACGCACAACCATCTGTAGGGTTTACAGAGAATGGTCAGAAAAAGAGAAAATATCCAGTGAGCGGCAGTTCTGTGGGCGCAAATGCCTTGTTGATGCCAGAGGTCAGAGGAGAATGGCCAGACTGGTTCCAGCTGAAAAAAATGCAACAGTAACTCAAATAAACACTCGTTACAACCGAGGTCTGCAGGAGAGCATCTCTGAACACACGACACATCCAACCTTGAGGCGGATGGGCTACAGCAGCAGAAGACCGCACCGGGTGCCACTCCTGTAAGGTAAGAACAGGAAACTGAGGCTACAATTCACACAGGCTCACCAAAATTGGACAATAGAAGATTGGAAAATTGTTGCCTGGTCTGATGAGTCTCGATTTCTGCTGCCACATTCGGATGGTCGGGTCAGAATTTGGTGTCAACAACATGAAAGCATGGATCCATCCTGCCTTGCATCAACGGTTTAGGCTGGTGGTGTAATGGTGTGGGGGATATTTTCTTTGCACACTTTGGGCCGATTAGTACCAATTGAGCATCGCGTCAACACCACAAACTACCTAAGTATTATTGCTAACCATGTCCACCCCTTCATGAACACAGTGTTCCCATCTTCTACTACTTCCAGCAGGATAACGCGCCATGTCAAAGCACAAATCATCTCAGACTGCTTTCTTAAACATGACAAGGAGTTCACTGTACTCAAATGGCCTCCACAGTCACCAGATCTCAATCCAATAGAACACCTTTGGGATTTGGTGGAATGGGAGATTCACATCATGGATGTGCAGCCGAAAAATATGCAGCAACTGCGAGATGCTATCATCTCAATATGGACCAAAATCTCTGAGGAATATTTCCAGCACCTTGTTGAAGGATTAAGGTAGTTCTAAAGGCAAATAGGGGTCCAATCCAGTACGAGTAAGGTGTACCTAATAAAGTGGCCGGTGAGTGTATAGTTTTGTACTCTGATTTTATAGATCTGATTTTTTATTTTTTTTTTGTAAAGCATTTGCTGACAACATACATGTGTCTAATATTTGGGAAGTATGAGATGAATGCGGGGGGTGAATGGTGAGCCTGTCCGCCTGCAGCTGTAGGTCATCATGCGGCATGGTGGTAAAATTACACATAACATAATGCAAGGTGAAACAGGAACACATTTGTGACAGGAGTGACCACATTATTGGCCTCATTACAGAGGTTATGTGAGTCCAACAGTTTGGCCGATGTGGAGCACTATATAAACACTCACACACATGATGAATAAACCTGCCAACCAGAGCTCTACATGACCAACACACAGGCATCTGGACACAAATACTGGAGCAGAGATGGGAAAAACAGGGCAGCACGATATTGATCAAATGTGATATTGCAAGATTTATTGCAGAAAAATACAGTTCTGGGCAGTACAACTGTATTTAGGTAGAGAAAGTGAATAATCACAATGCAAAAAAATATATTCCTACTTTGCTTAGGCCTAGTAGAAACGAGACAGTCAGAGTAATCAATATATTGACTTCTCACACAACACATGGACATGACCTCAATTATTTTTGGTGATGTAATATATATCACTCATACATACAAACCAATTCTAGCAACATTATGGAGCGCGTCAGCTGACAGTCACGCACCGCTATATGACTGTTTTGAGGATTGCATATGAAGGGGAGACGGCACCTGTAATAAAAGGAAAGGGAATCCTGCAGTTTTTATATTTATTTCAAAGTGTTTTCATGCCTAATCAAAGCGAAAGCACAGAACAGACTCACATTTAAGAGCAAAGACCGGCCCCTTGTGGTTTGGCAGTATGGGTTGCGTATAGGGAGGCTCTGCTTTTTAATGTTTATTTGCCACCCTTCAGAGAAAGATAAAAAATAAGGGAGAAATACGGAAAAATACCTTTACGGGATAATAGCGGGATAGAACTGTAAAATACAGGACAATCCCGGGAAAAATGGGAGGGTTGACAGTTATGACCCTAACCTGCCTATTTTACCTAGTTAAGCCTTTAACTTTCACTTTAAGCTGTATAGAAGTGTCTTGAAAAATATCTAGTAAAATATTATTTACTGCCATCATGGCAAAAATAAAATAAATAATTTATAAAAAATTAGTTATTAAAACTATTATGATTAGAAATGTGTTGAGAAAAAATCTTTCTAATAAATAGAAATTGGGAGAAAAATATACAGGGGGACTAATAATTCAGGAGGGTTACTAATTCGAATTTACACCGTACATATACAAGAAAAGTCTATCAGAACCTCAGTTTAATGCCGAGCTATACATCACATTTACAGCACAAAACCTGTCCACCCATGAACAATTCTTCTTTCTTATTCCCCGAGATGAATAGACATATATTATATTATTATAGACCTCACTATAATATAGCTATTGAATATATATTACAGATCTCACTGGACTCATTTGAAAATAAATGGAGCTGTTCTTTATTGTGACTAAAACAGAAACGTCTGGCAGGAACCAGAGATCGACAGTCTTTCTATTAAATGAATAAACAAATGCCCACCAGTGCAGCATTTTATGAAGCTCATTTAAAACTTCCCACAGTAACCATGGCAACAATGACAAATCTGGCCCCTGAGAGCCCCTTGTAAAGGAACATTTACAAAAAAAGCTGTTCTAGGGTCAGTTTGTGTTTAAGGTGAAACACTGCAAGTGAAAACAATTTTTTCATGCACAATTTGGCAATTTGTGGCTTTTTCAACATCCAAAAACATCTAAAATACTAATTTGTGTGTTTCTTTGTTGCACTTTATTAATTATCAATTTTTATGTTTTATTCTATCAATCACAATACATATTTCTAAAGGCCATTTGCACAAATTTCTCCATTTACACAGCAAACTTTACATTTTACTAATATTCTATATTATAATGCTTTTAAAAGTGGAATATAGTAGATACAGTAATATAGTATAATAGCTTAAGTGTGCGCGGAGGTTCGCTTTGGATACGCGCAACATGATTTCGGCTGAAGGAGTGCATGTTTTTTTTTTTTGAGTCTCGAGTGAGCAGTTTGTGTGGCGCTGCATTTGATTTGAATTCAACATGAATCACTTTGAAGTGATGTTGTCTAAAACAGGTACGACTGTACAAACATCTTTATGATCCGTGATCATAGAGATAACCTGATGATTAATAATTTTTGGCTAGAAATTGCAACAGCAGAGGGAAAGGAGGAAATTTTTTTTGTTGTTTAAAAGTTTGAAAAACCTGAGAGATAAGTTTGTTAAAGCCAAAAAGAGGCAATGGCAAAAGTGGAGACCTGGGTACACAATTACAGAAATATGTTTTTCCACCATTCATAGGTTTAACACTGATGTAAATGTAATTTAAAACAATTTAATAGTTACAAAACTATAATTAAGGAACAAATTATTTCTTTGATAACTGGAAAGGAATATTTGAACCTATCGGTTTACAATATACTGATGCCCTATTTTTCTAGGCTTTATTGGTGATAATGGTCAGGAATGTTGGACCATTATTGCCTTTTTAGCATACGAAGAGGAGGGAAACTGACCAGACAGTAATGTGTGAATTGTGGAGGCGGCTAAAAAAAAAAAAAAAAAAAAACATCTATATTTTTTAGTAAGTGTGCTCTTATTCTTGCCATAATAAAAATATACTTGTAGAGTAACCCATGTTCTGTTGTCATTAATATTTTAATAAACTTTAATGGGTAAAAACTGTCCGACATACGAACAAAAGCAAGTGATGCATAAAAGTTTGATTTTAAAAAAATCTTAAATGGTTATAAAAATCCTTATAATCATTAAAATTATTTATAAAAAACAATAAAAATAACTAGTTTAAAAATCTTGAATGATATTAATGATGTGACAGTTCCGGAAACTTTCTACTTCTCTGTTTATCCGTCTGATTTTATGGTCAGTTTCTTTTGACCGCCCCCTGTCGTTTTAAAGAATATCACAACGGTAAATGCGGCAAGTATAAAAGCCTCGTCCGTTTCGTGAGGTGCATGCACAGTCAGCAGAGGTGCGCAATGCGGCGCCAGGGAAAGGATTAATCCAGATTTAAGTGTCATTTAAAAGGCTTAACTAGGTTAACTAGGCAAGCTCGGTTAATTTAATTAGGCAAGTCATTGCACAAAAGTAGTTTGTTCTGTAGACAATTGAAAATAGTTTGCATCTTTGGATGTCAGGTCCATAAATATTGGGAAATCGACACAATTCTAACAGTTTTGGCTCTATACACTAACACAGTGGATTTGAAATGGCACAATCTTTAACTGCAGACTGTAAGCTTTAATTTGAGGGTACTTACATACAAATCAGGTGAAGGAATTACAACAGTTTGCATGTGCCTCCCACTTGTCAAGGGACCAAAAGTAATTGGACAATTGGCTTCTCAGCTGTTCCATGGCCAGGCGTGTGTTGTTCCCTCGTTATCCCAATTACAATGAGCAGATAAAAAGTTCAGAGTTCATTTAAAGTGTGCTATTTGCATTTGGAATCTGTTACTGTCAACTCTCAAGATCACAAACAAAACAAATCTATCAGAGAGATAGAAAAAAAACATTAGGCATGGCCAAAACAACTGCTTGGAACATTCTTAAAAATAAAGAACGCACCTGTTAACTCGGCAACACCAAAAGACCCGGAAGACCACCGAAAAAAAAACTGTGGTGGACGACCAAAGAATTTTTTCCAGAGTGAAAACAGAGGGTTCACCACATGATGTAAACCATTGGTGAGCCTCAAAAACAGGAAGGCCAGATTAGAGTTCTCAAAAGCCTTCACAGTGCTGGAACAACATCCTATGGACAGATGAGACCAAGATCAACTTGTACCAGAGTGCTGGGAAGAGAAGAGTATGGAGAAGGAAAGGAACTGCTCATGATCCTAAGCAGTGAAGCATGGTGGTAGTAGTGTCAATGGCTGTCAATGGAGCTGGTTCTTTTGTATTTATTGATGATGTGACTGTTGATAAAAGCAGCAGGATGAATTCTGAGGTGTTTCAGGCAATATTTTCTGCTCATATTCAGCCAAATGCTTCAGAACCCATTAGACAGTGCTTCAGAGCAGATGGAGAATGACCCAAAGCATACTGCAAAAGCAACCAAAGAGTTTTTCAAGAAAAAGAAGGTGGAATGTTATGCAATGGCCAAATCAATTATCTAACCTGAATCCGATTGAGCATGCATTTCACCTGCTGAAGATAAAACTGAAGGGAAAATGCCCCAAGAACAAGCAGGAACTGAAGACAGTTGCAGTACAGGCCTGGCAGAGCACCACCAGGAATGAAACCCAGCGTCTGCTGATGTCTATGCATTCCAGACTTCAGGCTGTAATTGACTGCAAAGGATTTGCAACCAAGTAGTAAACATTGAAAGTTTGATTTATGATTATTATTCTGTCCCATTACATTTGGTCCCCTAACAAGTAGAAGGCAAACATGCAAACTGTTGTAATTCCTACAGGGTTCATCTGATTTGGATGTAAAAACCCTCAAATGAAAGCTGACAGTCTGCAGCTAAATCACATTTTATTTAAAGTCCATTGTGTTGGTGTCCAGAGCCAAAATGTTAGAATTGTGTTGATGTCCCTATATTTACGGTCCTGACTGTAGCTAACGACCTACAAGTAGGAAAAAAAAAAATACTATGAAAGTCAATGGATGATTTTTCCAGCATCTTCCTTTGCATTCAACAGAAGACTCAAAACTCAACAGAAACTCAAACAGGGTTGGAAGAATGACTAAATGATGACAGAGTTTCGTATTGTGAATGCATCATCCCTACTTAATTAATACACAATGAAAACAGTCAAACAGACTGGGACTGGAGGACACTTTGTGTGAATGTCTGTTCTGAAGAAATTGTAGATGATCTGGCAACCCAGATCATGACAGCAGACCTTCATCCAGCATTAAACTATCGCATTCGTCAACAAAAAACAAACGGAGGCCATCTTTGAGCCTCCAGACAATACGGAGATTGAGGTTGATTACTGCAAAGGCAGCCGACAGACGGTGTCTTTTGGGCCCTTTTTTCTGTATTCCCACCGACTCTGAAAAAGCTCGATGCACAGTTGTGATAACAGACGCAAGCTCTCCTCGCACATTTCCTGCTAATCAGAAACAGCCCACATGTTCTGCAACTGCTGAGTCACCACCAGCCGAGCAAGAATTCATTATTGTTTTAGCTTTATTAAAATCTCTCTCAAGGTCTCATTCCTGAGAGTGAGAAATCAGCAGGTCATCAAATAACTCGCCATAAGCAGATTGACATTTTTCCGCAAAAAGCTGTTTAAAAGTCAGCATGGTGGGATTATTATGAAGAAAACACATTTGAGTTGCCAGATTTCCTTCCAAAAAGGCTCCTTAATACTGAAGCTTATATGTTTGGAGATTTGTTTTTAAAAGTACTGCAATCAAGGCAGCATTTTTTCCTTTTAAATAAAAAATGCAGTAAGAAATATGAATACAATAAAAATAAAATTATATACACACACACACACACACACACACACACACACACACACACACACGTAAAAAACGATTACAAGTAAAAAAAAAAAAAAAAACACAATTAAATGCATATTTTGCAAGCTAGTGACAATAAGGAGGCAACCATTTTAATCACACTTACTTACACTTGTGAAATGCAGGAAGAAACTAATCCATGAACTGTGTACTCAAAGTTCAGGTCAAGCTTTGACAAAGTCCCATACATCAATAGTCAATCATTCCTTTAACAAAGAGCCGACGAATCCCTCATTGCAGGGTAGATTATTGCATTTATCTTCAGAACGTTTACTCAATGTTCATCTTGTTCAGTCCCATACATACACCCGACTCTGCTAGTGTTTGAAGAGAAAGGCACGTTCACGTTTTACCGGATCCAGCACTTTATATTTGGTATTGTTTAGTGTCGACGTCGATACAAACAGGCAAAACATCCGGACGAGCAACGAATAGCTTAAACAAATCTTTTATTTAAACACGGTGCACTTTCAGATTTAAACCTCAGCTAGATGTTTTCATTCACTTAGAGCTGTGTTGCACACTGCATGGAAAGTCAATTAAAAAAACATACAATAGGGGCTCTTTAACTAATATTTTTGATGTCCTTTGATGCAAAGCTTTCATTATTTCCTGGGTTTGGTGTCAGATTTTGAAATCACTTTAATATGATTATTATATTGAACACTGTCTTCTAAGATCTTTGTTGAAAGTCTCTGATGATTAGAAAGTTTAACAGGACAATATTCATACAAAATATGTATTTTTGTTACAATATAAACGTCTTTACTCTCACTTTTCATCATTTTACTCCATCATTTACTGTAAAAAAAAACTTGGTGCCTTATTTCTTTTTTTACTTTTCCACACTGTAAAACCCAACAGTCAACTATCAAATGAAATGAGTGTAGTTAACTCAAAATTGACCGAAAGTTAATTCTACTTATTTGAAAGAGTTTTGAACTCAGTGTTGAAAGTAATGAGTTAATTAAATACCTCATTACTTCAGCTTAAATGGAGTAAGTTCGCAGTACTCATACAGAATAGTTCAACTCAAATGGTTTGTTGCAGTCGGTTTCTTCAAATGGTTTGAGTTGCCTTAACTTATTGGGTTTTACAGTACTCAGTTGGTTTGAGTTCTCTTCATTTATTGGGTTTTACTGTGCTCAAATTGCTTCATGTACTCATATGGAGTAGGTTCACAGTACTTAATAGGATTAGTTTTTGAACTTAAATAGTTTGTTGCAATTGGTTTTCTCAAATAGTTTGAGCTACCTTAAACCTTAATTTTTTGGGGTTTTACAGTGTAGTGATTTTATCTTGCATCTCAATCGAACTAACTAAAATATTAAACTTTGTAAAACTAAAATAAATTGTTGCTTAATTTTTAAAAATAATTTAAAGTAACATAAAATCACTATTTATTGTCATAACTTCACTGTAAAACCCAAAAAGTTAAGGCAACTCAAACCGTTTGAGGAAACCGATTGCAACAAACCATTTAAGTTCAAAAACTAATCCTAATGAGTACTGTAAACTTAAACCATTTGAGTAATCGAAGCAATTTGAGCACAGTAAAACCCAATAAATGAAGAGAACTAAAAACCAACTGAGTACTGTAAAACCCAAAAGACTAAATCGAGTTAAAAAACTAAATCGAGGCTGCGGTGGGAAGAAACCCGCAAGTATCGCCTGAGTCAGACAGAAACGTTGTGTACCTGGCTGTATATCTTATCAGCAAAGAGAAACGGCCTTCTGAGTGACCCAAAGGTCCGTTCTGAATGAATAGTGAAAATAAAAAGGGATATTGGACCTCCTTTTCAGCTAAGTTAAGGGAAACAGCACTAGTTAGCTAGCGTTTTCTTTCCCAAACCAACGTTTTAGATGCCATTTTTCAAACTCAAGTTAATAAACTGATTCTTTCACTATATTGGAGCCATCACGATACTGAATTTCGGTACTGAAATAAAAAAAAATGGTAATTTCCCACTAACATTTAAGTGCTGTTGAATGCAACACCGCTGATTT
>CAIGQZ010032222.1:7171470-7193860 GCA_903798205.1 Danio tinwini | reverse complement strand
TTGCGCCTTGGTTTTTCCACACGCTTCTTGCGACCCTGTTGACTATTAAACGCTTGATTGTTCGATGATCACGCTTCAGAGGCTTGGCAATTTTTAGAGTGCTGCATCCCTCTGCAAGATATCTCACAATTTTTGACTTTTCGAAACTTGTCAAGTCCTTCTTTTGACCCATTTTGCCAAAGGAAGTTGCCTAATAATTATGCACACCTGATATAGGGTGTTGATGTCATTAGACCACACCCCTTTGATTACAGAGATGCACATCACTTAATATGCTTAATTGGTAGTAGGCTTTCGAGCCCATACAGCTTTGAGTAAGACAACATGCATAAAGAGGATGATGTGGTCAAAATACTCATTTGCCTAATAATTCTGCACTCCCTGTATTATTATTATCTTTGTATATCAAAAGAAATATCTTTACAAAAAAACAGAATTTTAAATTTTGTAAGTTAAATATAAGATTCTATATTCACAAATATAAATTTACCAATAAGAAACCATATTTTCCTGTTTGTTTGTTTGTTTTTTAAGGGTTTAGTCATTATTTAAATACAATATCATTAAAAAAGCAAGCAGAACTATGTCATTTTGTAGACTTATACTCTGCAAAATAACTCTCAAATACACTGTGTGTGTGTCTGTATATTCATTCATTCATTCATTTTTTTTTCGGCTTAGTCCCATTAATAATCTGGGGTCGCCACAACGAAATGAACCACCAACTTATCCAGCATATGTCTTACGCAGTGGATGCTCTTCCATATCTTGTGTGTATATATATATATATATATATATATATATATATATATATATACATACACGGTGGCTCAGTGGTAAGCACTGTCGCCTCACATTAAGAAGGTCACTGGTTCAAGTCCCGGCTGGGTCAATTGCTATTTTTGTGTGGAGTTTGCATGTTCTCCACGTGTTGGCGTGGGTTTCCTCCAGGTGCTCCAGTTTACCCCACAGTCCAAACACATGCACTACAGGTGAATTAGATGAACTAAATTGGCCATCGAGTATGAGTGTGTGTGTAAATTTAAGAGTGTTTGGGTGTTTCCCTGTACTGGGTTGCAGCTGGAAGGGCATCTGCTGTGTAAAACATATGCTGAAACAGTTGGAGGTTCATTCCTGCTGTGGCAACCCCTGATTAATAAAAGGACTAAGCCAGAAAAAAATGAATGATTGAATAAATATATCTACAGTATATACTGTAATTGTGTAGAAATACTGTAATTGACTCTTACCTTCAAGTTCATGTTCTTTATTATTGTTATTTTCTTACTCTCTTTGTACCTTTTTTCCAATGACAACTCCCCTCACAAGTGTCTGATTACCAATTAAGTAAGATAAGTAACATTTAAGTTAATTCACAAATGTTATCTAACTAGACTTGTGTTTCTATCACTCCAGTATGACTGTGGACACATTACAGCTACACACAGTTCTGTTCAAACTGTACATGATCCATAAAACTGTTTGTGTGAACTGTAGTGTATTATAATGCCACAGCTAGATCTTGACTCTTGAAAAATATAATAAAATTATAAGTTGTGTTTCTATTTTCAAGCATTTCTGCTCTGCATCTTTGTACAATATTCAAAAATCGGTTCTCAGCCGTAAAGCATCCTAATGTCACAGAAAATACTACTGGTTCTGTGCCTTTTGATTTATGATATCTTTATACAATAAATAATGAAGATATGTTTATAGCACTTTTAACCGTATATGGCAACAAATATTATATTAAAATAAAATTGCAGAAGGTAAAAAAATGATGCATACATTTTTTAAGTAAACAAAAAAAGCACAGTACTGGAGTGTTGTAAAGGTCCATCTAGTAGTCCTATTACTGAACTAACAGCATGGGCGAAGGTTAAATGCATGCAAGTCTTTTTAGCACACGTGAAAATAAATATTTTTATTTGTTAAAATTTATTTCAATTTGTTTCCAACTCCGAATTTAATCTGACCCCAATTTATAATAATTTAAATTTAGATTCATCCAATTCAAGCTGATCACCTTGTAGGTTGTGATTAGGTCTAATTTAGATCTATTAACCTAATAAATCCTTATTTTCAGTTAATGGTTCATCGTTTACCCGAAGTCACTTTGAATCAGTATGCTGGCCAGTTACATCTGCTCACGGACACATCCTCGCCAGTTCTGGTTCTTAGAGAGAAGATAAGATGATTTCCTTTAAGTAATATTAGGCCGCCCCATGCTTGCTCATTCTTAAAGAAAGTTTCATTTAGCTTAGCTAGAGGATATAACTGTAAACCAATTTCCTTTAAATAATAATAGGCCGCCCCATGCTTGCTCATTCTTAAAGAAAGTTTGATTTAGCCACTAGATTATATAATTTAAAGGCCGATTTATAGGATTTATACACCGTCGGCGACGTTAACGCACACCTCTCAAAAATTGTAAAGGCCGATTTATACTTCTGCGTCAAGCGCACGCATATGGTACGGCGCACGCATAGCACAAGCTCTGTGATTGGTCGGCTTGGTAGCTCTGACGAGTGTGGGCGTAGGCGAGAGCTGCGCGCCCGATGCAGCGTGTTTACAAGTGTGGAGTCCCGTGAAAGAGCTCCGGATGGAGACTGTTGTTTTGTGTTTACCTTATGATTAAAGTTGTTGCATGTCCGCCGGTTCCCGCCTTAAAATAAGCGAATTTGAGCCACTTGTACCTTAAGGAAGTGTTTAGAAAAAACACCAGTGAAGAAACTCGACACAGAGAAACATAAACACCTACTGCCAGCTAGCATTTCGGAAGTGTATTGCAGAGCAACAGAAACAGCGTGCAGAAGTATAAATGCATGGCTACGAGCGAGGCTTGCGCCATGGGTCACGCCGATCACTTGACGCAGAAGTATAAACCAGGCTTTACGCGTAGCACAAGCTCTGTGATTGGTTGGCTTGGTAGCGCTGACGAGTGTGGCCGGAGGTGAGAGCCGCGCGCCCGATGCAGCGAGTGTTTACAAGTGTGGAGTCCCGTGAAAGAGCTCCAGATGTAGACTGTTGTTTTGTGTTTACCTTATGATTAAAGTTGTTGCACGTCCGCCGGTTCCCGCCTCAAAATGAGAAAATTTGAGCTACTTGTACTTTAAAGAAGTGTTTAGAAAAAACACCAGCGAAGAAACTCGACACAGAGAAACATAAACACCTACTGCCAGCTAGCATTTCGGAAGTGTATTGCAGATCAACAGAAACAGCGTGCAGAAGTATAAATGCATGGCTACGAGCGAGGCTTGCGCCGTGGGTCACGCCGATCACTTGACGCAGAAGTATAAACCAGGCTTTACTCGTACGCGTAGCACAAGCTCTGTGATTGGTCGGCTTGGTAGCGATGACAAGTGTGGCCGGAGGTGAGAGCCGCGCACCCGTTGCAGCGAGTGTTGGAGTCCCGTGAAGGAGCTCCGGATGGAGACTGTTGTTTTGTGTTTACCTTATGATTAAAGTTGTTGCATATCCGCCGGTTCCTGCCTCAAAATGAGCGCAAGGCATACGCCGTGGGTTACGGCAATCACTTGACACAGAAGTATAAACCAGGCTTAAGTCAGTGTTTGTCAGAAATCAACAAGTCTCTAATGCTGTGCCTATGCTCCATCCATTAAGCCTGAATGTATGACTAATCCTGGTCATAGGCTGCGGAAGCATCATCCTAAACAATTTACTAAATTTAAATGATTTCAGGAGATATTATTATAATAATAATAATGCATTTTATTTAAAAGGCGCCTTTCTTGACACTCAAGGTCACCGTACAGGACAGCTAGAACAATCAGTTCAAATAAAAACACAATAAAAGTCATTAAAATACAATACAAATTTTAAAAATGCAGTCGGGTTAAAGAGAATAAGCTTTTTTGAACAGATGTGTTTTGAGTTTGGATTTAAATTGTGAGAAAGAGTCTGAATTGCGGAGATCAGGAGGAAATGGCTGAAGGGTCTGCTCCCCATGGTGACAAGGAGGACAGAGTGAACAGTGAGGTGAATGAAAGAAGACATGAGTGTTTGAGAAGGTGTGGCGATATGAACAAGACTAGTAAGGTATGGAGGAGCAAGATTGTGGATGGCTTTAAAAGTGAGAAGAAGTATTTTATAAATAATTCTGAAAAAGATGGGAAGCCAGTGAAGCTGTTGTAGAATGGGTGTGATGTGACAGATAGAGGGAGTTTTTGTGATAATACGGGCTGCAGCGTTTTGTACCAGTTGTAATTTATGAAGAGTTTATTAGGGAGGCCAAACAGAAGGGAATTACAGTAATCTAAACGGGATGTGACCAAACTATGAACAAGAATGGCAGCTGAATGAGGTGTGAGGGAAGGACGTGACCGATTTATATTTCGAAGGTGGAAGTAAGCAGACCGGGTGACATTATTAACATGTGCAGTGAATGAAAGGGTGCTGTCGAAGATGACCCCCAGACTCTTAACCTGAAGGGAGGGGGTAGCGACAGAATCATCTGTGGGAATAGAAAAGTTATGTGATTTGTTTAAAGTGGATCGTGTACCTATAAGTAGAAGTTCAGTTTTATTGTCATTTAATTTCAGGAAGTTTGAGGTGAACCAGGATTTGATGTCTGCAAAGCAGCTAGTAAGGGATGAAGGTGGGAGTTTGACTTTGGATTTGGTTGATAGGTAAAGATGGGTGTCATCTGCGTAGCAATGAAAATGGATTTGGTGTTGGCGGAAAATATAACCAAGTGGAAGAAGATAAATGATAAATAGCAGGGGACCCAAAACTGAACCCTGGGGCACACCAGAAGTGACGGGGACTGATGACGAGGTGAAAGACCTTAATTGAATGAACTAAGCGCGACCTAAGAGGTATGAATGAAACCAGCTGAGAGGTGTGTTATCAATGCCAATAGAAGCGAGCCTGTCCAGACAAATGTGTGATATTGTGTCGAAAGCCGCACTTAGATCAAGCAGAAGAAGAATGGATAGTGAACCAGAGTCAGCTGCTAGGAGGAGGTCATTAGTGATTTTGAGGAGAGCTGTTTCAGTGCTATGGAGTGGGCGAAAACCAGACTGGAATTGTTCATATAAGTTATTAGAGCAGCGACAGTTTTTTCAAGAATTTTGGAGATGAATGGAAGATTGGAAATAGGACGAAAGTTATTGAGATTATTGGCATCTAAACCAGGTTTCTTCAAAATTGGAGTAACAGCAGCAACTTTGAGAGAGGAAGGAACAATAACACTTGTGAGAGAGGAGTGAATTATGTCAGCGATGAGAGGAGACAGGAAAGGAAGTATGGCCTTTACAAGAGAAGTAGGTAGGGGGTCTAACCTGCAGGTAGAGGGTTTGGATTTAAGAGTAAGACTGCATATTTCAGTTACTGAGGGTAGAACAAATTCTGAGAATATTAGAGTTAAACAAGAATTTTACATTTATTTGTCAGGCAAGAATTTTCCAATCCAATTCCACATATTTAAACAAAATGAGCCAATCAAGATTGTACAACATCAATTACCCAAAGATTAATTTCAGTTCATTTCAGTTAGAGATTAATACCTGACCATGGAGAACTACATTGCAGTATAAAAGTCCTGATGCAGAGCTCAGAGACTCAACACTGCAACGGGGTATTCTGACTACAGAATCCCACAGACACTTCTCCACATTTCCCTTAAATACTCAAATTACCATAAATTCAAGACAATAAAAGCTTCACCAAGACCCTTGCTGGTCATGTGTTAATGCGAAGACCATTTTCCCTGGAGTGGAGCATCTGGCAAAGATCTCATCAAAGTCAAAACACAACTTAACTGATATAAAAGGAGATTGTAAAATATTACAGTGAAATTAGGACCACTTTACCAATCACACAGAGACATTTAAAATTACACCATGAATATAGAGCCACAAGATATGTAATGTAGTGTGCGTACTGTAATGCAGTGTATTATATACTGTTAGGTGAAACATCTTTCTGATGTATTTTTCAATCATAAATCTTAGCAGTGAATCAAATGAACTGTAGTTCCTCGTCGTAGGCTGTACTGGCTCACTGTCTTGTTCACATCTAGACGTTTTCCTGAAAAATAAATAACGTTAGCAATTGCTGATGAAAGTTTTAAGACAGGAATGTTCCATCTGAATACAAAACGCATTATAAATGACATGGACTATACCAGGGGTGTCCAAACTCGGTCCTGGAGGGCCGTTCTCCTGCAATGTTTAGTTCCAACCCCAATTAGAAACACCTGCACCAGCCAATCAAGCTCTTTCTAGGTATACAAGAAACTTCCAGGAAGGTGTGCTGATGTTGGAAATAAACTTCAGAAAATTAGGTAACTTCTCATCCTCGTTTGCTGACCTCACTTGTGGCCTCCCTCAAGGCTCAGTCTTAGCTCCTTCACTTTTTTTGTTGTATATGCTTCCACTAGGGGCCATTCTAAGAAATTATGGGGTGTCTTTTCATTTCTATGCTGATGACACCCAGATTTACTTACCTATTAAGAGGAAGGTGCTTGGATGAGATCAAAATCTGGCTATCGCACAATTTTTTATCTTTAAATGAGGATAAAACAGAGGTGATTGTCTTTAGCCCTACTGACAACGCTCAGGCCACTTGCCTAGATCTGGGCTGCTTATCTGCCTTCAGATCCCCCCGTGTTCGCAATCTGGGTGTCATCCTTGATGAGTCATTGAAACTAGACAAACAGATCAGTTCGGTTATTGGTTCCAGTTTTTATTAACTTCGTTTGCTGTCCAAAGTCAAACATTTCTTAAATCCCACCACTCTAGAGATGGCTGTCCACGCTTTTATTACATCACGGAATTTCCCGCCTTCAGTTGATCCAAAATGCTGCTGCTAGATTTATTTGTAATAGCAGAAAATATGACCACATTACCCCTCTTCTAAGGGGCCTCCATTGTCCAATTCAGAATTGATTTTAAAGTGCTTTCACTGGTATATAAATCCCTCCATAATCTAGCCCCGTCCTATCTCTCAGAGCTGCTTCATTCTTACACTCCTGTGAGATCTCTTAGGTCAAGTGATCAAAATCTTCTTTTAGTTCCTCAGTCCAGACTGAAACATAGAGGGGACTCTATGAGAGAGCTTTCTCTGTGGCGGGTCCTCGGTTGTGGAACACCTTGCCCCTTGATATTAGGATGGCTCCATCACTATCTATTTTTAAATCTCTTCTTAAAAATCTCTTAAATCTCTTCTTTTTAGCTTGGCTTTTTAATGTTATTTTAAAAGTCCTTTCTACTGCTACTTTCTTGCATTTTTCAGACGTTTCTCTTGTCTTATTTCAATGTTTTGTATTTTGTCTTTTTATTTTTGTCTCGTGTACAGCACTTTGTTCAGTCTTGTGACTGTTTTTAAATGTGCTCTATAAATAAATTGAACTTGAACTTGAATTATGCAGGACAGTGGCCCTCCAGGACAGAGTTTGGACACCCCTGGACTATACAGTAGACAACATTGGAAGTGGATCAAAAACGTTTTTCAAAATTGACAAGAGTGCTTGTTGTTCAATACTTTGATGAAGGTTTTGCCTCACATCAGATGTTGACTACTGTACATCAAGTCAAGTTGAGGAACAAAATAAATGATGTGCTTACCATCAAAAACCAGACACATTTTCTCTGGTTTCTTTCTGGCCAGTTCACATGCCTGCTTCAGCAGCACAGAGATTCTTTCCAGTGGGAATATCTCCACTTCCATGCTCTTTCCAGCTAATTTTACTTTGAGATTGATCTTGTCCACTTTGGAGGTTTCATCAAAGCCTTGGTGAGATGGGATCTGTAAATCGTCTGAAATAACAGAGTAAAACAATGATTTGAAATAGTAACCCTTGAGAATTCAGGAGGTTTGAAGGTTAAATTGATTTACAATCTGACATATTTGTGAGTAAAACTCCTGGTTGTTTGATTAGGATTAAATTAAGCATCTTTTGTCTGTGCCAGTGGTGTAGTGATTAGTGCGTCAACACATGCACTCCGGTGCTTACGACGACCTGAGTTTGTTTCCACCTTGTGGTCCTATACCGATCCTTCCCCTCTCTCTCTGTTCCCCATGCTTTCCTCTCAATTCTCTCTACTGTCCTATCAAATAAAGGTGAAAACCCCGAAAAAATATTTATAAAAAAAAAATGTAAGCATCATTCTCGATACGAACGTCATGATAACCGGTGTTGGCGAAAGTTACTTTTAAAAGTACTACATCACAATCTTTGATTGGTTGGTAAAATAATCAGCCTTTTAGGAAAGCCTGATATTTTTAGACTAAACACAGACTAAAACAACATTTTACATAATCCCTCGCCAAATCTCGCTGTCAGAGGGAGAACGTTCAAAACAAGGTCCGCTTACCTGCTTCAGCGCCAAAACACAAACTGGTCTGTCAAATAAAATATTAATATAAATAAAATTACAGTGAAATATTAACAGTTTCAGAGTAGCCTATATTAGGCTAAATAATTTTTCTGTTAATGACAATATATATATGGCCCGACAATTTCACTTTTATTAATTTAATCAACTACTTTGGCCACTATGAGCCAGGATTTACAAACTATTCACAGCACTAAAAGTATTCCTCTTGGATAAATAAGCGAGAGAACAGAAACTCATCGCGCAGCCCTCCGGTATCCATGGTCACTTCCAAAACAGCAGCTCAAAGGGAAGAAATCAGTGCGTTGAGGATCAGTCCAATCTATAATTGAGCCTTTTCTAATTAAACATTTTAGGTAGGCGTACTTTGTGTGTGAAGAGCAGGTAACCCTCTCTACTCCAGTGTTGTGAATGCGATCTGCTGATCTAAGAGACACAGCGCAACATGATTTAGAAACAGCAATGAACTCCTTGTTGCAGGTCAAAATGAAGCCATTTAATGCAAAACTAAATCCATTTCTCCACTGATATTTAAACTAACAGGAACAAATAGTCTTGGAAAAAGTTTTTCGTGTTGTCATGAACGCTCACGCAGCTTAAATTGTGAATGAATGGAGATTGAGTGACAGGTGCAACTAGGAAAGGGCTGAACTGAACATAAATTTAAGCACGTGAATATTCATCTGTGATTCACATTAAACTATAGAATGGCTTCAGAACATTTGGGATACAGTAGGCCTACATGACAACTTTCTAGTGCCTTATAATAAATAGGCTACCTTCATGGCTTAGTTGACTTATAAACAAAATACAGCGCACGCACAATATAGGATTTTGATCGATACCAGCTGGCTGATACCCGATCCAGCAAAAATATGCGGTATCGGACTGATATCCGATCCAAGTATCGTGATGGATGCATCCCCACAAAATTCGCTACACTGATCTCGTATTTAAAGGAGTTGTTGCAGTATATCAGCAAATCAGTTACATTCCTGCATAAAAACATGCTTTTTAGCATGAAAATGTTACACACTTTTGATCAAATTCATTTAACTATGGGAGATCAAGTTGTTGCTTGTGATGTGGCATTGTTCCACTTATCTAATATGTGTCTTTATGTCTGAATATGTTTGTATCGTCATTATAGTTAGCATGAGATTCAAGCTTTTTTAAAGAAAAAAAGAAAATAAAATATATAAAAAAATAAAAATAATAATTATTATAAATTATTTAAAAAGATTATATATAAATTTTATATTTATATATAAAAATATTATATATATTATATATATAAAACATTAATGTGGCGACGTAGTGGTGCAGTAGGTAGTGCTGTCGCCTCACAGCAAGAACGTCGCTCTGAAATAAGAGTCGACCATGTAAACAGTGATTTTTGATTAATTGAATCAGATTAAGGTCATAATTGAACTAAAGAGAAATCGAATTAAGACATGTGGAGTATGCCGATTATAGTCGCATTACTGAAGTGCAGTACATACATGTAAAGACCTTAATCGAACTATTACCCTAATGTAGGACTTTAAGCCGCTTTTTGCGACAGGGTAGTCCACACACACCCAGACACACACACACGCACGGCTGATTGACACTCTTTGCATCTACCGAGTCAGTGCAGACCACAGACACCTGCATCGTGAAATGCAGAGGGTTTTTTTTTTTCTTCCATTCAACATGCGGTATGAACTTCCATTAAAACAACTCTTCCAGCAGCATCCAATATCTTGTGTCACGGAGGGCTTGCATGAAATGTTCATGAATGAAAGTCAAAGTGCCAAACTGCAGTTAAAGTTGACAAATCAAAAATAAAACACCCGGAGGAAATGCGGATAGCCGGTGACATTAATCGAATTATGTGCTAAAACATGTAAAACGCGATCATGAAAGTAACACTCAAAAAGCAACTCATGTAAACACCTTAGTCTTATTATTCTCTTAATTAGATTAAAGCAAATAATTCGATTACTGATGTCCATGTAAACGTAGTCAGTGTGAGCGCATAGTTACTGTTGGGTTACCCTTTCATCTGGGCTGTGCGTGCTTGTTTATAATAATATTAAAATGTCTATTTTATACTATTGTAAAGCCGTTTAATGCTAAAAGTAAAATGTTAAGGCTGGGGCACACCAAGCTGATACTAAAACAACTAGCATCGAACAGCAGCAGCAGCTGAATGATTTGAGAGGGTGACTGATTTGCCAATTGTTTTGGACAATATCGATTTTAACAACAAATTATCGGTCAATTCTGATACTAAAAGCCATATTGGTATTGGATGTTGTTATAATTGCATTCAGTACTAACAAGTTTTTCTCCTCCAATAAATTGATGTGCATGTTCTCCCCGTGTTCATGTGGGTTTCCTCCGGCTGCTCCGGTTTCCAATGATATGCGGTACAGGTGAATTGATTAAGCTAAATTGGCCGTAGTGTATGAGTGCGAATGCAAGAGTGTACGGGTGTTTCCTAGTGTTGGGTTGTGGCTTGAAGGGCATCCGCTGTGTAAAACATGTGCTAGATAAGCTGGCGGTTCATTCTGCTTTGGTGACCCCTGATTAATAAAAAGACTAAGCCGAAAAGAAAATGAATGAATGAATGGATTGGATCCATTTAACAGTCAACTGTCCAACATTATTAGCTCTATCACACACTCGTTGCAATACGGCGCTAGGTGCATTGAACAAGATCTTTTGCTATTTTCAGACCGGCGCAGCAATCATTTTCATGTTTTGCGCCACGTTTTTTAAATAGCAAATCCATTTGCGCCAGTTTGTGGACTCATGGGTGTGCTGGTCTGAAGAGGAGGAGTGTTAAGGCGCATTGTTAACACATTGCTATTTTAGGGACTGAAACAGACTGTGCCATTGTTCAACTTAAAGCTGCTCTAAAGTTCAGTGCAGAGTTTTTATTATTTAAAGAGCGTGTTAGTTATGCGCCTGTGCAGGTCCAAAACATGCATACACATTGCTTAACACACACAGGATGTACAACAATACACAAATATATTCACATATGAAAAAAATTAAGTTTTAAAGCGTTACAAAATTATTATTTTATACATAAATATGAAACTCACTACCTCTATGCCTCACCTCGAGGGGCTTTGAAATCCAGCTCTGTTATATTCCGTTTATTAATGACAGTTTGCTTTTATATAATGTTATTATTATCAGCAGTATTATTTATTATATGCATATTGATATTTGTTTTAATAAAAACTAGTTTAGATTTGTCCACCTGTCAGGTTTTGGAGACGTCTGCATCACCATATGGGGCATAAGAATAGTGTGTTTGGATATAACTCAGTTTTTTGACACACTTCATTTTTATTGTTCATTTATTCATTTGCTGGAAATTAGATTAGATTAGATTAGATTAGATTCAACTTTATTGTCATCACACATGTACAAGTACAAGGAAACGAAATGCAGTTTAGGTCTAACCAGGATTGCAATAGCAGCAAGTGCAGGATACAGGTATAAGTTATAAAGTGCAGTTATAGAAAAATTATGGTGATATTTACAAATGGATGTACTATGAACATTATATACAGGTTGTGTTAGCTATGAACAGAGATTTACAATAGATGGATAAATGTACAGGTTGCTATTAATAATCAGAAGTGTGCAGATAGATAAACATAATTACAAATGTATATGTACAGTGGATGTGTACATAATTTACAAATGTACATGTGCAGTGGGTATGTACAGTTCAAATAAATGAATCAGTGCAATGAATATGTGCAATTTTTAAATGTGCAAATGTTAAGTAGTGCAGTGATTATGATGAGTCTGAGTTATGAGGAGAGGAGAGTGGGGTGTATTAGGGGGGCAAAAAGTCAGTGGGGAGCAGAGTTCAAGAGGGAGACAGCTCTGGGGAAGAAGCTGTTCTTTAGTCTGCTGGTTTTTGTCCGGGGGAGCCTGAAGCGCCTGCCAGAAGGCAGGAGAGAAAACAGTCTGTGAGCAGGGTGAGAGGAATCTTTAAGAATACTGCGTGCTCGGCGCAGACAGTGTTTCCTCTGGATGTCCTCTATGGCTGGCAGTGTGGTCCCTGTGATGCGTTGGGCAGTTTTCACCACCCGCTGCAGTGCCTTACGCTCCGCAACAGAGCAGCTTCCATACCAGACTGTGACACAGTTCGTCAGGATGCTTTCTATTGTGCAGCGGTAGAAGTTCACCAAGACGGCTGATGACAGCTGGTTCTTCTTAAGTTGCCTTAAGAAAAATAGGCGCTGGTAAGCCTTCTTGACCAGGCTGGAGGTGTTGGTGGTCCAGGAAAGGTCCTTGGAGATGTGGGTCCCCAGGAACTTGAAGGATGATACAGGCTCGACGGCCATCTCATTGATGTAGATGGGATCATGTGAGCCTGTTCGTCCCTTCCTGAAGTCCACAATGAGCTCCTTGGTCTTGTCGGTGTTAAGGAGCAGATTATTGTTGGTGCACCACGTGGCCAGATGCTGTATCTCCTCCCTGTAGGCAGTCTCATCATTGTTGCTGATTAGACCAATCACTGTGGTGTCATCTGCAAATTTGATGATGGCGTTGGATCTGTTCACAGGCCTACAGTCGATGGTGAAAAGGGAGTAGAGGAAAGGGCTCAGCACACAGCCCTGTGGTACACCAGTGTTGAGTGTGACGGTGGTGGAGCAAATGTGGTCTGATCTAACATTCTGAGGTCTGTTAATCAGAAAGTCCATAACCCAGTTACAGAGAGACGTGTCTATATCCAGGTCTCTAAGTTTGATCATTAACTTAGAGGGTATGACAGTGTTGAATGCTGAGCTGAAGTCAACAAACAGCATTCATGCGTATGTGTTTTTATTGTCCAGGTGTGTGAGTACAGAGTGCTCTTCTGTGCTCCTGTTGCCACGGTAGGCAAACTGATGTGGTCCAGTGTGGATGGCAGAGAGTCTTTCAGATGTGCCAGGACCAACCGCTCGAAGCACTTCATAATGATGGGTGTGAGTGCTACCGGGCGGTAGTCATTCAGGCATGTTGGGCTGGAGTGTTTCGGCACTGGCACAATAGAGGTGGTTTTAAAGCATGTTGGCACAACTGCTAGGTTAAGGGACAGGTTGAAAATGTCTGTGAATACCCCAGCGAGCTGTTCTGCACATGCTTTGAGGACACGCCCAGGAATACCGTCTGGTCCAGCAGCCTTACGCACATTGATCCGACTCAGTGCGGTGTAGACTTCTGAGGAGGTGAGTGTAATGGGTGAGTGGTCGGTTGAGGAAGTGATCCTGATGTAGGGTTCATTATTGTCTCTTTCAAAGCGGGCATAAAAGTCATTAAGCTCGTTCAGGAAGGAGACATTTGTGGCTGTGGGTGTGGAATGGCTGGGTTTGTAGTTGCTGATGCCCTGTATGCCCTGCCACATGCGCCGAGGATCAGAGTTGGAAAAGTGCTCCTCTAGCTTTAGCTTGTAGCAGTGCTTGGCCTTTTTGATGCCCCTCTTCAGATTAGCCCTGGAAGTGCTGTAGGCCTGTGCATCCCCTGATCTGAAGGCAGTGTTGCGTGCCTTCAGCAGGAGGCGCACCTCCTTGTTCATCCATGGCTTTTGATTTGGGTATGTGGTGATCTGTTTCTGGGTTGTTACACTGTCAATGGTGGTGTTGATGTATTCCAGAACAGAGGAAGTGTAGCTGTTAATGTCTGTGTGAGAGCCACATGTGGCCTGGGAAGCAAACATACTCCAGTCTGTGTGTTGAAACCTGTCCTGGAGTGTGGAGTCTACCCCCGCTGGCCACACTTTGATGGTCCTCACTGATGGCTTCACACGGTTGATGAGGGGTGAGTATCGGGGGGTGAGGAACAAAGAAAGGTGATCTGATTGAACTGGATTTAGAAATAGTTTTGAAACAAATCTTTGTGCTTAACAAACGAAATTCTGAAATTAAAAAGTAAAGAGGCCGAATGGAGGAGGCTCCTTCTTTATCCTCGTGCTGCAGATGCTCTGTTTAACGGTTTTCTCTCTAGTGAAGTGTTCAGTTTTTTTACTTACAAAGTCCACCATGTAAATGGCAAATGCACCATAGCGATCCAACTTGACTCTTAAAGGGAATGTGAGATAAAACTGATTGTTTTAATGCATGTTATGCTTAAAACACACCCATAACCAGGGCCAGACGGAATCTGCAGAAGTTTTTTGGTATTTGAGAATTTTGGTAAAAATCTGCAGATTTCTGCTGAATTATTTTGGGAGTATCATAACAAAAACCTTAATATGTGAAATAAAAAATAATGTCTTTTAAACTTTTATTTCATGTTTAAAATGCAAATCCAATTAGATTCACTTTATTTGGTAAACAAAGCAAGTCTCTCATATAATATATCTACTAAAAGAGAGAAAATATTACTGTACAAACTGCATTGTACATAAATCAGATGAACATTTTCATATTAGTCAATAATATTACTGTAAAAAACTGAATAAATATAGATTTACACACATTTACTCAAGTAAATACACAGAATTAATGATGGGCTAAAAATCTGCGAAAAATCTGCGCAATTCTGCGCGTGTAGATTCCATGTGGGCCTACTCATAACTCATTAAGAGAATAAGCACAACCCTGTTAGACCATGCGCCGGCGCACAGATTGTATTTTTCCATCCTTAAAAATATCAAAAGTGGGTTCAGATACGCCCTTAATGCTTTTGCGCCCTGCGCTTTAGACATCACACTTAGATCATTAAAATAGTGAGAATAAAACAGGACAAAAAATTTACTTGAAAAATGTAATCTGATTGCATAACTTAAGTTACTTGGAATGCATTACCCAAAACAATGATGGTAACGATGAATATATAGTTTTGAAAATCATACAATTAAAAAATATATATATTTATGCTGACAGCCAATCAGAATCTATCCTGCTTTAATTAGCATATTTAAAGTGATAGATGAGAAAATTAAAGCTCATGCATATAATAAACAACACATTGTGCAATCTTTTGGATGCTAATAGGGTTGTTGTCATCTTAATTAATATCATTCTTGGTGTGAATGAACCTTTATGAAGTGGCTGTTTCATAGGAGAATGCAGACAAACCTGAATGTGAGTTTACAGCAGGACTGCTTCTTTCCTGGGCATTTTTCAGCAGTGTTTGAGGAGGTTTTGTGACTGGGATGTCATCTGAAAACAGCAATTTAGAGCTTTTTGATTATAGAGACTATCTTCTATGTGCAATAGAGTGTGTACAATAATAATATACATGGGCTATATAATAAACAGATTACAAATATGTCATTATTTACTGTTGTTTCATATCCGTTGAGTTCCTGTTGAACACAAAGACATGCTTAAGATTGCTTGGAAAAAACAGCTATTGACATCCACAGTTTTTTTTCTTCCTTTGTGTCCAACAAGAAAGAAATTCATACATTTTGAGTCCCATAAAATGTCAGTAAATGACAAGGATTTTTCCCTTTTTGTGTGAACTGTCCCGATCTACTGTAAATCACCCTGAAACAAATCAGCTGTGGTAAAATCTAATAAGTTTACTTTCATTATTATTAAACTGTAATATTAAATGTCAAGGATAACTAGTAAAATGCTAAACATTTACACATTTAATTCATGGAATAAATGATCTAAGTGGAAAGAGTTCATTCAGAACGTGCTCGTAATATTTTTATATAATATTATATTAAATAAGAATAAAAAATATGACCAACTTCATTTCTAATGTTCATAGAAAGGGTTTAGATCAAACTGTTTCACAGTACTCAGTCAAGTATGTGCAAATGTGTCCGTCACATGATTAAACAATCAATCACTTATGAACTTAATGAACTGTAAGTAGATGGACTAGAAAAACTGGGTGTGCATACGTACGTTCATTTGAAGTCTCCGATGTCTCTGTTTGATTCTTATTCACTGCTGAACCGTTCGCAGGTGTCGAAGTGCTGCTTCCCCACAGGTAGGATGAGAACTTCTCCCACATTAAAACACATTACAGATCAAAAGTTATTTTACAGCAATAATCATATGAACAAATGTGTTTTTATATACCTATATACTCAAAAAAAGACATTTGCCGTTAGCTACTTACTTAAAATGAGTCGAAAACTACACAATTTTTGTGTTTTTTGAGGGAGCAACTTAATTATTTGTATGTTCAATCCACTTTAAATTTGTAAATTGTAGCTTAATTGCTTCATGTTCTCCCAACATAAATCATCTGTGTGGATCCCAGCATTTAATACAGTGTAGGTTTCTCGAATATTCCTCTTTTATTGTCTTTTTCTAATTGTTCAATAATAAATAGGCTTGCATGTGAACTGATTTGACCGAACTGTTGTAGAAATCTCTATTTGTGCCTCAATATGTAATACTAAACTAGTTTATAGTAAATACTGTAGTGTTTTTGATCCATACTATATCGTACTCTCAGAAATAAAGGTACACAAGCTGTCACTAGGGTGGTACCTTTTCAAAAGGTACATATTTGTACTTAAAGGGTTCATATTGGTACCTCAAAAGTATATATTAGTACCTAAAAATTTTAAGAGGAACACTTTTGTACTTTTTAGGTACCAATATGTACCCTCGAGGTATTAATATGGACCTTTAAGGTACAAATTTGTACCTTTTGGAAAGGTACCACCCCAGTGACAGCTTGTGTACCTTGAGAGTGTATTTACAACTCTTTGTCAATGAATGCTATAGTGTACTGTTACTATAGTGAGCTGATGAACTGGAATAACTGCTGTATACTTTCATTTTCTGATGTTTTGAAACTTAATTTATTAATCAGGGGTCGCCACAGTGGAATGAACTGTCAATTTAATACAGTATATGGGTATTTTCTATGTTTTTGTAGTACTATTTATGAAGTTATTATAAAGCATGCTGGATAGTCTTTTTTTTAATAATGTTTGTAAGTGATTTGTCTCTCTATGTGCTAGTTGTATCATGAAATGCTACTATCTTAATCTAATTGCCCCTGGTGGGATTAATAAAGTTGTTAAACCTAAACACTCTTGCACACACTCATACACTACAGCCAATTTAGCTTATTCAATTCAGCTATAGCGCAACCTTCTTGCTGTGCCAGATGTAGAAGATCCACAAATTAGTGTTTTTTTTTTTTTTTTGTCATTATTACAAATTTTTACAACAAACAAACAAACACGTTTTAATATATTCATTCATGTTTTACCGTCATGCTTTTATAAAAAAACACTAAAATAAAAAACAGCTAAATTTTGCGATCTATAATCCCTAATAATAACTCCTGCACAGCAGTCCCACAACATTCTGACACTTGAATACCCTGTCAGAAAAGTCTAGTGGCTGAGAATGAGCCTTTTACAGTGCCTGCTATAATGCTAATGTTGTTTTTGGTGTGTTTACATAGATGAATATGGCCACTGTGTTAATGTGCAGTATAGTTACGATCTTTTGCCACATTAGAAAGTTATGATAACATAATATATGACTTCAGTGATTTCCTGAAGATAAACACCAAAAAATAACACAACTAGAATAACTACAGCAGTCACGATCATCTGATCTCATATGAAGCAAGAGATCGAGATGACATATGATGACGAGTGCAGGTGTTGTAGTGCTGTCCCAATTCTTATGGGTAAATTTTGAAGCCCTTCCCCTTCACACTCGTTTGTAAGGGCCATGGGGAAGGGGAAGGGCCCAAAATCGGTGACATAGCGCAATCTGCTAGTGGAGTGATGATGCATTGGTTTCTCATTATTATTCATAGCAGAGATTTCTTTTCCTATGACCCTGCTTCTTAATTATCCATGAGAGCATGTGCTTTCTGAAGGCAGGGCAGACCTGCCAAGCTGTAAGACACAATGGGTGAGACCGTGTCCAGTCATGGGCATATGTGTTTGTTTTCTACGATCGACAGAGTTTGTTGCATGTTTTTCCCTGCGGTGCTGTGAGGGTCGATACAGCAAAGCTGTTGGTTTGCAGCAAGCATTTTTGTCAGGAGAGCTGTACAACAATTGTAGAATGGCGGACTTTGTCTTTTATCAGTGGAGATTGTTACCATTCAGACACATCGCCTAAATCTGTGCTGCTGTGTTTACCTACTGTATGTTTAAAATCCTCCAGATTACCAGCAAGGCTAATGGTTAAAATAGACAGGGCAAGAAACCTGCTGCACTGCTATCCACTCTGTCTGCATTGTATTTTGTAGCATCAATTTACTATGTTATAATAAGGCAAGTTGCTTGCAGTTAGATATTATTGTGGGCAGGGGCGCCCCCAAGGCCCACTGAGGTAGTATGTCTCCAAGGGCCACGGCCACCCCTATGTAAACTCTGGCCACCCCAATATTATTTTGCTGTTGATATTATTCAGCCACTAAATTACTGTGGATTGATTGGTGCCACTGATGTAGCCCTCCCCAGATCATCGTTGACAGCACTCACACCTTCAATAGACAGCAATAGCAATTGAATATTTACCTTAGGGTACATCAATAGAAGCTGTATTAATAATATTGTGGCTCAAAAAGGAATATGGATAAATGATATTATTAGGATCTGTGTGTGTATATAGTAAGGACTTTTGTTCATTTGTTTGTTTTATTAATTAATTTATTAATCTTCATTAATTCTAGACATGGCATATACTGTATGCTGTACCATAACAGTATGTGAAAAATAACTGAAAAGTTATTTATAAATATGAAAAGGTGTTTTTTAACTAAATATTGATATGTATTTGGTTTGCACATGTACTTGCTGTATGTCCCTTTATTAATATGGGGTCGCCACAGTGCAATATTTCAACAGTAATTAATTAAAACTACTATTTCATGTTGGCGCAATAGCCTAGTGGTTAGCGCGCTGACATATGGTGCTGTAGCACTTCAGGGTGTCCCGAGTTCAAATCCCAGCTCGAGGACATTTCCCATCCCTACCCTCTCTCTCTCCCACTTTGCTTCCTGTCTGAAATACTGTCCTATACACTTAATAAAGGCCAAAAATAAATCTAAACAAACTACTATTTCATTTACCAGAAACAAAAATATAACATTGCACTGAATTCATTATTTTTTTGTGTGCCACCCCAAGATTTGGTGTGGCCTCTTCTGGCCACCCCTAAGAACATTTTCTGGGGGCGCCACTGATTGTGGGAGCTCATCACACTGAACACAGTGAGAGTTTTGTGTGCTGGTTAGTAATAAAATAAGTTATTTTCAACTCAAGGGCAACTCACTGTCGCCTCACATCAAGAAGGTCTCTGGTTCGAGCCTCGGCTGGGTGAACGTCAGTTTCACGTCAGCCATCCCTTTTGACAATTGCTTGCCTGACCATTCTAATAAACCTGCATTTGGATCTACACCCTGTTGTCAGCATCCCATCCCCTGGTTACACCTACATTATCTGTCAGTGTCTGGATCTTCCGGTATAGTGACAAAGAAATAATCCAGGGCTGTTAAATTCAGTTCCTGGAGGGCCGCTGTAAGGCCACCCCTATATGATTTTGCTGTTGATATTGTAAGGTCCAGCCAGTTGGCCCAATGAAGGTGCCCTCTGGTGGATGAAGGTTCACTGCCTGTTCAGTCTTTCCAGTGCACAATATTGAGTTACTTCAAATTTAACTCATATCTGATTCCAATTTGAATATAATAATAATAATACATTTTATTTAAAGGCGCCTTCCTGGCAACTCAAGGACACCGAACAGTAAAACAAGAGCAATAAAACAACAAGAAAATAAAATAAAAAGTAAACACAACAATAGTGCAGGTACAATTAAGTATTAAAAGCCATCTTAAAAAGGTGGGTTTTGAGTTTGGATTTGAAAAATGTGAGGGAGCCAATGTTTCTGATGGCTGGGGAAAGCTGGGGAGCAGAGCGGCTGAAGGCTCTATTGCCTATGGATGATAGACGAGCAGAGGGAACAGACAAGTGGAGGGAGGAAGAAAATATGAGAATATGAGGTGGTTTTAAAACATCAATATATTTATCGTTTGTTTATCTGACTCCAATCATAAAACATTAAGAAGATTATATCAATATATAACTTAGATAAATGTTTGAGCCTTTTGTCTTCACTCGTAACTATTACATTTGTCCATTCGGGTGCTCATGTCGCTCAGAGGAATCGCCCCGGCTGATGGCGTCTCATGGTCACACTCGTGTCAGTCTTGAATATTATTAAATAGAGGTAATTGACTAATACTTTTAGATGCTTGCTTGCTCATTCTAAAGTATGTTTGATTAGATGTACAACCCTAGAGTAACGACAATATCATTTCTAATCAGAGGTCACGGCCATTATTATGAATGTAAGCGACTACTGTTCTCTATAATAATTTTGGTTTAGCCAAGGAGGAGAGCTCCACGCTATGGGTTAATCTGGTTACAGAATTGCCCCGAACATCTTGAAACCATCCCTTAAGTAGTCAAACCAAAAATCTCCTCAAGGAGAGGTGTTTGTCGAATAACAAAAGGCATTTACATTTAGTGGCATGTTAGATCTGAAGCGTTTCTGTCTATAGAGAACAAATGGTAATTTGAATAGAAGCCCCCTAGGTAAAAGCACACCCTTAGCAGTGGTTCAAAAGACACCTGAAGTTATATATCTATTGTTTTGATTATGTCTGAGGAAATGAGACCATTGTACCAGTCGCACTGAGACATTTCAAATGATATCAAACATGATGTAAAAAGTCACTTGCATTGATAGAGAACAATCATACTTTGAGATGACCATTCTGTGTATGTATAAAGAGAGTAAGTGAACAGAGGGGGTTGCAGGGATGCTTCAAATGTAAATGGAGGAAAGGAGAGTAGTTGGCTTTTTCACATTCCCACCTGGTGAGTTGTTGAGCCGATTGTCTCTGTGTTTCCAGCTCATGTTTGAATTGTCAACGACATCAAAGTATTGGTGGTATCTCAAATCTTACAATATTATTAATTTAAATGTACTTGCATACATTCACAAAATTTCAATAAATAAATAAAAAAATAAAAAAATAAATAAATTAATTAATAAATAAATTAATTAATTAATAATTTATTTATTTATTTATTTATTAATAAAATGCAGCCACTAAATTATTGTGGATTAATTGCTGCCACCGACATTGATTCACTGCCCATCCTCGTTTAAGCATGTGCTAAATAGATGTTTGATGGTTATGCTATTCTGGCTGCACCTTAAATAAATAAATGCATTTTGAAATCAGCTTTTCAGAATCTAGTTTATTTAGCACCTTCAATTTTTTGCTGGTTGACTTACAAGGGCCAAAAAAAAAAAAAAAAAAAAAAAAATCGCAATGATTTTGTGAATGTATTTTGCAAAAAGATCCATCAATAGAAGAAGCGGAATTGCTAATATTGTGGCTCCAAAAGGAATATGGATAAATGATATTATTAGGGTCTGTGGTGTGTATATAGTAATGCCTTTTGTTCAGTTTGTTCCTTTCTCTTTGTTTTTAAACTAAGCTTCAATATTTCATTTACCAGAAACAAAAATATAACATTGCACTGAATTCATTTTTTTTTTGTGTGCCAACCCAATTTTGGTGTGGCCTCATCTGGCCACCCCTAAGAAGATTTTCTGGAGGCGCCACTGGGCCGCTGGCATGCACACTTTAGTTCCAACCCTGCTTCAAAATACTAGGTTTGTAACAAACTGCAAGCTTTGGATGTTAATTACAGGTTTATATCTTCGAATTTTGTTACTGTTTTGGAGCATCCTTCAACAGACATCCTTAAAACATGTGCACCGGTAAAAGCTTTGAGATACGATTTACTTGATATGCGAGTGTATTTATTAAGAGTGCTAATCCCAGAATAAATACGCTATTCTCTATGTAGGGGAGTGCGGGGCACAAAGTAACGCAGGGTTAAATGTAACACAGAGTTTTAAGGTATTTGCTCAGGGTTAACCATGGTATGCTTATGAGATTTCACCAGACGTCTTTCTGTCAATTATTAAAAATCTTCTGCGAAATTTACACAGGAGAAACCATTTTTGCAGCATAAAACTATTTTTATTATAGTCAATATTTTTTTT
>CAIGQZ010032222.1:7152939-7166470 GCA_903798205.1 Danio tinwini | reverse complement strand
AGCTGGTTAGTTCATTATAGGAAAGCATAACTCACGTATATGACAGAAAGTAAATAGTCTGTAAACACTCATTTTTGGGTGAACTATCCCTTTAAGGGGGCAACACAGTGCACAGTGGCATTTCTGTGTGGAGTTTGCATGTTCTCTCCGTGTTGGCGTGAGTTTCCTCTGGATGCTCCCGGTTCCCCCACAGTCCAAAGACATGCACTATAGCGTAGGGGAATTGGGTTAGTTAAAATTGTGTGTAGTGTATGCGTGTATGTCCTGGTCCTCCAGGTTGGTGGTTGAGCATTGGGCTAACAACTCACCCCGTAAAAAACTAGATGTAACGAAACATCAATATGATACAGGTAAATATCAACTTTGATATAAATGGCCCTAGGTGTAAGTAAGTATCCCTTTAAAAATTTTGACATATTTATGGAAGGAAGTTAACAAAATATGTTTATAAATAATGATTTTTGGCATACAATTAAAATATTTGACAAAGTATTTTTTGTCTATTCCCACAAATACACACAGTAAACATAATAGTCTAGGGTCACAAATGTACAGAAGAAAATGTTGTCTGTGGTTTCCTACCATAGTGTTTTGCAACCACTTTTATATATCTGTACTCTTTAAACGATACTCTTCTTTTGTGTTCAACAGAGGAAAGAAACTCACAGAGATTTGAACACTTGAGGGAGAGTAAATATAGTGAGTTACAGTATAACAGGTGAACTATATACCTTTAAACTCTTAGCAGTGCATATTACTAATTAAGATTTAGATGTTTATATACTTATGAAAATAAATTAAGTAAATATCTTCAAAGATCATTTCCCTAATATTCTAATTTGTTTTTGGGATATTATAAAAATCTGTAACTTTGACTCATGCAATGTATTTTTGTCTATTCACACACATTAAACATAAGACTTGTGGTCCAGGTCACAGATATACAGTAGAAGAAAATATTGCCTGTGCTTTCCTACACCATAGTGTTTTGCAACCACTTTTAATCTATCTACAGTTAAAGTCAGAATTATTAGCCCCCCTTTGAATTTTTTCTTTTTTAAATATTTCCCAAATGCTGTTTAACAGAGCAAGGAAATTTTCACAGTACGTCTGATAATATTTTTTCGTCTGGAGAAATTTGTATTTGTTTTATTTCAGCTAGAATAAAAGCAGTTATTACTTTTTTAAGAACCATTTTAAGGTGAAAATTATTAGCCCCTTTAAGCTAATTTTTTTTCTCGATAGTCTACCGAACAGACCATCATTATACAATAACTTGCCTAATTCCCTAGTTAAGCCTTTAAATGTCACTTTAAGCTGTATAGAAGTGTCTTGATAAATATCTAGTCAAATATTATTTACTGTCATCATGGCAAAAATAAAATAAATCAGTTATTAGAGATGAGTTATTAAAACTATTATGATTAGAAATGTGTTAAAAAAAACAAAATCAGGGAAAAAATAAACAGGGGGCTAATAATTCTGACTTCAACTGTATACTGTATTCATTAAAAGTTTACTCTTATATTACATTACTGTGGTAAAGGTGTCATGAATCTATTAGTAAATCAATATTACTTGTTTCTAAGGCTCTTGTGTTGTGTGACATACAGAAATGTCATGAATTACACACAGTTATGAAATAACACACACTGATTCATTGTTAATAACAACACCATTGAAACTGAAACGAAAACAAAACAACGCTACCATTTGAAACCACCTCGCGTTTAGCAGGGGAAAACCTGTAGAGTTCAATAAGTTCACTAAAGTGAAACCCACATTCCTTTGCACATGGAAAAATACTATAGTGATATCTAGTAAATGCTGTAGTGTTTTGTTGTAAAGTACTTGAATTAATTTGTTGGGCTACTTTTATAGTTGCTGTAACACAACTATTGTAATGTAAACAAATTACCCAACTCTGTACTTTGGTTTATACTATTTTTCCTCCAATATACCACAATTTACTATATTAAAAACTGATATAGTATACTACTATAATGCTTATTACAATTGATCAGTCCACTATAGGTAATACTACAACACTCATTAACAAGAGGTTGTAAATACTACTACTACTAATAATAATAATTGTTTTTATATAGCGCTTTTCTGGGCACTCAACTGCTTCCCAACTTCTAAAATAATAACACAAAGTATTCCACCAAAGCTAAGACTAACACATCTGATAGTTTCACAGGTAAAATAATGTTGTAGCCTGTGTCTTGTAAAGAAATACAGTGTAAAAAATAAAAGGGGTTGCATATTTTCAAGATTTACCATTTATTTTAAGGTTTACTGTAAAAAACTGCAGGGTTCCACACAATTCATTTATCTTGATCCAACACAAATTGATTAACACTTGTAAAGAAATGCATGTGGATTTAACGTAAATAAATTAAGTTGTCACAATGAAATCTCAAGAATTGTGTTGATTCAGCTCATTTTAAATTTAAGAGTTCATATTTCATGACCTCAGTTTAACATCTCATCCAAAAGACTGAACAGTATAGAGTCCCCGTCACTATACTGGGGCATTAGGACCCACAAAAACCACAGGTTGGGCATCCCCTGCTGGTCTCACTAACACCACTTCCAGCTTTCCCATGTGGTTTCCCATCCAGGTACTGAACAGGCGCAGCCCTGCCTAGCTTCAGTGGGCAACCGTGTGAGAGTTGCAGAGAGCTAGCTGCCGGCTACTACTGCAAAACAAAGTACTACACAGTTTAATAAACTTTACTAAAGTATGGTTCCAAATAGGGCTGCACAATACTTTGTTTTTCTGAGATATATATTGTGATATGAATACACATGGGTTGAATAGCTGTATTTGCAAAGAAATCATTAATCAGGATTGATTGGGGTGATTTTCTAAGGGCGTGTGTCATGTAATAAATATTAAACATATTTTGAGCAAAAATTATTACAATAGAGCAACTTTATGGCTTTATGGTTTTCCGTAGAGTCAAACAGTATTCATGTACAGAAATTGAATAATGTAGTGTAAAATAACACTGTACAGTCTTCCTAATTCCTCATTAAAGTCTCAAATGTACTTTTTCTATCGTGCCTGGATGCTTTAAACTGTCTTGAAATGCCTTTAAAACACATGCAGATGATAAATTTTCACTCTGTTATGGTTATACTTTGTGATGACTCTACAAATGTCACGTTTTCTCAACTGTTGATCAACTATGATCACAACTTAACATTGCAGATCCTGCGATGCAACTATTGCGGACACACATATTGCAATATCGATGCTGAAACGATATATTGTGCAGCTCTACAGTAGTTCCAAAACACTAAAGTATTTATTATAAACTACTCTAGCTTTTCATGTGTCATGTTATATGTTTTTATTTTCATTGGATGCCTGTAGGATTACAATTGCATATTTACCATGAGGCCACCATAGCACATCAAAAATGTGTTGTGTTATTGTGCCAATAATGACAAATAAAAAACCCTGAAAATTCTGGCTGTTGATTTAAAGACATATGGCGAAAAACAATAAGGCAATAAGATAACTGTTGATAACTCAACAAATTTGTATTTAAATACCTAAAAATGAGCCAAAATCAAACAAAAAGTGCTTAGGGGTGGCTTAAATAATGTGTCGGTGCTCTTTAGGTAAGGGATTCATCAGAATTAACACCAAAAACCAGTCCAAGGCACTCAAAATATGTTTCAAGTGTCTTGACCTAATAATAAGGTATTTAAATAATATTTATTAATTTACTTTTCAGTTTAGTCCCTTTATTAATTTGGGGTTAATAACAGCGGAATAAACCGCCTACTTATCCAGCATATGTTTTACGCAGCGGATGCCCTTCCAGCTGCAATCCATCACTGGGAATCATCCACACATTTTCATCATACCCAATTCACCTGTACCACATGTGTTTGGACTGTGGGGGAAACCGGAGCACCGGAAGGAAACTCACGCAAACACGGGAAGACCATGCAAACTCCACACAGAAACGCCAGCTGACCCAGCCGAGGCTCAAACCAGACACCTTCTTGCTGTGAGGTGAACGTGCTACCCACTGCGCCATCGCGTCGCCTATTTAAATAATAATAATAAATCATTTAAATACCGTAAAATGCTGTGACTGACCAATCAGAATAGAGTATTCCAGACAGACGTCTAATGAGTTAACCTGAACTAACAATGAACAACTGTATGTTCATTAATAATGTTAACAAACACGAATAAACACGCTAATGGCTGCAGTACGTGTTGTTTATTGTTTAATCATGTTAGTAAATACATTAACTACATGTACCATTGACTAACATCTATTAAATAACACACAAATAAATAACATTAACTAATCCAAAAACCATATGTTTATGTAGCGATGGCAAAAGCGAGTACAATTGTATATTTCCTCTTCATGAGCACAAGCTTTACTGCATCGGCTGAAATTAAACTTCAATCTGGCTTCGGATCTGTCACCGTTCTGCCACTTTGGTGGAGAGGGGTCTGGATGCAGACTTGGTGCAGTGCAATCTGAGCTGCATCCAATGCTTTTTAATGGGCTCACCTAACTCCACCCCTAACCGTACCCGTCACAGTGACGTCATTTGCTCCATTTGAGTGCATTGTGTCTGACATTGCATCGCTGAGTGATGCAATCTCAGCTTGCATCATAAAGGCTGCATCCAGATACTATTGCTTTGGTGGTGTATTTTCTGTGTTTGTGGCAGAGCTGTGTGACTGATCCAGTCTTGTCTTGTTTCCGTGAGCACATGGCTGATTGTTTGTGTTGCTAGGTGCTCTCCTTTCATATTTCGCCCCGCCCCTCTTGTTATCTGATATGTTTTGTTTCTGCTTAGTCTAAGCTTCAATCGTTTCCTAGTTTTTGTTTTGCTTAGGAAATGTTTTCATTGTTCGTGTACTTTCAGTTGCGTTTTCCCCACTTGGGCTGTTTGTTCTTTTCTTTCTGTTTGTTGGGATGTTTTCATACACTCTGGGGTGATTTTGAGTCTTAATTTAACCATTACAGGGCAGCATGGTGGCACAGTGGGTAGCACAATCGCCTCACAGCAAGAAGGTTGCTGAATCGAGCCCCAGCTGGGTCAGTTGGCTTTTCTGTGTGGAGTTTGCATGTTCTCCTTGTTGCCAAAGACATGCAGTATAGGTAAATTGGGTAAGCCGGTATAGGTGAATTAGGTATGCAAAATTGTCCGTAGTGTATGTGTATGGGTGTGAATAAGTGTGTATGGATGTTTCCCAGTGATGGGTTGCGGCTGGAAGGGCATCCACTGCGTAAAACATATGCTGGATATGTTGGCGGTTCGTTCTGCTGTGGCGACCCCAGATTAAAAAAGAAAATGAATGAATGAAACCATAACTCTTTCTCTATTTCAGCTAGCAGAATGATTTTGGTGACAAATCTTATTTTGACACATATTTTTAGAAAGTGCTTTGAAATTTATAAAAAAACTCAACAATAGGCAAGTTTACTACCTTTTTGTTATGTTCGGGATGAAAACTCCTGTTAAAATGCATCAGATTCATATATTATTCAAATGTATTTGCATAAATCTGTTAATCAATCTCAGTCCTGATCAAAACTACTAAATTGCTTAAAAAATTACAGGATTTTTACTCTTTAATTGCCAAATTAATTAATGATGTCACTGATTTGGTGAAAAAAACTGCACAAAATGACGTATTTTCAATATAAAAACTTATTGTGAATTGGATTTTTTAACCTTTTATCAAAGTCTTGGACATGTGAAACAACATTGGCTTTAATGCATTGTTTTTGATTGGTTTTCATTTTTTTCTCCCTGATTTACTGTTGGGGGCTGTTTTTGTCTGACTTTTATCATAATCAAATATTTTGATTGCAAAACCATGATACCATCATGCATTTTTGATTGTTGGTGGTTTTCCTGTTGGGAAAAGGTTAGGCATGGGCAGGAAAAAGATTCTGATGGTATGATAACCTTGGATAAAAAATATCACGGTATTGTGATTTATGGCTCGTTTCCACTGAGTGGTACAGTACGGTACGGTTCGGGTCTGTACGGGTCACCTTTATCAAGCTTGCGTTTCCATTACAAAGGGTACCTTTTTGGTGGGCGTGGTGTACTACAGAGAGTTTCAGTCGCCGTCATTCTCGCTCGAATAAATGTCTACAGTAAAGCTGTACAGTTCGTTCACATTATATGAGAAGCTCTTCTAACAAAACAGATGCTTTAAACATATTAATACTTGTTTATAAATGTTTATTACTAACATTTCTATGAACATGATTTGATTATAACTGCAGATCAATGACAGTGTTACAGCCTACTATAACGTCTGCAAATATATAAAATAAATAAATAAATGCAACATATATGAACACATACAGACCCTTACAGTCTCCGATATGTTACCAATTACAGATAAACGACACACAGCATACATTAAGTCCTTATTTGAGTTCGGCAATCCTTGTAATCCTGTCGGGCTTCTCCTTTTTTTCCTGCGCTTCACTCTCGCGTTTGTCCTTTTCTTTCTGAATGGATCAGATGTCAAAGACGCTTCATTAATCACACACGCACGTTATTATTATCAGCTCAAGAAGTTTGTTATATCAAATCTAGACGCGAACGCGGGCTCCCTGGAGAAAGCAAAAAAACGCTCGCACTTTTAGACGGCCTCATAAAACAACAACAGGACACGGCAGATTCTTGGCTTTGTGGTTGTTCATCAAGACAATGACAAGGTTTGTTTTGAGCCCGAGTCATCCATGTATCGTTATTATATGCATATAGTTGTCTCGGCTGTGCATTTAAAAACATGGCGGCTCCATTGTTTTGATTCTGGCTAGCTCCAGGAGATCGTGACGTATCTCTGTAAACCAATCAGCGTTCAGCTGCGCGTGTAGCTCCACCTTTGGGTACCCTTTCTCGTCTTTGGTACCCTTTTGAAAGGGAGCCGAAAAAGTAGTACGGTACGGATCGGTTCAGTACGCTTTTGACAGTGGAAACGGCCATAAAAGCGTACCGACCCGTACCGTACCACTCAGTGGAAACGGGCCTTTACTGGTCTACATTAAAGAATAAACCTTCTTTTTAAATGTCAGGGTTAAAAACAACAACTTTTTTCCCCTTTGAACACAATGTATTTTATTTTCAGAAACGTTTCCAAAATATTTTGGGACTGTAAACATGTCAGGCTAAATATAAAATAAATCATTAACTTCTGCTGTCTTCATTAGTTTCAAAAATGGTTGTTATCGCATGCCTAGAAGAGGTCAAATTTGTCATTTTTACTGTTGATCATTAGTTGGCACCATTAACCCTTTAGATAGGCCTGTGCAAAAAAAAAAGTTTAGTTTCTGGATTTCATATGGAGTATAACAGCAAATTAAAGTGTGTGTATGTGTGTCTGTGAGTGTGTGCGAGTGTGAGAGTGACCTTTACGCACTTACCTTGATGTGCCTGAGAAATATAGGCATGGGACGATAACCGTTTTCAAGGTATACCGCGGTTTGAAAAAATCTAGATTTTAAAACCTCTTTTTGTAATACCGTTCCTAAGGTATGTGTACAATTTTTATTAAATTTTATTTTACATTGTAAAGAAATCTGTGTTTTTAAAACTAACGAACACAGCAGAAGTCAGTGATTAATTTGAACTATTAAGCTTGACATGTTTACTGTTCCAAAATATTATAAATCCTTCAAAAAATAAAATGTATTGTTTTTTTAAAGAGGAAAAAAAGTTTTAGTTTTTTTTACCCAGACATTATAAAGAATATATTTTAGAGCTTTCATCACAATACCGTGAAACCGTGACATTTTTATCCAAAGTTATCATCCCGTCAGAATCTCCTATCGGCCCATGCCTACTCAGAACTACATGGAGTAAACAAACACGAAGAATGTGCATTTATGCACCTTTAAATGTGGTTATAATAGAAGTCAATGAGGCAAAAACAGCCAACAACAGTAAATTAGGGAGAAATGAAAATCTAACAAAGCATCAAAGCCAATGTTGTTAATTATTCACATGTCTAAGACTGTGATAAAAGGTAAAAATAAATCCATGTGTTCTTTTTTTACCAAATCATTGACATTATTTATGAATTTGGCAATTAAAGAGTTAAAATCCTGTAATTTTTGAAGCAATTTAGTAGTTCTGATCAGGACTGAGGTTGATTTAGCAATTTAGCAGATTTAGCAATTTATTTTATTCTGATGCTTTTTTACAGCAGTTTAATTCAGTGGATGTTTTCATCCCGAACATAAAAGTGCACAAAGGTTAAAGTGATGCAACTAAAAAACTAAATCTATTTACTCTCGCTCAAGTGTTCCAAACCCTTGAGTTTCTTTCTGCTGTCATTAAATATGAAATTACTAAAGAACTTTAACTTGCATTTATAAAGCACATTGCTTCAATATTAGTTGTCATTTTTCACGGACAGCAGTTTTCATGAGTTTAATTTCATGCACGCGTCTTTCACGAGACGCCAATCACGATTTCCAGCCAAGTGATTGGCTGTTCGCTAATGTCACGGCTTGTGCACGGGCTCCCTAATCTCAGCCAAAGTCTTTAGTATAAACTAAAGTAATAGTGTCTGAATTGTCGTCATGATCCCAACAAAGCTTGACTGGATGAGTTTGATTTTGTCAACTCGAAACGAATGCTGTAATGTTGAGTTTTTGTTTACCATCTTTCATCCAGGATGATGTGAGCGTCGACTGGTGAGTTCAGTAAATTATTGTTGTTCATATTATGTCCAGGATAAAGATGCGAGACGTTTATGCGCTATTTAGTCGAGTTAATTGGGAACTTAATGTGCATTTAAACATCACGGTTGCTGTTTTTCTTGCCTAAATAACAGTCGTTTTTAAAAAATTACCACCAGAAAGAATTTTAAATTATTTATCAATAATTGAGCTGAAAAATCATATTTAATGATATGTAAATTACGTCTTTTTGCAGTTATTGTTTAGCAACTGTCTTGGAGAGCCCTGCTAAACATTTACCATGCACACAAAAACAGTCTAAGTACAATCTCTCCTTTGCACCTCTCAAATGTGTGCTGCTTACTCTGTTTCATCATCTTAGCAGTTTTATCAATGGTGGATTGCAAATTTGCTAGAGTAAAATGTTTCAACGCAACCATATAAATATAATTAATGCAATAAGTCGTCTTCTTTAATTCGCGGACTAAAGAAACTCGCAACATATCATTAAAAGTAGCCAAGTTAAGCGGGAAAAATGCGGACATGGCAACCCTACTCTCATAACAAGTGTCTAGAACTTTGCGCAGCAAACATAGTGCTTTGTCTCAGCAGTAATACACAACATAATTTTACGGATGGAAGATGTCCAGTTTTACAGTCTTTTTGTTTATTTTTTTTTAACTTTTATGACCGCTTCAAAACTTTAAAGCTGCTTTCTGTTTGTATACCGTTAGCTTTTGTTGCACAGGAGGGAGCATATTGTAATGTAATGGCACCCTAAGTGTAGCTAAAGGGGTTGGACCATCTTTAGTATGAATGTGTACATGTAAGACTTGATAAGTTTTCGGTCCGAACAGTGATTATGATATCCGCAGAGTACGGTTGCAAGCCCGGCTAGCTCAGTCGGTAGAGCATGAGACTCTTAATCTCAGGGTCGTGGGTTCGAGCCCCACGTTGGGCGCTTCACATTTTCCCGTTTTGTTCCGTATAAACGAGTTGAATCAGGCTGATGCACGCGTAGAAAGGTGCAATGGCGGAGGCTTCTGGGACATTTTTTTTTGAAAACCTTAATAAAAGTAACTTAGGAAAAAAGCAGACCAAATTAACACATCGTTTTTCTGTGGAGCTGACGCATAAAAGGTGATGACGTCAGCGCGGCGTTATCCCGTCTCTGTGGCGCAATCGGTTAGCGCGTTCGGCTGTTAACCGAAAGGTTGGTGGTTCGAGCCCACCCAGGGACGAAAGTTATTATGCTTTTTAACTCTTGTGCACTGTTTATATGTATTTTGTTATGAGGTGAAAACATCCACTGAATTAAACTGCTGTAAAATGCAATATATATATATATATATATATATATATATATTTAAATGTCTTTGCATAAATCTGTTAATCAACCTCAGTTCTGATTAAAACTACTAAATAGTTCAGAAAATCACAGGATTTTAACTCTTTAATGGTCAAATTCAATCACCCCAGAGTGGATGAAAACATCCCCAACAGCACATAAGGGTTAATATCGCCATCTTGTGGTGCGAGTGTAAGTGAAAAAAAAACAATTATGTTTATACTTTATTCCACTGCCATCTAGTGGAAGCATAAATAAACTTGCAGAGTGCGGTTGTCTCATAGTCTCTGTGGCGCAATCGGTTAGCGCGTTCGGCTGTTAACCGAAAGGTTGGTGGTTCGAGCCCACCCAGGGACGAGTCAGTTTTTGGACTTCATTAAAGGGGCAGTTCACACAAATAGAAAAAGATATCCTTGACATTTATTGACACTCAAGTGGTTCCAAACTTGTTTTTTTCCTTCTGTTTAGCACAAAACAAGGTGCTATGATGAATGTTTTTGGGGGAAAGCAGCTATTGTGACATCCATAGTAAGAAACAAAAAATACTAAGAAGACCATGACTGTTTTTTTCCAGCAGACTTTTGTGTATCTTCTTTGTGTTCAGCATATGGTAGTCTGCAGGGTTGCCAGGTTTTTGCAACAAAACTAAACCAATAATTTCAAAACTCATGCCACCACCCATTCGTAAAATACATTTTTTTTTTATCAATATGCATTATACACAATCTCTTCTTTGAAAATAACTGTAGACTATTAGTAACTATAATGATTCTTTTATCATATCATCTTACATTAATATTGAAAACACAGCTGGCATTGTGTCTCTGTGACGTGTGCAATCCAGTTAGAAAGAAGGCAAATGCAGAACAACTCTAATGAAAATGTACTTTTAAATGAAAGATATTTAAATAAGTTGTATATCTTCTTTCTGTTTAACAGAAGAAAGAAACTGAAACAGGTTTGAATAAGTGAAGGATGAGTAAATGGTGACAGAATTTTCATTTTTGGGTGAACTTTCCCTTTAAAGGCATTTAAATATCATTAAATAAACCCGTGAATGCTGTTGTAAAATGAAAGCAATTCTGCTTGGAAATCAAGTGACCCATTATCTTACAGGAAAACCAAATTATCTGTTCAAAACTTTTAATATATTTGTAAAACTTTATGTGATTATCAGACGGCGCAGTAGGTAGTGCTGTCGCCTCACAGCAAGAAGGTCGCTGGTTGGAGCCTCGGCTTGGTCAGTTGACGTTTCTGTGTGGAGTTTGCATGTTCTCCCTGCGTTCGCATGGGTTTCCTTCGGGTGCTCTGGTTTCTCCCACAGTCCAAAGACATGTGGTACAGGTGAATTGGGTAAGCTAAATTGTCCGTAGTGTATGAGTGTGAATGAGTATGTGTGGATGCTTCCCAGAGATAGGTTGCGGCTGGAAGGGCATCTGCTGTGTAAAATTGTGCTGGATAAGTTGGTGGTTTGTTCCGCTGTGATGACCCCGGATTAATAAAGGGACTAAGCCAAAAAGAAAATGAATGTGATTATTAGAAATTCCAGGCATTTAGTGTTGTGGTAATATTTAAGCATCTTCTTGAGAGCCAATATAGGACTGAATGCTTCATTGTAGTCCGGAAATATACTTTTTCTTGTGAAGGCTTATAACAGATATCTCCATTGACCTCTTTTGTTCCTAATAAACCCACAGAATTCATTTACAGGGTTTAACACTAAGGATTTTTTCTACTTTTCTATTTTTTCTACTGGCTCGATCGGGCCAGTGGTTCAGATTTTTACTTGCCCTGCCAAAATTTTAACTGGTCCCAACCAAAAAAAGATAAGTTAACAGCTATTTCTTAGCCACATACATCATTTTAAATAATGTGTCAAAAGCCAAACGTAATTGTAATACCTAACCCTTTTATTTAGCATAACTTTTTTTAATACAACTGACAATTTAAAAAAATACAATTGTGATGTAACTAAATTTGATAGTGTATTTATTAATTTATTAGTGAATATATATATATATATTAGAGTTGTTCTGGACTGTCCTATCGTAAAATGTGGCTAAATATCCTACATGATGGTAGCCTAATAGTTTGATTTCGCTGTTTACATATACGTACTGCACTTCAATAATGACTTTCAGCACATCAAAAGTGACATTCCATCGCGTGGTAATGTCCATGGTGACATCCATCCTTCTATGGATGTCATTGGCTGCTTTTCCCCCAACATCTTCATAATGTGTTGTTTAGTGTTTAACAGGCGAAGCTCAGGTTTAAAACCACTTGAGTGTGAATAAGTGGTGAGGATTTGTTTAAATTTATGGGTGAACTGCCCCTTTAATGAAGTCTAAAAGCTGACTCGTCCCTGGGTGGGCTCGAACCACCAACCTTTCGGTTAACAGCCGAACGCGCTAACCGATTGCGCCACAGAGACGTAGTTGTCACAGCCTTCAAAACCCAAGCAATTCATGTGGACAGGAGCAAGATGAGCATATAGTTGATGATAATAAGCAGGTGTCTGTTCTGAAGATGTGTCCACAGCCCTGTTGGTAATATTATTATTATTATTAAGAAACAGTCAGGTACGGCGTGCATGACAATATCTAGTGTCTTATAATAGGCTACCTTGATGGCTTTTGTTGGCTCATAAATTACACAGAATATAGCGCACGCGCAGGATCGGATTTGAATCGGGACCAGTGAATCCCAAGTATCGTGAACAGTGAATCCCTAATTTAAAACGCATAATTAAATAGAAAACGAGGCGAATAACTGCAAAAAAATGTCTAAAAAGAGCCATCCCTTTCACCATGCTGGTCTATAAATCAAATCAAATCAAATCACTTTTATTGTCACATCATCAGCAGCACGTGTGCTATGATGAGTGAAAAGCTTAGGTGCTGGCTCCAGACAGTGGAAAATACAGATAGTGCAAATACAACAACAGTGCAAAAAACAGACAGTGCAAATACAACAACAGTGCAAAATACAGACAGTGCAAAATACAGACAGTGCAAAATACAGACAGTGCAAATACAGCGACAGCGTAAAATACAGACAGTGCAAATACAGCGACAGCGTAAAATACAGACAGTGCAAAATACAACAACATACTCACAAGAAAGAAACAAAACAGTGTAAATTTGGCAATTTGACAGTGATGCGTACGATGGATAGGTGTACACATAGTTGTAGGCAGTATTGTTTAAGTATGGATTGGTTAAAGTGCAGTGCATGCTACATCTTTATGGTGTGGGGTATGGGAGAGTTTGTGTGGGGTGTGTTAAGTGTTCATCAGCCTGATAGTCTGAGGGAAGAAACTTTCCTTCAGTCGGCTGGTGCGTGACCGAATGCTGCGGAACCGTCTGCCTGAGGGTAGCAGAGAGAAAAGTCTATGGCTTGGGTGGCTGGAGTCGCTGATGATTCTCTTGGCTTTCCTCATGCACCTCCTGGTGTAGATGTCCTGGAGGGAGGGAAGCTCACC
>CAIGQZ010032222.1:7141488-7152929 GCA_903798205.1 Danio tinwini | reverse complement strand
AGAGTTGTCACAGCCTTCAAAACCCAAGCAATTCATGTGGACAGGAGAAAGATGAGCATATAGTTGATAATAATAAGCAGGTGTCTGTTCTAAAGATGTGTCCACAGCCCTGTTGTTAATATTATTATATATTTTTAGTGTGTTCTATCGTTCCTAATGCCTTTGTAAAACATCCTCTAGGTGGCCAAAGGTTTACCAAAGCTTGTATTAGATTATTTTTGTTAATTTGAGAACAATTACTGCAGAACTGCAGAACATAGAAACATACAGACACAGCATCCATCAGCACATAAGAACAATACAAACATATACCAAACTTACAAAATAGAGGGAAGCAGCATTTTAAGGCTTATTAAAAACTTGATCTAAATAAGTTATGATTAATTGCGATTAATCACTTCCAAAATAATCGTTTGTTTTGGACTAAATATATGTGTGTTCTGTGGATACTTATTATGTATATATAAATACACATATGCAAGCCTGATCTCACGAGAAAACGTATGTATTTTATGTTTTGTCAGTTTAGTGGCTATTTCGTACGAGTTCAGTCATATGAAAATGTAGGATTTTAAAAAGGAGGTGTGGTACCCAACCCAACCCCTAAACCCAACCGTAATTGGGGGATGAGCAAATCGTACTAAATTGTACAAATTTGATCATACAAATTTATACAAATTAGCCACTAAATCAAAAAGTCAATGTCAATTTTATTTATATAGCACTATTTAAAACAACCAGAGGTTGACCAATGTGCTGCACAGTACAAATCACATCAGAGAAAAAAATATAAAATTATAGCTAAAACAGAACATTTTCATTGATAAAATGCCAAATCAAAGAGGTAAGTTTTCAACCTACATTTAAAAACAGACAGGGATGAAACAGAAAGTGAAAGTCTCTCTTTGTGTATTTTTTTGTGAACTATTTATTATTTCTGCATAGTTGTCCAAATTAATGTCCTGTGGGGGTTTTATAATGAACATGCGCCTATACAGGAGGATCCATGAGGCTCAATGGTGTTTCTGCCGTAGAATGTAAAATAAACTTGCATATGAGCTTCAGACGCTCTCTGGTGGAGCTGTTCACTGTTCCTGTCAGCGATCTCCCAATAATATCCAGCTACAAACTCAACCGACATCAGATCGATGCGTTTTAACAGGTTTAGGGTATTTTACTGTATTTTACATTTGTCTGTATGAATAGTAAATATTTAATAGTAGATATTTAGTCAGTCCAGTTTAAAGCAGAAGCTGGTCTTTTACAATCTCCCTGTTGATGTCACCGACTCGGTTCCAGTCATTCCCTTCACTGGCCAGCAGAGGTCTCCCTCACCAGATTACTAAACACTACATCTCCCATAATCCTCCCCGGTCAGCTGATTATGCTGCACCTGAGACTCATCACACACACACACATATAAGCAGCATTCACCCTCACTCCTTTGCAAAGTCTTGTTCTGCCCTGCTGACATTTCTGAGCGTTTATTCTACTCCTCGTTTGACTTGCTGTTGCCAACCCAGACTGTCTTGATTCTGTTTTGCCTGCCCCTGATCCTTGCCTGTTACAACAACCAACGATTGTGTTTTGCCTGCTTTCCTATCTGGAAGCCCTGTTATTCATGTGAGTTCAGTCATCAGTACTTGCTGTGTGTTTCTGATTAGACTGTGTCTAAAAAAAGTGCTGCAAATGGATCCCTCGTTGTCTGAGTCTCCATTACAGTTGACCTGGTTTTCTTTGAATCTATATATCTATATCTATATAATGTATGTGTATGTATTTTATACAGGTATTATATATTTGGTAATAAATAAAGGAATATTTTGTACAAAAATTTTAGAGAAAATGTGAGACAGGTGGGCCTTCAAAAATTCATCGGAGAAAGAAGTGGGCCCCGAAGTGAAAAGGGTTGAGAACCCCTGCACTACAAGCGAAGCTTCATTCATTTTCTTTTTAGCTTAGTCCCTTTATTAATCTGGGGTCGCCACAGCAGAATGAACCGCCAACTTATCCAGCATATGTTTTAAGCAGCGGATGCCCTTCCAGCCACAACCCATCACTGGGAAACACGCATACATTCTCATTCCAAGATGGCGGCGCGTACACATCGTGAGGCTCGGCCTCTCTCCAGTTTCTGCAATTTTGCAGTATTTTTCCTGCTCATTTCGGGTCTGTTCGTGCAGAACAGTAATGCCTTTACATCGTACACCCGACAGGAGATCTTGGATATTGGTTTGTGCATTCCGGACAGTTTTATCAGCAATCTACGACTCATCCCAGAGATTGCCAGGACACCCGAGGCTGAGTGCTCTGTCCGGCTGGGCAGAAGTGCTCAGAGACGGCGATGCGAACGTAAACAAAGGCGGGGGAAGCGCGGCGGGCTAAGAGCTAAGCTAAAGCTAACACCACACCGGCTCTCTTTACCCAGCATCTTCCTCGCCGATGTATGGTCCCTGGTGAACAAAATGGATGAGATTAGACTGCGCATCAACCACAGCAAAAGATTATGGAACTGTAATGTCATGATTTTCACAGAAACATGGCTAAACAGCGGGATACCAGACAACGCTGTATCTTTAACTGAGCATCAGACATTCCGAGCAGACAGAGCGGCGGATGACTCCGGTAAGACCCGAGGCGGAGGATTATGCATTTATATTAACAAAGCGTGGTGCACAAACTCTGTCATCGTTGGGAGACATTGCTCTGTTAACCTGGAATTTCTGATGGTCAAATGCAGACCGTTTTATCTGCCACGGGAGTTCACCTCCACCTTTATAATCGCTGCTTATATCCCACCCGATGCTGATGCAAAGCTTGCTATGAATGAACTTCATGCAGCCATCAGCAAACAACAGACTGCTCACCCGGAGGCTGCTTTTATTGTTGCGGGGGATTTTAATCACTCAAACTTAAAGACAGTGCTCCCCAAATTCCATCAAAACATTTTCTGTCACACACGGGGAAACAAGACTTTGGACCAGGTATACACACATGTACACATACAATTTAGCTTACCCAATTCACCAATAGCACATGTGTTAGAGCACCCGAAGGGAATCCCACGCCAACACGGGGAGAACATGCAAACTACATACAGAAATGCCAACTCACCCAGCCGAGGCTCAAACCAGCAACCTTCTTGCTGTAAGGCGACAGCGCTACCCACTGCGCCACCGCACTGCCCACTACAACTACATAATCAGATGAAAAAAAATGTTCAAGTAGTAAAGGAAAACATTGCTTTTTAGTTTAAAAAAAAATGACCTCAGTTACGTTTTCAAAGAAAAACTCCGTTACTTTTTTTCCCATTCATTGACTGGAAGCTCTTCCATATCGTTGTCGAAAGAAAAGATGAATTAGTGCAGATGCGTTGTGTAAGATGTAGATGTTTTTCTATTATTCAATTCATCTTTATTTCTAGAGCGCTTTTACAATGTAGATTGTGTCAAAGCAGCTTAACATAGAGATTATAGTAAAGTGAAACGGTGTCAGTCCAGTTTTTAGAGTTGAAGTTCAGTTTAGTTCAGTTCAGTGTGGTTTCTCTGCAGGGAAAAAAGGGCACACCCCCAAAGCGTAATGTTATTATAATATTTTATTATATTAGATTTATTTTTGACTTTACATATGTTCAGATATATAGATTTTATTATGGTATATATAAAGAAATTTAGTATAGTTCCAAATTTATATCTACAGGAGGTATACATCGGTCCATTTTTAACAGACTCATTCATTTTCCTTCAGCACCCGGAGGAAACCCACGCCAACATGGGAAGAACATGCAGACTTCACACAGAAATGCCAACTGACCCAACTGAGGCTTGAACCAGTGGCCTTCTTGCTGTGAGGTGACAGTGCTAACCACTGAGCCACAGTGTCGCCAATCAGACTCATATTTATCTTAAAAATAATTATGTTGAATCCCTGCAACCTTAAATAGGCCTGTTTTATTGCTTTCAGGTCAGGATATCAACATCTTACTTTAGCCAGGTAAACAAAATCTCCAAACCTGAAAAAAAAAACAGTGTAGTAATTTGTAGTAAATACTATAGTGTTTTTGAACAATACTATGGTGAAGGGCATTACTACAGTACACTGTGGTGTATTGTAGTATGATTTATTTAGTTATCGAAAACCTGGGTAATTTGATTTACTTCACTATATTTGTTGTATTACCATAGCAACAGAATCAACACAACATGCTGATTCAAGTACTTTACTATAGTATGGTTAAAAACACTACAGTGTTTACAATAACGTCCAAAAGCCTATCTTGGTTGATAACGCTTTCCTAACACCCAAATGACGGGTGTGGCAAACAATGAAACTTGGACACACATTTTCATATCACCAATGGCTGCGACAACACACAATACGAGAGGACTCACATTCATTTTAATAGCTTGTTGACTGAGAGAGCAGGTGACATGCAAAGTTAATGCCAAATGTCAACTTGACTTACATTTGTATTTAGTCATTTTTAGCAAAGGCTTTTAACCAAGGCATCTGCTATTGCGACACGGAGCCACTCTTTAAAGTCAAAAAGGTACGTTTTTATGTCTGATTTATTGAGATGTGCAGGGCGCGAAATTAACTTTTTTACTTGGTAGCACCGGTGCTCCCAACTTCAAATATTTAGGAGCACCAGAAAGAATTTAGGAGCACCGACCAAAAATGAATGAGCACCACTGCAAATGGTATATTAAGGGATTTATTGTATTTGAAAACAGCATTATTTAGGACTAACAAAAACCAGAAACAACTATCTAACTAATGCTGTGATGACTTATTGATATTTCCAAAATTAATGTCTAATAATTATAAAATATTATTGATGACGGTGATTACAATAATACTAACAATGAATTACATTTCTCATTTTCATGCTGCTTAAATGTGAGTTATCTGCTATAAAAAGTCCTGCTGTTTCTTCAAGAAAAATACATTTATGGTTTGCATCAAAGAAAAATGAAGCATTGCAGTAAGAAATATTTTGCCCTTATTCAAGGTTCGTACGGGTGCTGGAAATCCTGGAAAATGCTTGAGATTGATACAACTCTACTTTTTGTATTTTTGTATTTATATTATATGATAGGCACCTAGGGTCTGAGAGTAACGGACTTTCAATTCTCTATGTCCTCTACATGTGGTTGAATTGACAATAAAGCTGACTTTGACTTTGATTTGATAGTATTTTCAAGGTTAGAAAAGTGCTTGGATTTTGGACAAAGTGCTTGAACCTGCTTGAATTTGAAATTGCAGGGCTCGAAATTGCGACCATTTTGGTTGCATATGCGCCCAAAATTTTAGCTATGCAAGCTCAAAATATATTTAGGAGCATTTGTGCGAGTGCAAATTGTCGAATATTCTCAGACTCATAAGGATTTATTTTGTTGTATGAATTTTAAATAGCGATGCACATGAAATCTCACTATTGACTGGTCATGAAAGTTTGGTACTACACCCAAACACAATCTGACTGTAAGCTAATTTTTTAACATTTTAAGTTGAAATGTCATGTTGTGTTTTTTTTAAATAGCACAATGGATTTAAATGTGAAAAAGTACATACAGCATATACAGTTGCAATCAGAATTATTCAACCCCCTGATTTATTAGCCCCCCTGTTTATTTTTCCCCCCAATTTCTGTTTAACGGAGAGCAGATTTATTCAACACATTTCTAAACATAATAGTTTTAATAACTCATCTCTAATAACTGATTTATTTTATCTTTGACATGATGACAGTAAATAATATTTGACTAGATATTTTTCAAGACACTTCTATACAGCTTAAAGTGACATTTAAAGGCTTAACTAGGTTCATTAGGTTAACTAGGCAGGTTAGGGGAATTAGGCAAGTTATTGTATAATGATGGTTTGTTCTGTAGACTATGGAAAAAATAAATAGCTTAAAGGGGTTAATAATTTTGACCTTAAAATGGGGTTTAAAAATTTAAAACGGCTTTTATTCTAGCCAAAATAAAACAAATAAGACTTTCTCCAGAAGAAAAAAATATTATCAGACATACTGTGAGAATTTCCTTGTTCTGTTAAACATCATTTGGGAAATATTTACAAAAGAAAAACAATTCAAAGGGGGTTCAATAATTCTGATTGCAACTGTATACAGTAAACATAATTTACCGTGGTTGTTAGGTGCTGGAAAAGCATAAAAACACGCATTGAAAGCGCTTGAAAAGTGCTGGAATTTGAAGTTGGAAAAGTTGTAAGAACCCTGCTTATTGTTTTTATATGCAAATCATTCAATTCAAGGCTGAAAGCTGCAAAGCAGTCATCAGTAACTAAATGGCACTCTTCAAAAGTTTTAGTTTGGTTTGTGCCTTTGTAAATGCTCAGTCGTGTTATGAGCTGATTTAGTTTTCTGTGTTTGTGGAAAAAAGCAGGTGAGTCAGCCGGTCTAATATTGAGGATTCTCGCGATGACCACTGGTGCAATACCGTTCTTTGTTATGAGCCGCAGATTATGTATGTATTATGTATGTTTTACACAGCGGATGCCCTTTCAGCCGCAGCCCACACACACTCATTCTCACTCATACCCTACGGACAATTTAGCTTACCCAATTCACATGTCTTTGGGGGAAACTGGAGCACCCAGAGGAAACCCACGTGAACACAGGGAGAACATGCAAACTCCACACTGAAATGCCACCTGGCCCAGCCGAGGCTCAAACCAGTGACCTTCTTGCTGTGAGGCGACAGCACTGCCTACTGCGCCACCACGTCGCCCCACTAATATGTTTTTGTTTTAAAAAGGTGTATTTTTCTCTCTATTTCAGCTCTCCGTTCACACAGAGACGCCTTTTTTTCACATTTGCCATGTCATAACCTGATTGGATCAGTTATTGGTTAAAATAATAGCATATTTTTCTACATTTAATGTCATAAACCAATTGAATAGGTTATCGGTTAAAATAATAGCATAGTTTTCCACATTTGCCATGTCTTCTGTAATTGTTTTGTGTTTCCAAACAGGAAATACATGGAGACCTCAGAATCAGAAATGGCTAACTCTGGCAGGACCACCATAGAAGTTAATAATTTCAAGGCCAGATGCAAAACCTTCTTTGAAAGCACAGATCTAGACTCTGAGCCAGAATTTCATCAGGAACTCGGCAAAAAAGATATTGAAGAACTTTTGACTACAAGCCCAAATGTTTTTAAGCGCTGTAAACTTGAAACAGAAAGACACGATCAGGCATACGCCAGGCCTCTCGATGAACCGACTCTTACTATCAAAATCTATGGAAGAGAAAACATGGGTCGGTCTTTTCCTGGGGATGAAGTCTGTGTGGAGATCTTGAACACAGAAGAGTGTTTGTGTGAAGGAAGGGTGGTTGGATTAATGAATAGAGACGAAGACACTTTAATCTTTGTCTGTAAGATGGTGGAGGATAACCCAAAATACGTTACCGCTGTTAACAAATGCATGACCAGAATACGAACAGTTCAAACGAAGCCTGGCATGGGTTTAGTTGAAGTTCGACAACATAAGTATGGACGATGGGTGACAAAAGAGTTTGTAAACATAGCTGAGAACAACATGCTGGTTGTTAAGATCATAAAATGGGAAAGCACAAAAACACACCCTCTTGGGGTGGTTACTAAAGTAATTCCAGCCTGTGATGCTTTCCATGAAATGCTAGACATTGAACTCGGCTCTAAAGGCAAACCTCCACCTTTTCAACAACAAAAAGACAACGGGGATTTAGAAAGGAAAGATTTGTCTGATATTATCACTTTCACCATTGACTCAACTACAACTCAAGACTTGGATGATGCCATTAGTGTGTCTGAAATGGGTGACTCCTACCAGATTGGCATTCACATCACAGATGTTGCAAGTTACGTTATCAAAGATAGAGAGCAAGACCTATTTGCTAGAATGCTTGGCAGAACCATTTATACTGCTGAAAAGGGAGACGTAGCCTTTATGTTCTCGAGAGAAATCAGCAAGGAATACTTGAGTTTGATAGATGGAGAAGAACGGAAAGCCATATCCTTGCTGATGGTCGTTGACAAAAAAACAAGCCAAATACGAAGCACTCAGTTTGCTCTAACTCACATTAATTCTAACAGACGGATGTCATATGAAGAGGCAGACCAAATTATCCAGAAGTACTTCTCGGAGACAGAGCCTCTACGGTTTTCTTGTTTGGAGGATTGTGTAGCTGTCGCTTACCGTTTTTCTGAAGTCCACCGAAAATGCAGGCTGGAAGGTGGATGGCAATGTGGGAGGCAGGTCAAGCAAACTCGCTCTCAGGCCATGGTGGAGGAATTGATGAATCTCTACAATAGTGTCGCGGCTGAAAAACTTATATCTGCAGATGTCACAAAAGACCTTACGCCATTGAGATGCCACCAGGGGCCGGATCCAAACCGATTGATCCAGTTTAAAGAGAAATACACCGACCTAATACCCATGTCTGCTTACTTTTCAAATATGTTCGATGAAAATATGGAAGATAATCCAGAGCATGATGGTTTTGAACATTCGGGCATGCCGTTTAACATTTTCACCTCCGTATTTCACAAGATGGAAGAGTTTGCACGGAACCGGGACTATTATAATTTGACGCAGTTAATTTTTTCAGATGAAATCCACCCAACGCTTGTACCCATGGTGCAGGACTTTCGTGAAATCCAAAGCAAAGCAGTCATCCTTCGTTCTTGCACCTCAAAGGAGTCAAGGTTGGGTCATTATGATTTACAGCTGAACGCCTACACCTGGGCGTCATCTCCTATGAGGCGTTATCTGGACCTTATCGTACAGAGGCTTCTACACACAATGCTCTCAAAGCAATACCTGAAGCAAGCAGACTACACGCATGATGAAATCAACAGGTATTGTTTGTCAGGAATGGAAGCAGAAGAGAAACAGGATGCTCTGGTGTTTAAGCTAAGAAAGATTCAATTTGATCCCAGAGATGTGGTCAATCTTGCAACGGTGGACCAGATCACTCCGAAGGGGCATGAGTTCACCATATCGTTCCCCCTACACCCTTCGTTAGATTTGATCACTATCATGTACAAGCATCTCAAAGTTCTAGATCAGCCAAAATACAATGAGGGCAAGAACTCAATGACTCTTTATTGGAAGAGGAGAGTTTACACATTTGGTGAAGCATTCAAGAATCAATATCCCTCAAACCCCATGAAGAATGTGACACTAGTGTCAAGCATCTTGTGGAAAAGACTAATATCTGCTATTAAGCATCAGGATTGGGCTAAGATTGAGCAGTGCTTTCAAAACATGAAGAGAGAGGAGAAGCAAGAAATGGAAAAGCTTTTGAGCGAGGCTTCTTCGACACAGGGGAACAGCAAAATGCATTATAAGGAGCTAAACTTGGAGCTTAAGCTGGGAGATGTTGTTCAGGTTCAACTTGGATCCGAATTCAAAGATGACCTTCCAGTTCCTGTTGTTCAGCTGCTCAGTGTTAATGAATGTTTTGAGATATGCTTGGAGCACTCAAGAAACCCTACTCTATGCTTCTCCGATTCAGTATGCATTGCATCAAAAACCTCATATGAGAGCTTTGAGGAGTACCAGAAAATCTGGACTCAGCTATGTCAGAAAGACACAGCCTACAATGCCTTGGAGGAAAATAACAGCATTATCTTAGAGGATGTGTTTATAAATTGGAACGATGAAATAAATCTCCAGGGTTTTTTTCATCTAACGAAGAATCAGAAAACCCAATGGTCTCTTGAGTTCGACCTTACCAAATGCTTCTTGTGCATTAGACTAAGGCATCAGAAATTGGATGAAAATGTTGGAAAACGCATGGATCGTTCTGCAGTTTCAGATCTGCAGGGTTGCCTGCCCTTTACATGGGTTGCACATGCAGTAACCACCAAATCAAAGCAAGCGAAGGATACAAACACTAAAGGGCGCATTAATTTTAAGATAACACACAGATCCATGACTTACATTCCAGCAACGATTTTTAACAAGGGAACAAAATTCACCGTTGAGGTCATTCCCAAAAAAATTCCTTATCTGTGAGTGATGTTCATATCGCTGATGAATTTCAGATTTACTCAGCAATGTACTCTACATACAGTCTGTAATCCAATGTTTCTGCAGGCTGAGGGAGCAAGCGGTTGCAAATCTAAAACAGGCCAATGACTTGGTGAAGAGTGTTGCCACTGGACAGCTTGAACTGAATGACAGTAAGTTAAGCAACATTATTCAATGCGGCTTGTTTGATGCAAATTATTTGAAGCCAGGGACATAACTCAATGGTCTTAAGCAGGGCTTGACATTAACTTTTTTGATCACCAGCCACAGTGGCTAGTAGTTTTCCAACGTTAGATTTTCACAAGCCACAATTTTGTTGTTGGGAAAATATTTTTTATATGTAAAAATATGACTTTGACTAGCTAAAATTACTTAATTTAGATTGTGTGTTTTGTCCACATGCCTCCTCATTCATTTCACATTTTGTGTGTCGTGTATGAGCAAATGGGTCATGGTTTCATAGTGTTATACTGCAAACAGTTTTTATTTTACAGGACTTTTCAGAACTCAAAATTAAGGATTTACCAAATTTATCTCTGACCACACCAAACAATAATTATTTTTAGCCACAAATTTTAAATGTGCCAAAACAAGCTGAATATAGCTGTATAGTATACTTTTTATTTAACAAAATAAAAAAAAACTTGAATTTAACAAAAATTTCTTTAAAAAATACAAACAAAGAAGAGCAATTGACTTTTAAAAATAATTATTGTCATGTATCAAAAATATGCACAGTAATCTGTCCTCGCTAAAGGTCTCTCAGATCACCAGTTAACTACACATACATGGAGAGTTAATCTTATATTAAAGTAATGTTGTGAAAATATGATAATTAAACCATATTAACAAAAATAACCGTAGGCAAAAGAAAGCAGGTGAAAAACATACTGTGTGTGATAATGAAAGGATGATCACACGGTTAAGGCCAGTTAATAATCTGTTCAACGCGAAAGCAACCGGTGCTGCTTACAAAAAGACATTTGGAGCTCTTGAAAGCAGCAAGACTGTGGGTGCATTAGCATAGCGTTTTGTCTAGTCTATATGAAAGAGATCATATCAACGTCATGTCACATAGTTATTAAATGTCAAAATAACATTGTCCTTACATGCTGGCGACCTAAATCTAACTTAATATTAGAGGTGGGTAGAGTATCCAAAATCTAAACTCAATTAAAAGTACAGGTACTTGTGGAAATTTTTACTCAAGTAAAAGTAACAATCTTAAAAGTTACTCGAGTAAGGGTAAAAAAGTATTCTGATGAAAAAATTACTCAAGTAAATAGTTACTAGTTACTTTTCACTATCTATCTATCTATCTATCTATCTATCTATCTATCTATCTATCTATCTATCTATATATATATATATATATATATATATATATATATATA
>CAIGQZ010032222.1:7111123-7131488 GCA_903798205.1 Danio tinwini | reverse complement strand
AAAAACATTCACACAATAATTAAAAACAACACATTTAATAACATTGCAAATAAAATAAATATACTTACAGTATGAGTGAGCGTACGTGCCGTGAAGCATCTGTCTCCCAGAAAGCGAAAGCGTGCCCACGTGCGTATGTGCGGCTGAGTGCTGTCTGATTGCGCATGTCCGGCTGAGATTGCATCTCTCTGAATGCGCATGTGCGGCTGAGATTGCACCGGTCTGAGATTGCATCGTGTCTGCAGCCAGACCCTTCTCACAATTTTACTCAAGTAAATGTAACAAAGTAAATGTAATTCGTTACTACCCACCTCTGCCTAATATTAACGTCTTATGACATTGTGTGTCTGCTGGGTTGATCTGTACTGTATGTGTTGATGTGGTAAAACATTTTCTTGTCTTGTTTTAGATGCTGATATGAGAAACATTAGCTTGTATGATGTTGACAAAAGCCTGAACCTGCCTACTTTGAATAAAAGCCAGAAGGAAGCTGTTAAGGAAGCTATGAAGAAGCCCTTTACTGTGATACAAGGCCCGCCAGGTAATAAATACAATAATTTACATGACAATGGCAGCTGCAAGCCTAGCTTTTCCTGAGAATATTTGAAGAATTATGACATGTATTTGGCTGATATTTATGTTGGATGTTGTAGTATTGACTTTAATTCATTTAGGGTTCAAAGTAATTATGTTGAATCACTTCAGACAACTCACAGCATCATTTGGAGAATGAAGGTGTCTCAGTCAGTATCAACGACCAATACATGGCTGGCTGAAGTGGCATCTACAATTCTTTGAAGCAAAAAGTTGCTTTTTTAAAGATTCAATTCAATTCATCTTTATTTCTATAGAGCTTTTACAATGTAGATTGTGTCAAAGCAGCATAACATAGAAGTTCTAGTAAATTGAAACTGTGTCAGTCCAGTTTACAGAGTTGAAGTTCAGTTTAGTTCAGTTCAGTGTGGTGTAATTTTCGCTGCTGAAAGTCCAAACACTGAAGAACAAATCTGTCGATGAGCAGCTCCACAAGTCCCAAATCAAGCAAGCCAGTGGCGAGGAAACCAACTTCACCAATTGACAAAAATGAAGAGAAAAACCTTCAGAGAAGGCTTATTGGGCTCGGCCATTTCTCCTCTGGCCAAGCGTCCCTTTGCAGAGCTGCTGTCTAGGCGCCGGAGGCTGAGGAACCCTGGACGTCCAATGTGGAGAAGCTGCAGGTGTGAGTAGGTCACCGACGGGTGTTCAAGCTGGCCCACAGGATCAATGCGGAGACTCGTCTGTCACTGAGTCTTTCAGGAATCAGTCTCGTGCTCTCCACTCCTCCATGACCTTCACAGAATCTGCTCAGGATACGGCCTGGTCCAGGATTATGGAAACCTCGGGAATAACGAAAAACTGACTAAGGAAAAACATAAGCGTAGATGCCATTCAAATTATAGTTTCTTTTGGGAAGTGTTCCCGGCTGATGTACCTTCCCAGTGAGCATTTTTTGTGTATGTGTGTGTTTAAAAGAAGTCTAATAGATGTCTAAACATTGACATCTTGGCTAAAACAAGGCTCAATTTGAGCAGTCAGAGAAAATCTAATAGACATCTAACAATAGACTAAAACTAGATTAGTCATCAAATAGAGAGGAATGAATGTCTACACAGGTGAAGTCTTGTCTAATCTGTGTATTTGTTCAATAGTCTAGTTTTGAGTGGTTCTTAGTTCTGTTAGATTTCACTGACGGACCAAATTTAGCCTTGTTTTAGCCAAGACGTCTATATTTAGGCCTAATCCCAATTCTGTTTTTCTACCCCTACCCGTTCCGCTTGGCCCCTAAAAACGAGTGTGAAGGGGAAGGGCTTCAAAATGTACCCCTAAGAATTGGGATAGCACTACAGCACCTGCACACGTCATTTCATCTCGATCTCTTGCTTCATATGAGATCAGACGATCGCGACTGTTGTAGTGATTCCAGTTGTGTTATTTTTTGATATTTATATTCAGGAAATCACTAAAGTCATATATTATGTTATCATAACAATCTAATGTGGCAATAAGATCATAACTATACTGTGTATTTACACAGTGGCCATATTCATCTATGTAAATACACCAAAAACAACATTAACATTATAGCAGACACTGTAAAAAGCTTATTTTCAGCCACTAGACTTTTCTAAAAGGGGGTATTCGAGTGTCATCGAGTGTCAGAATGTTGTAGGACTGCTGTACAGGAGTTATGATTAGGGATTATAGATCGCAAAATTTAGCGGTTTTTATTTTTGTGTTTTTTTTATAAAAGCATGACGGTAAAACATGAACGCGGTTATGAATATATTAAAACTAGGGCTGTCAATTGATAAAAAAAATTAACAAATTAATCACACCTTTTTTTGTGATTAATCATGATTAATCACGAATAAAAAAATCCAAAATGCAGGCATTGCAAATATGGAAATTGGAAATTAATAATAATAATAATAATAATAATAATAATAATAATAAAGTATTAATTACAAACAATTGTATTCATTGTAAAGTTATATTGCGAGTTGAGAACATTAATTATAAAGTAGAAACAATTTTGCTTAGTCCTCCTTAACATTTAGCCAGTTGTTAAGACAGTCCAGTCTATTGACATTATCGGGGCACAACACACACACACACACACACACACTCAAACACACAGAGAGAGAGAGAGAGAGAGCGCACAGTACAGCGTACTCCCTTAAGGTGATGCAACCTTAGTTGTTTTATACTGAAACTTTCCTTCTAAAAGCGCTTCCTTGGTCTTATCCATATTTCTTTGCACATTAAACACACGCAGGGTCGGAGCAAGCTGAACTGGCTCTCTAGGCGAACGGCAATCACGCCGCCCTCAACCCGAAAGTGAAATAGAAAGTGACCGGTTCGCGGATGAAAGTAAGGACCAGGAGGGAGGGGGTGGGTGTCGCGGATGAAAGTGAGAACCGGGGGGGTTCGCTCACTATTCTACGGCCGCCTAGGTCGCCTCTACGGACGCGCCGGCCCTGAACACACGTCGGCCACAACAGGAAATAAAAAAAACTGCAACTGCGTTAAATGCATAATTTTTTTACGCGTTAAATATTACAAATCAATCTGGTGCGTTAACGCGCTAATTTTCACAGCCCTAATTAAAACGTGTTTGTTTGTTGTAAAAAATCATAATAATGGAAAAATATACTAATTTGTGGATCTCCTTACTTCCGGGTGAGCAAAACTGTCGCTGTAGCTAGTGCATTCTGGGAAATTTTCTTACCCCTTGGTAACGAGTGTGGTCCTGAAAAATCTTCGTTCGAAGGGGTGTATACCCCTTCCCCTAAGCTCTACGCCTTCAAGCTAAAGAGAATTGGGACACCACTGCCCCTTCACATGAACGCGAGTTGGGGTAAGGGGAAGGGCTAAGGGGTAGATTTGGGATTGGGCCTTAGATATATATTAGATGTCTATTAAATGCAAAATTACTTGGTGGGTTTACCATTGTCTTTAAAAATTTTTTATTAAATTCCTCTTCATTTCTAGAGCGCTATTACAATAAAGATTGTGTCAAAGCAGCTTAACATAGAAGATTATAGTAAAGTGAAACAATATCAGTCCATATTTCAGAGTTTAAGTTCAGTTCAGTTCAGTTCAGTGTGGTTTAATTTTCACTGCTGAAAGTCCAAACACAGAAGAGCAAATCCATCATTAGATGCACAATTCCTTGGTGGGTTTACCTTTGTCATGTCATGTTTTTGTTTTACTGTTCAGTGTTTGTCCTATTTAGTTGTATTCTATTTGCTTTTTTTTTATTCGGGGTGTTGTATTTTAAAGGTAAAGTTAAGTCAAGAAACACGCTTTTCTGATGTGCTCCAACATGTCATCCACAGGCACGGGGAAAACAGTGGTTGGCATTCACATTGTTTCCCAGTTTTTCATGAAGAATAAAGATTTTATGACATCTTTTAAAACAAATCATCCAAATCCTGATGAGAAACCCCCGAAAAAGCCTGCCATTCTTTACTGTGGACCTTCAAACAAGTCTGTGGATATTGTTGCAGGTGAATTGTGTTCGGATTCAAGTCTGATTCAAGGTTATAATAGTTTTGGATTTTCCGTATTTTACAATTCTATCCTGATATCATATCATTCAGTATCAGCGAATGCTTGTATGAGCCAATTAATGACTGGTATAAGCGTTGACTGACAGAAGTGCTCCGTATGATAAACTGATCCCAGATCAGCTTCTTTACACGCCATTTAGTAATAAAACGTAAAGCCAATAAACACGTAAAGTTAGTAATAAACATTTATACAGAAGTGTTTATGTGTGTAAAGCATCTGTTTTGTGAGAAGTGCTTCTCATATGATATGTGAGCGACCCGTACAGCTTTACTTTAGATATTTTCTCAAGCGAAAATGACGTCGACTGCAACTTTCTGTCGTACACCACGCCCACCAAAAGAGTACCATTGGTACCCTTTAAGCAGTGGAAACGCAAGCCTGATAAAGGTGACCCGTACTGTACTGTACCAGTCAGTGGAAGCGAGACATTATTTGACAAAAGGACACCTATCAGTGTTGATAACACAAACTCAGTTAAGTCTCAATACAATAAAAGAGATCTCAAAAACATTCACTATTATTAACTACTGCTACTTATATGTTAACACAATGGCATGAGCCGTACATCTCCTTAATCACTTTGACAAAATAAAAAATAAATAAAAACACCCTTTTAAGTCTTCATATAACTCTGCATTTGATCTTTAACAGTTTAGTACACAGAATATCTCAGTAAACAGAACTTTTGAGTGTTAACAACAAAGATGTATTTTAAATAAGGCTTCCACTATCATGAACACGTCGTACCTATCAGTGTTGATAACACAAACTCATACATATATACACTAGATATCACATAAGGACCCTGAGCATGCGTCAATAGCGCCGCCACATTGGTACAGTGCTCCCAGGACAAAAGTCATTCAACGGCACTATACAAGACCGTGTGCCAATGTGAAGATGCTGGACTTTAGTGCTGTGTACTGGTTTAGTAACGAACAAACAAAGAAAACAAAGCACAAAGGCAGAACATTTCATAGGTAAGATTTGGTTTTTGTATGTTATGAACGTTTGTGCTTAACAAGTAACGTCATTGATGATAATACAGACGCCTACTGCATTCAACATAAGGCAAAAGAGAATCAACTCGCACTAAATTCTAGGCTTATGCTAGTTTTGTTGAATAAAATAAGCAAACAATGTTATAAAACATAACAAGGTGCTGTGATGCTAGAAAGTTGTCGGCTAAGTGAACGAGTCATTTGGATTCATTCACAAACGAATCACTCCCTCCGTCAGAATGAGAAGTGAAAGCAGAAGGAGTGTGTTTCAAAATCAAGTTAAACAGAGAGGTAGGATAATACATTTCCACGCACACAAACACACTATTTGTCAGGAATGCCCGTGCGGTCACATCCATCAATGTAGAAAAGTGATGTAAAATTATAATTTTTCGTAATTTAAAAAAATATTTGCATATTGACCAGCGGGAAAACTCCTGATCATAGATATATGTGTATATCTCTGGCTCTGGATGGCCTCACTCCTCCACTGCATGTTGGTCCTGCATTAAATTCAAAGGAGCGCTACCCTGTACTAAAATGGCAGCTTCAGTCGACGTCATTCTCGCTGGAATAAATGTCTATAGTAAAACTGTACAGGTCGTTCACATTATATGAGAAGCTCTTCTAACAAAACAGATGCTTTAAACATATTAATACTTGTTTATAAATGTTTATTACTAACATTTCTATGAACATGATTTGATTATAACTGCAGATCAATGACAGTGTTACAGCCTACTGTAACGTCTGCAATTATATAAAATAAATAAATAAATGCAACGTATATGAGCACATACAGACCCTTAAGTGGATCACACACCGGATGCGCCGCAACACAGCGTGCGCATGACAGTTGAAAGTATCGCACACCAGAGCGGCATTATAGACCTTTTTCTTGGCTGCTGCATGGAGGGCGCCATAGCGACCAGCGTCTTCCGGTAGAATGTTTACAACTTTTGTTTACAGCGTTTACAACTGGTAATTTGCGCTCCGAAAAAAATGGGTTTTAATAGTGTTTTGTGGATTATGGAGTGTTTTTGTGACACACAACTTTGAAAGGTGTGTGTTAAAGCCGTTATCTGTCAGATGTGGTTCAAGCGCGTGAGAAAAACGTTCCCCTAGTTCACGTGTCTGCTATGAGAAATCCAGTGTGTGTGTGCGTATTTCCCCGGCCTGTCAGCTGTTAGCTCAACGGCTCTTCAACACACGCACGCACGCAATACTTCACTGCATCATGGAGCAAACCAGGCATAAAACTTGTGTTACACAGGTGTGTAAGTCATGCAATTTACAAAAATGACCAATAAAAGTGCGTTACTGATACTCTGCTGGCTGATTTGCTGTTTATTCTAATCGCGAGCCGTTTATGTTTCATTTAGTGTGTTGTATTTACCACGGTTTGTGTTTTTCTGTCATTTGAAAACGTCACTTTATTTTCACTTTGTCACAGTTATTAAATCAGTGTGTTAGTAGGACAATACAGTAGGCTACATGTGTGTGTGTGTGTCAAACATTTTGGTAAATTACATTTGTTTGGGTTGGTTATATATTTGAAAGAAAGAGAAACTGTTGACTTTAGCGATGACGAGGCTTCATTTAAACGGCACAAGATGCCGTCTGACGAGGGGAAAATGCCTCAAAGCAGTTGTTTTTCATCCTGTTAGATCACATTAATAAATGATCAGTCCAGGAGGTGGTGCTGATCGACAGCAGTATTAGTTTAAAGATGATAAAAGCAGATAAAATAGATTACAACTATCGATTCAAAGCTGTTCAAATGCGACTGTTTACACGCATCAGCTATTGACCGGAAGTTCTTAGCATTGTCCTTGCGCATACACGCAAAGCATAATGGGTAATTTTCCATTTTAAGAAAAAGGTCTATAGGTGTAAACGTTAATAACTGATGTACAGCGCCATCTAGCCGACAACATAGTTTTAACATGGCTCCATAATTTCAAGGTAGGCCTCTAACGTACTTCAAGTTACGTCCCTAAAGGGCGTCACACACCGGATGCACCACTCAGCGCCGCGACACGGCGCGCACATGACAGTTGAAAGTATCGCACACCAGACGCGCACATTCGCATGCTATTTAAAACTAAACTAATCAGATGGCGCTCTGTGGCACGGCAGAAATATGAACAGTGTCCTGAGTCTTGGCTGAGCGCCGCGGACAGCCGCCAACGGCGCCGGTGTGTGTACTCTAATTGAAATCTATGTTTAGAATTCTTAAATGCGTGGCGTGTCGCCGAGCGGCGCTTCTGGTGTGCGACCTGCTTAAGGCACCTTCATGTTACGCCCCTGTCTTGCAGTCCGCTGAACGACCTTACTCACAGCCAAGATGGACTGGAGGAGAACTGTCTCAATCTGGCCAATGGCAGCAGGATTACAGACTCTGAGGTGCCGTATGGGTCAAACACCTGGCAGCGCGAAGTAAATAGATTTACTAGGCAAACAGTAGGCTTGTGTATTAAATACAAATACGAAAACGAACGACGTTTTTGCTATAATTTTAGTTTGTTTCAGTTAGTTTCGTATGTTCACAATACAGTTTCAGTTCTAGTTTTTAAAAAAACTCTCGTTTCTATTTCAGTTAAGGAAATGATTTTCAGGTTTAGTTTTTTGTTCATTTTCATTAACTATAATAACCTTGGTCTGATTATGCATACAAATGTAGCATTTATTATTTATGAGGGAATACGAAGCGTAGTGTTTGCCAGCATGTAAATGTTTGATCAATGCATTCATTGTCAAGTGAACGTGTCTCAGAGCAGTTGCTGAAACTCAGTGGAGCCCTGAAGCCTCTGAGAGTCTACTGTGACCAGATGGAGATGCGCGAGTTTCCCTATACAGGTAGTGAGCTGAAACTCAGCCGCAGATCTCTCCGCGATGACAAACCAAAAGAGGAACTCAGGTAAGAGCTTTCTGATAATGTAGTCTAAAAACTGGACAGCAGTGGCAAGTTTTTACTTGATATACAGTTGAAGTCAGAATTATTAGTTCTCCTGAATTATCAGCCCCCCTGTATATTTGTCACCCAATTCTCATTGCAAACATAATAATAAATAGTGTGTGAATACACCAATTTAAACCTTGAATTTTCTCACAGAGATATAACCCTGATGTACCTTGTCCGGAAACCTGAAAATCCCTTTTCAGAGGAAATAAAGGCCTTTGAAAAGAACTTATCAGTGGACCAAATAGACAAGTAAGTGAGACAAAGTTTGCATAGGTTCCTCAATCATTGTGTTGGTAGGGAGTATGCATTGAGAGCAGGGGTCATCAATCTTGGTCCTGGAGGGCCAGTGTCCTGCAGAGTTTAGTTCCAAGTTGCCTCAACACACCCGGCTGGAAGTTTCTGATATATTCAGTTGACCCTTCGCTAAGGCACACCCGAAATCCACCACAGACCAACTTCAACAGTCGAGGAAGGTCTGTCAAGCTTTCGAGCGAGGGAAACAACCCAAAGCGTTGTGCATATGGATTGTGCAAATCTGATACCTGGTATCCTAAAAGTTTAGACGGGGTGGTGGAATTTTTTTCCTTTTCCAAAACCTAAAACCCAAGGGAAGAAACGCCATATTTGAATCAAGCCATGTGGGGGCTGTAAAGACAGCACAATTGACCCTTCGCTAAGCCCCGCCCTCCTTAGTTACTGTTGTTACGCCTGTCAAGCTTTCGTGCCTGGCACGTCTATTACAATATGTATGCGCCGGTGTCAGACATAGCCAGGGATAGAATTAGTCATTTTTGTCAAACAGGTGAGATTTCAGAGAAAGCCAGACAGACTGCAGTATGCATTACAGGGATATAGTCACGACTTATTTAGCAACCGATTGATAATAATTTAATCAAATGTGAAGCTAGGTTAGCCCATACCTGCCAACACTCCCGTTTTTCCCGGGAGTCTCCCGTATTTCAGACCCACCTCCCGGTTTGTCATTTCTCCCGGAAAACTCCTGGAATTTCAACCCCTTCCCTCGCTCCTTAGGTGATTGGTACAATCTGTCACACCCCATTCACACGGGGCTTCAGCGTCAACGATTGACAGAGGGCGTGTCTGAAGTTGGGGCTGATGCGATCGTCATAGCAGCGTCAGCCAATGAAATTAGTCAGCAATCGGCTACTGTCTGAGCTGGTGTATTTGCATACAGCAATCTGATTGGCTGGCGCTTCTATCGGCACTTCAGGAGTTAAGAAAGTCCCAACATTGGTCCCAACTTCTGCAGGGTAAAGTCTAGATTGGATATGCGGCAGGCTGGAAGTGCAATATGCACAATAATATAGCGGCATTTTTTATGACACTGTATAACAATAATTTATATTTTTACAGTACTGTGACGGTTAGGTTTAGGGTTGTGGTGGGGATAGGGGTTAAAAAATACAATTTATTGGGTAATTTAATATATAAGATTAATAATACTCAGTACAACTACTGTTTTTACGCTTAAGTGACGGTTGGGTTAGGGTTGGGATGTGGGTAGACTTTAATAAAATACAATAAATCGGAAATTTCATAAATAACATAAATAATTGCGATCAACGGCACTAAAGCGGGGCCGACGAATCCACAATGCAGTTCAGCAACACCTGACGTCATCCATTCAAAGTGAATGGGAAGCTTTGAAGCTGATGCCCCCTGTAAATGGGGCGTAACACCCCTGCATGGCCGACAGACCAGGTACCAACCCCCCCCCCCCCTTTTTTTTTTTCTTCCGGATTTTCAGAGACAAATGTTGGCAGGTATGGGTTAGCCTAGCCGCCTCATATGCTAACCATTCAACAGCTTAGTTCATGCACAGCAGGAGAGGTGAAATGTAAAATAATCTAATAATAATTAATTAAACCATGAATTCCCTTTTTTAGCCAAAAAAGCCTGATAGATTAATTGTTGTGCAATGAAATATAGCGTTACTAACTGATGAGGAAACACGCATAGACAGTGCTTCTACTTATTCATTCATAGAAAGAACTGCCAGAAAGAGGAAATTGATGGATTTGTGCCAAATATTAGCATCATTGACCCATAACAATGTGTACAGCACCTATAACTGTCAGTATGTTTGTGTGCTCTTTATGCAGTTTCTATTCTAATTTGCAGTTAAGTGGAATAAATAAATAAATTGAAATGCAAATCAAAGTATAAATAGCAGGAGTGAACTAATAGATTTTCCCTACCAGCAAATATTAATCCGACACCAAATATAAAAGCAGACACTAACCCACTATAACGTCGTCACCAGTGACTAAATCTCCAAAAGACAGATGAAAACGTTGGTGAATTGTAGCTCTGACATGGACATGAGGGATATAAATGACTAAAAAACAGCTGCGGGTGAAGTATATTGATCGCAAGTGCTTAGTTTGTGCTCTGTTTTGTTTTGTTTGATATGTCATTTTAAATATTCGTAGCTTGAAACAGATGGGCTTAAACGGTGCAGGGCTCATAATATCGAGCGGGGGAAAAAAAGGCAGCTGTGAAACATAACCTGCTTTGTATTTTGTTTAGATCTTTTTAGGGTACGAGGTGTGTGAGTTATTGCTGTCTATCACTGAATGTGTCAGGAATATCGAAAACAAAACCAACTTAACTCCGCTCCTTTAGCACCTCTCACACAGCTTGATCCACTCTGGCATTTCGTCCTTTACAGTATGTTTTAGGTTTTGGAAAGGAAAAAAATTCCACCACCCCATCCAAACTTTTAGGCTACCGAGTATCAGATTTCACATCGCCATACCACAGAATTTTGCATGCTTAAACTCTAGTGTGACCTCGACCTAAGACCTTGATTAGCTTGTTCGGGTGTGTTTGAGTAAGGTTGGAGCTAAACTCTGCAGGACACAGACACCTTCAGGAGCAAATTTGGCGACCCCTGATTTAGAGGATGTGTGTGTGTGTTGACTGTTCTTGTATTCACTGCCACTGTGAAAAACAAAACTATACCAATTTGCATATTAGCCTTAGCAATTAGCTAAATTAGAATTCTGATTGGACAAATTTGTGTCCACAACAGGAGTTATGATTTTAGCTTTTGAATTTACTCTGGAGGACGGCTTGGTGGCTCAGGGGTTAGCACTGTCGCCTCACAGCAAGAAGGTCACTGGTTTGAATTTCGGCTGGGTCAGTTGGCATGTTCTCGTGTTGGTGTGGGTTTCCTCCAGGTGCTCCGGTTTCCCCCACAGTCCAAACACATGCGCTATAGGTGAACTGGGTAAACAAAAATTGGCAGTGTATGTGAATGTAAGAGTGTATGGGTGATTTTCCAGTGCTGGGTTGCAGCTGGAAGGGCATCCGCTGTGTAAAACATATGCTGTAATAGTTGGCGGTTCATTCCGCTGTGGCGACCCCTGATAAATAAGGAACATAGCTGAATAAAAATGAATGAATGTTTCTGAAGTCTGTCCTACGACAGGTTTATCACTGAACATTTTGGTATTATTTTCTTCCTGTGGGTCTACATTATCAAAACAAAATGGCATGAAAAGTTGCATGATTTACAAAATATGCCTTCGCAGCTACAGAAAACTGTTGAAGAAAGCGAATCAGCATGAGATCGAGAAGTATGATGTGGTTCTGTGCACCTGCTCATCAGCACTGAAGCCTGAGCTCCGGGAGGTCATGGACTTCCGGCAGATACTCATAGACGAATGTGCCATGGCTACAGAACCAGAGGCCTTCATTCCTTTGGTTTCCCACAATCCACAGCAGGTGAGTTGTTTATTTGGAGGAGTTACTGTTGTTTTTCTATGAGCTGGAACCAGGCTGGCCATTCTACTCTGACCTCTGGCATCAACAAGGCATTTGCCGCTCACACACAAGACAAAACTGCCACTCACTGGATATTTTCTCTTTTTCGGACCATTCTCTGTAAACCCTGGAGATGGTTGTGCGTGAACATCCCAGAAATACTCAGACCAGCCCGTCTGGCACTAACAACCATTGCCATGTTCAAAGTCACTTAAATCACCTTTCTTCCTCATTCTGATGCTCGATCTGAACTGCAGCAGATCGTCTTGACCATGTCTACATGCCTAAATGCATTGAGTTGCTGCCATTATGGTTGGGCGATGTTGACCAAATTTAGCATCGAATAATGTCTAATGTGAAGCATCCCGATGGTCGATGACATTGTCGTCGTAGCAGGGGTGGCTGTTGATAAACATCAATTAATTCATAATGAATTAATAAATACCAGCCTACCCTTTTCACTACCTGAGCCACATGGTCTTTGCTTAACCAATAACCAAACCATAAATAAATAAAGTTACACACAAATTACCACCTGTCAATCACTTTTTTTTCTGCGGGACTGAATGGGCACAGTGATCGGTGTCAGTATAATGGCTTTTTTTCCACAGCTGGTGGAGGAGACGAGAGTTTGTTTGGAGTTCACTGTAATTTGTATTGTGATTGATTGATAACTTCCGTAGTTTATTATTATTATGAGGAAATAATAACAAATAAAGATGCTAGGGCTCGATCGTTTTGGTTGCATATGTGCCTGAAATGTTATGCGACCTAAAAATATATTTGTAAGCAATTGTGCGAGTGCATAAATTGTTGCTGTGCGACCTGTTTTCACTGCAAAATCCTCACCTAAACATAGATTTAGGAGACGTTTATGCAGAATGCATCTTTGTACCTAAAGACGCCAAACGCAGCGCTCAGGAACAGATTAAAACAGTTGTTATGTAAACTTGCTGAAGTAAAAAAAAAAGCCTGCAATGCTTGCCCCGCCTTTGTGCTTTTCTTATTGGCCCACTGCTCTAGAAATGAACGCGAATGGATTGGTTAATATCAGCTGTCAATCACTCAGTCAATGCCTTCTGCTTTTACATGACAGGAGCTACAACAGTAAAAATGTGAATCGCTGAAGATGAGAGAATGAAATTAACACTGACAGGTTTAGTTTTATAAACCACCTAAAGTCACTAATAATGGCACGTCTTATTAGTGATCATGTGCTGAATGTTACTTCACCATTGACACTTTTTAAGAGTGGATAAAAGACTTCCAGTGGCTTCAAGTCCGCTATGAAAATAACTGAAGCCATTCACTGTAAAGTCTGTGGGACAGGGTTTGCAGGTAACAGCGTTTGCCACTGAATCTACACATTTTAATTGCGAGAGGTACTGTATAATCCTTCATTTATTCCTCACGATGCTGTCAGCCGTGCAAGCGGCAGCTATATGTAAAATTTAACACAGCTCATGAAAAGCCTGTTATTGCTATTAAGATGACATGCAAATAATAATTTATATATCAATATAAATGTGGGGCGGGGCGATGGGTCGCGATGCCGGCTCAGCATCGTGAAGTTTATCAGCCATCTGCGATGGATGATGGCATTGTTTATTGGCCCAACCCTAGCTGCCATGTGATTGGCTGATTAGAAACTTGCTTTAACAAGCAGTTGGACAGGTGTACCAAATAAAGTGGCCGGTGAGTGTAGATTGTTTTTGTAAGAATATTGTCAATTATATAGACATCAGATATATTTTAAGTCGACATAACCTAATTGAATTTTTTCGGAAAGATTTAAATTATCGGAAGGCTAACACGTACTTTATATGTTTCTTCACATCACATAAAAAATTCCTTCATTTTCCAGATTGTTTTGCTGGGGGATCACCAACAGATCCGGCCGATAGTGCAGTGTGGCCATGTGAAGAACATGGGCATGGAGAAATCTCTGTTTGAACGCTACATGGATCTTGCCAAAATGCTGGACACGCAGTACAGAATGGTAAGAACAACAACAACAAAAAGAGATCAGTTTTGTTTTTCAAACTATAACAGAAAAAGGTGAACAGAACCTATACAAAAGTAGTGTTTTATTTTATATTTATTCCTTTGATATCTAACACATGCACATATATGTTAGCATGCAGAAATTTGCAGGTTTCCTTCAGAAGAGTTTTACGATGGTAAACTGAAAACTGGAGCTAAACGTGGACCCTGCTACCTGCTGAACAAGTGCAAGGAGCCTACGGCCATGCTGTTCGGCCACATTGAGGGAAAAGAAGTCAGCTTAGTGGTGTCCACAGAAAAGGGCAATGAAAACTCAATGGTCTAACAGTGGGGAGGCAGAGCAGGCGGTAAGTCTGATAAAACAAATTCTACTCTTTTATCTGTCACATACAGACTCATACACAGTATGATATGCAGTGAAAGGCTTACACAATCACTTGTGACCTTAAAAATAATAACTACAATAATAATAATAATAACAATAAGAATCTAAATTATGGAGAAATAGAAGTTAGGCAATAAAAGCAAATATACACTATTTAAAGACTTGATGATATACAGTATGTGGCTGTAAAAAAAAGTATGAAAATATAAAAGAGCTTTCTGTACATCCAGAAACATAGGAATGTTTCTAACAAAGTGTACTAGAGAGGATGGAGTGTATCCTAGAGGTGGTTTGTCAAGCCCACTTACCTTTATGGATATGCCCATGCTCAGCATGTGTGCAAATGTGCATAAAAGTGTCCAATGGGTGTTCAAACTGCATGTATGTGCAGTAGAGATGCGCGGATCAGCTGAAATGTTACCCGAATCCGCTCCTTCATTCTAATCATCTACCCGCCCGCACATATTATTTTATCTGATATATATATCCGCACCCAACCTGCACCCGATCGACACTTTAATAATTCTAATTCTTTGTTTTATTGTTCGTTATTAACAGCAGATTCAGCTTATACATATACAGGAAAAAGATAACAAAAGCTGTGCCACTCAACAGCAGCTATTTTATGTTTACTTGGCCTTTTTCTTTGCACTGTGCGAAAACAGAATAGCATCTACTGTGCCTGGATTGGGGCTGCACTACATGAGTGTTCGCTCGCACAGCTTGTTGCAGGAATGCACAAGCTTCTTCTTGCTAGGCGCTGCAGTCGTGTAAATAACAGATTTTCCTCTAACTAAAAGTTTGCACAGTACTCTTGCACTTCATCCATTATTTTGGGCGTCTGATCTTCACCTTCTGAGAAGTCCATTCTCTGCTTTTTTGCTGGTCAACTGCTATAACCCGCGACCCACCCGCAATTATTCATAATGTATTTTTTTATTACCCGACCCGGATTATCCGCAGCGCCCGCAGATATAACCGCCATCCACGCATCACTAATGTGCAGTATTCATAAGTGTCCGTAAAATGTGCAATGTGCAGAAAAAAGTATGAAGAAGCTTATCCACAGTGTCTCTGTGTTAAAAACACCAACTTATCCAGCATTGGTATTCATTCAACTGGGTTTGACACAATATGTGAACGGTCCCCAAAAGGCTGCCATTTATTTTTGATGTCCTTGCACAGACATCCTGGATTCAGCTGATTTGTTGACATGGGTTGTGGATCCATTCCTTGGTAGTTTGCGGGTTATTCACTAGGCCTTTTCCTCTTAGCAAAAAAACTTTTCAAAGAAAGTTTCCTACTCATCTTGCTGCTTGTGGGTTTAATTTTGGCACTCAAGTGACGGAGACGTAAGTAAGAGAATATGGTCATTTTTCAAAAAAAAAAAAAATTCAGAATAAAAGATAATTCAGACTAATAAAACAGAAATAATTCATGACTTCTTGTGCAGCCCGGTACCAATTCATCCACCGACCGGTACCGCTCCGCGACCCGGTGGTTGAGGACCACTGCCCTAAAAGACAGAAAATATTACTTTACAAACTGTACTGTACACTGTATAAAATATCTGTGAATTAACAGTTTCCATATTTTGTGTGTTTTCCATTTATTTATGGGTGTCATGTGCATTATGGGATGTTGATTTCTTCTGATGTTGAAAATTCAACTCTACAGTTTAACTAAGCGACTTCTAGTGACACTAGTGACACACTAGTTTAAAATGATATAATGTTTAAGAAATAATATATAAAGACATAAATCTGTAAAATAACAGTAAATGTACTGGCAGTTTATTACAAGGTGGAAACAGCGGAAACAGCGAGAGCTGCCTAACAGGAAACAGGACACAGACGTGAACACAACAAACTGACAAACATGATCTACAAACACTGAACATATAATGGCGCGCGGTAACGCGCAGCACCTGTGGTAATAGATAACAGCTGAGTGAGACTGAGTAGCAGCAAGACACGTGATCGCTCAGCTGACGAATGTAAACACACACAGCCACGCGGTGAAGATACACCCAAACAAACACACCCACATCCACACACACACATACAAGAGAATCAGACAGATCCACAACCGTGACAGTACCCCCTCTCCTAGGAGCGCCTCCTGGCGATTGTAATCATCGATAAGAAAGTGATCCAATATGTCCCCAGCAGGAATCCAACTTCTCTCCTCAGGACCGTAACCTTCCCAGTCCACCAAGTACTGGAATCCTCGTCCCCTCCGTCTTAAGTCCAGAATGAGCTTAACTGAATAAGTGGTCTCCCCATCTAAAACTCTCTCCAAAATTTAAAGAAAACCACTGTCAGAAACCATGTCCATCGGGAGGCCATGAATGCGAAAGACATGATTAATGACCGCAACCGCTGTCTCTCTGGCTGAAGGTAATTTGGGCAGAGGGATGAAATGAGCCGCCTTTGAGAACCAGTCCACCACGGTTAAAACCACCGTGTTGCCGTTCGAGGATGGAAGACTCGTAACGAAATCTAGCGAAATGTGGCACCAGGGTCTCGAAGGCAATGACAGCGGCTGAAGAAGTCCAGCAGGAGGGCAATTGGAAGTCTTAGAAACAGCACAAACAGAACAAGCCAAGACAAAATCACGCACATCACGAGCCATAACTGGCCACCAGAATCGTTGTTTAACAGCAAAATAATGTGCGACATGCTACCTTGGAGGAATGTCCCCACTGGATAACATCAGACCGAAGTTCCTCTGGCACGAATAACCGACCTGGTGGGCATCCGATCGGGGGCGTTACCCCTTCCGAGGCTGTGCGAACCTTCGACTCGATCTCCCATGTCATGCTGGAAACAAAACTCTTCTGTGGTACAATAGGATTGGGTGACAATGCGTGCTCCGAAAAATCAAAATGACGGGATAACGCGTCAGGTTAGATGTTCTTAGAACCTGGTCGATAAGAGATGGTAAAATTGAATCGTCTAAAAAATAATGCCTACCGAGCCTGCCTAGAGTTTAATCTTTTGCGGATCTGATGTATTCAAGATTCTTGTGATCGGTCCAAACAATAAAAGGAACCCCCGACCCTTCTAACCAATGACGCCACTCCTCCAAAGCGAGCTTGACTGCCAACAACTCACGATTACCAATATCATAATTTCTCTCTGCCGGTGATAATCGATGGGAGTAAAACGCGCACGGGTGGACCTTGCCATTCGAGGGGGAGCGCTGGGACAGGATGGCTCCGACCCCCACCTCTGACGCGTCGACCTCCACCACAAATTGCCGGGAGGGATCAGGGGCTATAAGGATGGGAGCTGAAACGAAGCAGCCTTTCAGTTTTGAGAACGCGGCTTCAGCCGCGCTAGACCACCTGAACGGCGTTTTGGAAGAGGTCAAGGAGGTCAGAGGTGCGGCGAGCTGGCCGAAATTGCGAATAAATCGCCAGTAAAAATTGGCAAAGCCCAGAAACCTCTGTAGGGCCTCACGAGAATCCAGAGTTGGCCAATCTACCACAGCCTGAATCTTCTCTGGATCCATGCGCATCCCCTCGACTGACACGATATGCCCTAAAAAAGGAACAGACTGTGCATGAAAAACGCATTTCTCCGCCTTGACATAAAGACCATTCTCTAACAGCCTCTGAAGCACTTGTCTGACGTGCTGAACATGTTCCTGGAGAGAGTGAGAAAATATCAGTATGAACTTGTCACAAAGATATACACAGGAGACCCAAATGCAAGTGAATGCAAGATGATTTATTAAAGAGTCACAACTGGTTTTGATCTCACCAGATATAGTGTGGAGCAAGGGTGCTCACACCAGGAATTCAACATGCTAAAACAGCGGTAAAAGTTCATCCGAGAAACAGCGCTGAATAGAAGTCTCTCACTGATATCTCACCAGACTTCAAGGGAAGGGGAAGGTAGCGCTATGCAGCAACTCAAGGAAATCTTCATGTTTACCCACGGTAAAGTTCATCAGAGTAGCGATTCGGGATGAAGTCTCTCACTGATATCGTTGTTAGCAGAGCAGGCAGTACAAACAACATCAATGAAAAGGAGACGAGCATAAGGTCCAAATATAACAGACTATGGCGAAGACCCACCACCAAATCGAGCGAGAGCGCCTAACAGAAAGCAGACACAGGAGTGAACAACAGCGGACTGATAACGCTAATATATAGGCGCGCGGTAAAGCGCAACAACTCTGACTGATATAAAACAGCTGAGAGATATGAGTGGTAACAAGACACGTGATAACCCAGCTGATGAATGTAAACACACACACACACCACACGGTGAAGATAAACCCAAACAAACACACCCACTTCCCACACACACACACACCCACCACGTGGTGAAGATAACCCAAACAAACACACCAACTTCCCACACACACACATGCAAGAAGAACAGATGGATCCACAACCGTGACAGAACTGACAATCATGATCTACAAACACTGAACATATAAAGGCCAACATGACGGTAATAGCTTGATTTCGGCGTTTACTTCAATAATGTCACTAATATCTGCATACTCCACGTCTTAATTCCAGTTCTGTTTAGTTCAGTTATGATCAGATTAAGGTCATCAAAAATCGCTGTTTGGAGCTTATGCAGGCCTACAGTTCAACATTCATGTTTAACTGAATAAACAGTTAGTAAACACAAGCACATCTTATTGAACATCATTTATTTTCATCACCAATTATCATAGTAGAACAGTTCATCAAGCAGTTTGTGATGCATTTTGGAAACAGGAGATGAGCCCCTGGTCTAATGCGCCACCTGGCTTGAGAAACATACTTTTAGTCATTATTTGGGTAGCACACATATTCTGAATGCCTTCAGCTGAATTCAAATGAGCCATTTTAATCTAGATTTATTCCAAGATTACAGTGAGATTAATCACTTTTATTTTTTAACAGAGTTAAAAAATAATAATCTATGCCCACCTATCATATTTACACACATAAACATTTAAACAAATTAAGTTAAACATTACTAAATTTCATTTGTTTGTTTTAATTCAGCCCATATAATTAGTTTACAGCCACTTACCTTAAAAAATGTAGTAAATCCAATGCATAATTCACTGAGGTCTTCACTGAGGTTCAGCTTCCGGCACCTAGATGGCAGCTCTGCACTAAACGTTTGGCCACAGGAGAAATGGTCGTGCCCAACTGAGCCTTGTTTCTCTCGAGGTTTTTTAAATTCTTCACTTTCGCCAATTGGTGAAGTTTTTTCCTCGCCGCTGTCGCTACTGGCTTGCATGGTTCGAGATCTGTAGAGCTGCGCATCGATGGATTTGCTCTTCAGTGTTGGACTCTCAGTAGTGATTATTAACCCACACTGACCTGAGCTAAACTGAACTGAACTTAATCACTGAAAACTGAACTGCGCTGTTTCAATTCACTATAATCTTCTATGTGAAGCTGCTTTGACACAATCTACATTGTATAAGCGCTATAGAAATAAAGGTGAATTAAATTGAATTGAATGATTATTTTCAGTGTGTAATGAGTTGTTTTGCTGTTCTGGTGCTAAAACAGAATAAGCTCGAAACTAGAACTTCATAGAAAAGAAAGGCAGCGTTTGTCCTGTAACACTAAAGCACATCTTTTTCTCATTTAGTCCTTATTCTCTTTTTGTTTTTGTTCTCTTTTGTTTGTTTTCTCCGCAGGTCCGTGTGGCAGATCTCTTGATTAAACAGTCAGGTGTGTCACCTGAGCATATTGCAATTCTGACCCCTTACAATGCACAGGTGTCCGAGATCAAAATGACACTGGAGAACAAGCAAATTAGAAACGTCACCGTCTGCACAGTGATGAAAAGCCAAGGTGTGTTTTTACTAATTTACTACAACTTCTATGTAAAGCTGCTTTGACACAATCTACATTGTAAAATCGCTATGAAATCACTGTGGAAATAAAGATGAATTGACTTGAGTTGTTTTCCATGTATCTTCAAAGAGTTCAGATGCAAAAACCTCTAAGTGCCATCTGAAATTTTCATCAAAAATTAACTTTTGTCTCAGCCTTTGTTCATGTTGAGATATTTCACTTTAAAGACCAGTTCCCGGTTTTTCAAAAGTAATCCACTAGGATTTTGGATAACGGATTGGATC
>CAIGQZ010032222.1:7085199-7111113 GCA_903798205.1 Danio tinwini | reverse complement strand
AGATTTAGTGATCCTGAAAAGTTCCTATCCGGATCAGATTGATCCAACCCTATGTTGCTTTGAAAAACTGGCTCAAAAAGTAAGCTGGATTACGTGATCACAGATCGCAGAAAAAGGATTACTAAATACGAATCAATTTTATCCGGATTAAACCTTTTGAAAAACCGGGCCCTGATGTTCAACTCAGGCTCATTCTGATTACGTACCTTTATATACATTTTTGGAGAGTGCCAAATACGTCCCAGCAGGTATGTTTTTTTGACGTTTTTGCGATTCCACCAGAGACTGATGTGTATGCTTTTTGAAATCTCAAATTTCTCTTACGAGTGCCATTCTCGCCTGCTGTTCTCATGTAATCCACCAGAGGACGCTGTCGACTGACTGACCGATCGTCTAGCCCACTCTCCTCCGTCCCTAAACCCAACCAATAGTGTTTTCGAAAGCACCGGTTGACCCAACCCACCCACGTCTCTAAACCCATACGCCAGTTTTAAAAAGCAGTCCAGAAAAAGAAAAGCCCTCGCAGAAGCCTGATTTTTACCACGTTTTTAGATTTCACCACATTCTCACCGTTATTTGCTTGTTTATTAAATTTTTTGGCTTCTGTTTTTTGTCTTACCTGCTTTCTGCGACCGTTCTTTGCCAGACTAGAACCCCAATGTCGCAGTCAACTCCGCTCCAGGTCACAAGTCCACCGATGTACATGTCGAGCTACTGGACAAACTGATAACAGCAGAAGGCCGTCCATACAGAAGTAAGCGGTCAGCTGGTAGCGCGAAAAGGAACGGCTTCATGCCGCCCCATAGTGTTCGTTTTAAAAACAAAATGCAGCCATCCATAGCTCTGGCTACATAATTTGCGATCTCCAGAAATGTATAAAGGGCTACGTTTTCAAAATGAGCCTATGTTGAGTATAATAGGGCTCTTAAGGTCAATATTATTAGCCCCCTTAAGATGTCACTTTAAGCTGAATACTAGTGTCTTGTAAAATATTATGTGCTGTCATCATGGCAAAGATAAAATAAATCAGTTATTAGAAATGAGTTATTAAAACTATTATGTTTAGAACAACAACACTTGGTGGGAGGTATTTTAAATGATTGAAATGAATAGTTTAATTGTATATACTTGTAATATTGAGATTTTTGTTATCTCTTAGGTAATAGTGAGCTGTTGAGATGCTGTGAACTTTGGGACAGACTCCTGAAACACTATTACAGAAAGAGTTGTGTGGTGAATCCAGCCAGTGACATTCAGATCAAAGCGAAGGCATCAGAAGGACTGGCCGTTTATATAGAAAACAAATAATAAGATACACATCTCTGTGTACTTTATAGTGCATTGCAAATATGGCCACTCTCAGAAATAAAGGTATAAGAGCTGCCACTGGCGTTGGAGCTTTTCAAAAGGGACACATTTGTACTTATTGGTATCTCAAAGGCATATACATTAGTATCTGCAGTGACAGCTCTTGTACCTTTATTTCTGTGTAGATTTTACAATGTTTCTACAAATATTGTACCGAAATCCATGTTTTCGAAATCCATTGCATACAATAGTTTTTAATAATAATAATAATAACAATAATAATAAATTCCTTACATTTATATAGCGCTTTTCTGGACACTCAAAGCGATTTACACATTGGGGAGAATCTCCTCATCCACCACCAGTGTGCAGCATCCACCAGGATGAAGCGACGGCAGCCATATTGCACCAGACCACACACCAGCTGGTTGGTGGAGAGGAGACAGAGTGATGAAGCCAATTATGATATGGGGATGGTTAGGAGGCCATGATGGACAGAGGCCAGTGGGCAAATTTGGCAAGGATGCCGCCCTATTCTTTTTAAAGGACATCCTGGGATTTTTAACGACCACAGAGAGTCAGGACCTCGGTTTAACATCTCCTTCAAAAGACAGGCGCTCACTGAGCAGTATAGAGTCCCTGTCACTATACTGGGGCGTTAGGACCCACACAGACCACAGGTTGAGCACCACCTCACACTAACACTAATGTCTCACTAACACCACTTTCCGACAGCAACCTAGCTTTCCCATGTGGTCTCCCATCCAGGTAGAGGTCTGCATTCGGGAATAAATTTCAGAATAAAACGCGGTAGCGGTCGGTGTAATTTGAACGGGAGCGGGCGGTCTAACAAAAAGCAATACAGCTTACACGTTTACAATGTTTTAAATAGCAAATGTATTGTAATTACAGATATTTGTTCATTGTTGGTTGTTGTTTTGTTGGTCGTATGCCTTTCTGGTTGTTTGTAAGTTTAATTTATTTGTAGAACAGTTTTAAAACAAGACTGACCAAACAACAGTGGTCCTCAACCACCGTGGATGAATTGGTACCAAGCTGCACAATAAATCATTAATTATTTCTCTTTTATTTAGTATCGGAGTCTGAATGATCTTTTATTTTGAAAAAAAAAATTATATATACATATTCTCTCGCATGGGTGTTGCTAGGCCTATTTTAGAGGGGCTGTAGCCCCCTTATATTTCTACTCAGCCGCCCTAAAACTTTTGCGATTAGCTGATAAACTACACTAAATTATCGCCTCAGTCTCCTTTAAATTTGATAAGAAAATGGCGGCAGAATTCTGCTTCTCCCTGTCTTTTGTTTTTCCTTTGATCAGCAAACCACAGCTGTGGACAGCGAGAGAACGAGATGTGTGTTTATTGATAAATTGTTATAATATCTGCATATTTGCAGTTCTTTGATATAGATAACCTTGTATCACCTGTATCCCAATGTCACAGAGGAGCAGTCGGGTTTTCTCGGTGTTCACCTCATCAGCACTGCTGTTTCCTCCAGCAAAAAATGTAACTCTTAACGAACATTTCGCTATTTTTTTTTCAAAATGAACTACCAATATTAAACACATTACAGTTTGTGTGGCATTAACTATACCATACAGTCATGCACAGAAAGGATTAAACACAGTGACAGAAGCACTTGTACTCGTACAGAATGTACTCGTTTTAACTGAGTCACTGACAGAGATAGAAACATCAAGCTTTGTCTAGTATTAAAAATACTTATTTATTATTATCATTCAGATCATCAAATATCTGAGTTAGCCTGTAAGTTTCAAATATATATATATTTATATGTAATTTAGAAAAGTGGCAGGTTATTTATTTAATACATGGAAACAAAAAATGCACTTGAATATAGAAAGTGTTTTTTACGACAGTAAACAGGTGGGTTGAGCCTATTTGGCTTATTCAGAACTCAAATGTTTATGCCTGTCTATGTAATACAGTGGAATACTAGTATACAGCCTATATTAAACATTTTTAAGTGTATTACTATTAAATTACTACTGATAAATGTAATATTAGGTTATATATATATATATATATATATATATATATATATATAATTTTACCTTATAAGGAGCTAAGCCCCCCTAAAATGAAAATCCTAAAATTGCCCGTTCTCTCGGTTACATCTCAGTCACTTGAGCACCCAAATTTAACCCACAAGCAGCAAAATGAGTAAGAAACAGACGTCTTTGGAAAGTTTCTTTGCTAAGAGGAAAAGGCCCAGTAAAGGACCCACAAACTGCCAAGGAATAGATTTGTCAATAAATCAGGTGAATCCAGCATCTCTGTGCAAGAAGATCGACTGCTAGAGGTCCCAAATGACGGTGGCCTTTTAGGGGCCGTTCGCAGGTTGCGTCTTTTCTAGAGTTCGCACAAGTTTGTTGTTTCCAATGGAGTCACGTGACAAGAATTGACCGATCAGCTCCTTCAGCTTTTATGGAATATACACTTTTCGGTAGACTAATTATCTCAGACAAACACAAAACACCCAAACACTGCAGTGCTTCGTAATTTTCACCACAAAAAAACTTGTATCAGAGTGACAGCAATGTTTTGTCAGCTTGTCAATGTCATCCTCTGAGAACACGGTTGATGGTCGCCTAGCAACTTACAATCTACGAAACACCACCCCCTCCCCCGGTCCGTGGTAAAATTGTCAAGCGTTGACCGGTCCGTGGTGATAAAAAGGTTGAGGACCACTGCTTTACAACATCATAAAACCTAGAGGTACAAAAAGAGAGATCATTCATTCATTTTCCTTCAGCTTAGTCCCCTATTTATCAGAGGCCACCACAGTGGAATGAATCACCAACTATATGTTTTACGCAGCAGATGCCCTTCCAGCTGCAACCTAGTACTGGGAAACACCCATACACTCACATTCTCTCACACACACACACACACACACACACACACACACACTCATACACTATGGACAATTTAGTTTACCCAATTCACCTACAGCACGTGTTTGGACTTGTGGGGGAAACCGGTGCACCCGGAGGAAACCCACACTAACACAGGGAGAACATGCAAACCACACAGAACTCGAACACTGTCACAAAACGTCACGAATACTACGTCCATATCTTTTACAGACTGGTTTTTAGTCATTTTACTACAAATTTTGTTATAACTTGTTATAATGATGTATTTCTACAATATATACACTTGCAGTATATTTTATTGAAAACATTGTTACAAAAAAAGAACGACGGTGTAATATAATGAGATAGATAATTACTGTTTTTTTATATAATGGTTCATAGATTATTATGTCAATTTACATTCACAATATACACAAACCTAACCTACAGGGAATATTCAGGGAACGTTCTCTTTAAGATATGAAAATAAAACCCACAAATAACCTTCAGGGAACATTGTGTAAATGTTCTCTTTAGGCTATGACAACCAAATCCAAATAAAACCTGCAGGGAATGTTCTGGGAAGGTTATCTTTTGCTTATACAAATTACAAATGACCTGCAGAGAACTGTGAAAGTTATTTTTTGGTTACCAAAAAAGATTAATAAATAGCCTAAAATGTAAGGTGATTAATGCACTGTTCATTGTTTGTTTGTGTTAATAAATGCATTAGCTAACATTAACTATTCTTTCATTCATTCACTCATTTTCTTTTCGGCTTAAGGCTCGTACACACCGGGATGCTTTTTGTTTGCGTTTATCGTCAGCGTGTTCCAAGACGTTTTTCCGGATTCAAACCCAAGCGATTTTCACAGGCGTCGAGCAGAAGAGTATGCAAAATCACTCCTTGATGTTAGATGGCGCTACACAACTTTAAGCTTCTGACACCTGCTTGTAACACAGAGAAAGAAGACAAAGTTGACACGCTTGTTGTTATGGATAGTTCTAGCAGCAGCTTCAGCTCTAGCGATGAGGAAATGAATATTGTTCACCAGTGCAATAAGCAGCTCCACATTCATCACGCCTCTGGGCATCTTCTTCAATGTGCGCTCGCATTGACATCGTTGCGCTTGAGCGCCTCCAAGTGCTGTTTACTGTAACTTCAGCAGCTCTGTGCACGTGAACAAAAGTGCCAATCTGATTGGCGGAGAAGGTTTTGATGCGACGCGTCAAAACAAAAAAAAACGAGCACGAGGCGTTTTTTTAAATGACGCTTTTGCGCCTGCCGTTTTGCGTGTTGGTGTGGACGATCACATTGACGCCCTTTATTTAGTCACGAACCGTTAAACGTCGACGGAAAATGCAAGCAAAAAACGTCTCGGTGTGCACGGGCCTTTAGTCCCTTTATTTATCAGGAGTTGCCACAGCGGAATGAACCAGCAACTTATCCAGCATATGTTTTACACAGCGGATGCTCTTCCAGCTGCAACCCATCACTGGGAAACATCCATACACACTCATTAACACACATACACTATGGACAATTTAGCTTTCCCAATTCACCTATAGCACATGTCTAGAAAAACCGGAGCACCCGGAGGAAACCCACACCAACACGGGGAGAATATGCAAACTCCACACAGAAATGCCAACTGACCCAGCCCAGGCTTGAACCAGAGACCTTTTTGTAAAGTGTTACCATTTCTTCTTTAGTGTTAAGCCATGGGTGTCAAACTCAGTTCCTGGAGGGCCGTGGCCCTGCACAGTTTAGTTCCAACCCTAATTAAACACACCTGATTGTACTAATTGAGTGCTTTAGTCTTGTTTGATACCTACAAATAGGTGTGTTGAAGCAGGGCTGGAACTAAACTGTGCAGGTCTGCGGCCCTCCAGAAACTGAGTTTGACACCCCTGTGTTAAGCTAAAGAAAAAAAAAACTCAAACTGGTTTGAAACAAAAAAAGGTGAGTAAATAGTGACAGAATTTTCATTTTGTGTGTGAACTATCCCTTTAAATCCCAAATCACGATGGTCAGAAACAAACAGATCACTTAAACCCATCAGTCCATTTATTCTGGCCTCATTTCCAAACACAAGGGCCATCTTTACTTCTCAAGAGTCTCTCTGTTACCGCAGGTTGTTTGCAGCATTACAAACCAAATTACAAGTTTAAAGATAGTCCAAGGAGAAAGAGCTTCCAGAAAAAAGGCTTGTTTCACATTGCGTGAGAGTAGTACACACTTGTCTGGAGCACTTGGCATGCTTACAAATGTGGAGACTTTTATTCCCAAAGTAAACCCGTGTCCATTATAATCAGCGGTTGACCTTGCGTGACATCTCCTATGGATTTTCCCCCCGTTTGCTGAAGTTAATTAACTTGTGGAAAGCTGCGGTCACTGCAACTTCATTTAGGACTAATCTATATGAAATAGGAGGAGATTTGTGCCAAAAAAGTGTCAAGGTTGCGCTGGGATTTCTGCACAATGACTCAAATCAAAAGAAAGTTGAATTGGTACACGTTTCTGATTCTGTGTGGAGTTTGCATGTTCTCCCTGTGTTGGCGTGGGTTTCCTCCGGGAGCTCTGCTTTCCAAACAGTCCAAAGACATGCGCTATATGGATGAACTAAATTGGCCGTAGTGTATGAGTGTGTGTGTAAATGTGAGAGTATATGCATGTTTCCCAATACTGGGTTGCGGTTTGAAGGGCATGCGCTGCGTAAAACATATGCTGGAATAGTTGCCGGTTCATTCCACTGTGGCAACCCTTGATAACTAAGGGACTAAGCTGAAGGAATATGAATGAATGAATGCTTCTGATTGGTTGTGACTCATAACTCTTAACTTGAATATAAGTAAAACAGTTTGCATGATTTTTTTGTACAAACATTGACAGTGATCCATCATCCTGATGCGTTTGTTAAAGGAGAAAGGCTCAGGGTTGTCTCTGAGAGTGCTTTCACACCTAGACTTTTGTTCCGGAACCTGGCGCGTTTGCCCAGTTAGCGCGGTTCGTTTGGCATATGTGAACAGGGCAATCGCGCTCGGATCCGCACCAAAGCAATCGCTCCGAGACTGATTGAATTCGATTGACTAGATATTTTTTCTGATTCGATTGAAACGAACTCTGGAGCGGATCGATTGTAGTGGAAAGCGATACGATCCGAGCCCGGCTATATCACAGTGTTTTATGAATATATAATAGGCATACGGCTATATGAAGAGAGAATTATGAGTAGGGCGGGAGGTCATTCCAGACATCCCAAGTCTCCCGGAAGTTCCGGGAGTCTCCTGCAAATGCACAGAGACTCCCTGATGCCCGCAAATGAGTGATCATCTCCTGGAAATCGCGCGTCTCCCTCCCAGCCCTCAAAATATGTCGCACACCCTTCTCAACTCTGACCAATGTGAGGAGCGTTTACTCACACGTGACTTGTTTTAGCTGTTTTGGTTCGTTTAGAAATTTTGCAGTGTGAAAGCGAACCGCACCAAGGACAAAGAGCAACAATGTAACAATTTTAATCCCCGTTTCGGAACAAATGAATCGATTCACTAGTGTGAAAGCACCCTGAGTTTAAATATTTAGGACTAGTTTTAGATTCTAGATTAGATTTTACATTGTCAAATAAGGTCGCTAAAATTGTTCAATTTAATTTAGCCAACTTCAGGCATACAGTGCTCAGCATATATAAGTAATATATCACAAATCTATCTTTTAAATTCATATTTTTAATAAGACGCTATACAATATTACATTTGTGCATATACATTAGATTAGTCAGTAGTGAAGCCAAATCTGGAGCTCATCTAACAAAATAACTTACGATAACGGTCCAGAAACTAGTACAGCCAAATTTATATGTTATAGATAGGCCCACACGGAATCTGCGCTCGCACAGAATTCCGCAGATTTTTTGCCCATCATTAATTCTGTTTATTTACTTGAGTAAATGTGTGTAAATCTAAATTAATTCAGTTTTTAAATTAATTACAGTAATATTATTGACTAATATGAAATTGTTCATTTTATTTATGTACAATGCAGTTTGTACAGTAATATTTTCTGTCTTTTAGTAGATCTATTATATGAGAGACTTGCTTTGTTTATCAAATAAAGTGAATCTATTTGGATTTGCGTTTTAAACATTAAATAAAAGTTAAAAATACATTATTTTTTATTTCACATATTAGGGTTTTAGTTATGAGACTTCCAAAATAATTCCGCAAAAATCCGCAGATTTCTACCAAAATTTTCTGCAGAAATTGCAAAAAACCTCAGCAGATTCCGTCTGGCCCTGGTTATAGAAAAATATTAAATACAAATAAAAAAAGAGGCAGTTTTTTAAGGCACGTGTGTGCTCATTGTGCCATGGCTTCAGATTTTTTCCCCTAATCTTTTTGAAGTGTAATGGAGCAACTATGTCTAACGTGCTAGAAAAGACAGAATCAATAGTTTCAGTTGCACTGTCAAGCTCTTCTAGGCTGCCCGGAATGCTATAGAAAGATCAGGTAGGTTACAGACAAAGTCATCTTTAGTGTTAGCAGTGATCGTTCTACCATATTTATAAATAGAAGATGACTTTATAGACCTATCAATGCACAATAAACAAGAGATTAAATAGTGATCACTCTGCTGCACAACTTCAACATTATCAATACCGGTACCATGTAATAATATTAGGTCTAAGGTACCATTATGTTGATAAGTAGGCCCTGAGACATGCTGTTTCACTCCAACAGAAGCTAGTTTGTCTAAGAATGCCAGATTAAAGCATCTTTTTCATTATCTATATGACTATTACTATCACTAACAATAAAATTTTATCTGTGGCCAGAACTATTTCAGATAAGAATTCAGCAAATTCTTTTGTAAAGTCGGTATGGTGCCCTGGAGGCCTATATACAGTACAGTTGCTAATATGAATTTAGATTGAAATTTATTGTTTAAATTGCACACTGAAATATACACTATTACTTCAAATGAATTATATACTCGCTGAGTAACACTAAAAATATTACTGTATATTATGCCAACGCCTCCACCTTTGCCTTTAAGACCCGGCTCATGTTTATAACCTTTTTTGACTAAAGCGGCAAAACTTTGGTTGCATTTCATCTTTAAAACGAACACTAGAGGGCAGTATGATGCCGCTGCCGGCTTCTGTTTATTATGCTGCGTTCACACCAGACGCGGAAGAAGCGTCAAGTGCGAGTGATTTACATGTTAAGTTAATGCAAACGTGCGAATAGACATCATGCGGTGCGATACGCGCAAATGGCGTGGCGCAAATTGCGTGGCGCGGATGGCACAATACGCGCGAATGGCACAACACGAGTTGATCGTTTTGCATGTTGGACGCACTTAACGCGAAAAATCACCACGTTAACCAATCACAAGCTTGCTCTTGTGGGGGCATGATTGTGAGGTGACACCTGTTGTTGGTGTCCCGGGGAAAATCCTCCAGCAGACACCAACAACAGTACATCAAACTGGGCTCAGCTCAGTCAGAAGCACCGCTGAAAGCCTCCGTCATCCAGGTTAAGTTTCTGGAGGATTTTATGAGCTCACAGAGCTGGGTGCACCTCTGAAAGTATCTAGTGGACTCAGACACTGCTCCAAACAAATCAACGCTGTTTTTCAGCCTTTAAAATCCATGTTAGCCATTTTGCAACGAAGCTACAGTCACCGGGCAGACAGAAGCCTTGCCCATGACACGAATCCACGTCTGTTCTGAAGTGGATTTGACGCGCGAATGAAGCGAGTAAACTCAAATGTTCACGTCTATTTACATGCGAATATCGCGATTTATCCGCGCGTTCTGCGTCTGGTGTGAACGCAGCATTATAGTACTACCAGCTGACTGCTTGCCTCCATGTGGGCAGATTTTCCAGTTTACCAGTAGCTTGCCATGTACATTGGTGGACTTGAGACACAGAGTGGAGTTGGCCATGATGACAGGGTTTGAGTCTGGTGAAGAACAGTTTCAGAAAGCAGGTAAAGCAAAAGGCAAACACTAAATGAATAAAAACAACAGGCTGAAAACGTGGTGAAATCACGAGGCTGCGACTGCTTCTCTTTCTCTAGATTGATTTTGAAAGCACTGTCGGTTGGGATGGGTGGGTCAGTTCATTTAGTGTTTGCCTTTTGTTTTACCTGCTTTCTGAAACTGTTCTTCACCAGACTCAAACCCTGTCATCATGGCCAACTCCACTCTGATTTTTTTTTCTTTTTTAAATATTTCCCAAATGATGTTTAACAGAGCAAGGAAATGTTCACAGTATGTCTGATAATATTTTTTTCTTCTGAAGAAAGTCTTATTTGTTTTATTTTGGCTAGAATAAAAGCAGTTTTTAATTTTTAAAACCCATTTTAAGGTCAAAATGATTAACCCCTTCAAGCTATATATATTTTTTGATAGTCTACAGAACAAACCATCATTACACAATAACTTGCCTAATTCCCCTAACCTGCCTAGTTAACCTAATTAACCTAGTTAAGCCTTTAAATGTCACTTTAAGCTGTATAGAAGTGTCTTGAAAAATATCTAGTCAAATATTATTTACTGTCATCATGGATAAAATAAATTAGTTATTAGAGATGAGTTATTAAAACTATTATGTTTAGAAAAGTGTTGAAAAAATCTGTTAAACAGAAATTGGGGAAAAAAATAAACAGGGGGGCTAATAAATCAGAGGGTTGAATAATTCTCATTGCAACTGTACATGGCAAGCCACTGGTAAAACTGGAAAATCTGTCCACATGGAGGCAAGCAAGTCAGCTGGTAGTACTATAATAAACAGAAGCCGGCAGCGCGTCATATTGCTTTCTAGTGTTCGCTTAAAAGATGAAATGCAGCCAGATGTACCTCTGGCTACATAACTCGTGCTCTCCAGAAATGTAGAAAGGGGTACCTATCCGCAATGAGCCTGTGTTGCAAAAAACCATGGAATGCATAAAAAGTTTTGCCACTTATTTAGTCAAATAAGGTTATAAACATGAGCCGGGTCTTAAAGGCAAAGGTGGAGGCGTTGGCATAATATACAGTAATATTTTTAGTGTTACTCAGCGAGTATATAATTCATTTGAAGTAATAGTGTATATTTCAGTGTGCAATTTAAACAATAAATTTCAATCTACATTCATATTAGCAACTGTACTGTATATAGGCCTCCAGGGCACCATACCGAAGAATTTGCTGAATTCTTATCTGAAATAGTGAGGTGACAGCACTACCTACTGCGCCACTGCGTTGCCCTGAATTGCTTTATAAATGATAAAAAGTAAATAGATAAAAAATGTAACGTGCAGCAAATGAAAACTATGGATTATTTACAGTTTTTACTGTTGACTAATTAGCATTGTCCTTGTTAAATAAATGAAAAAAAAATTGCAACACAAATAAGTCTCAGATTTAGGGAAAGTAGCATTAAAGCTGCTGTATAATCACTCTTGGGGGAGTTTAATCATAAATCTAAAGGGATGTGTGTGGATTTAAGCAGCTGTCTGTAGACTTTATGACATTGAGTCATTGCAATGGTTGCCAGAAGTGTTATTATACGTAAGCGCTGATGATACAATTATGTAACCTTTTTTCTTTCTTTCTGTGATTTCCTTCACATGCACACACTGCTGTGGAGGCGTAATAAGAATAAACGTGATGTTTCTTTAAGAGGTTCAAGCATTAGGTGGCAGCATTCTCACATAATTACACCAGCAATTCCTGGAAATTCCTGTATAAGAAGCATTTATTTTAATATCGAATGAAGACAAATGTATAATTAGACTAATAGATTTATTATTTTGTTTTGAGAGTTTGTTTGAGAGTTAGCAGCTTAAAAAGTAAACAAGCATTGTTTATTTGGTCTTTTATTTTGATGTAAATATTTTTATGTACTGTATAGAGCTGGAGAAAATTATTAGTCCTTCATGATAATGCTGAATGTTTTATGTTATTTTGCAAGATATTAGTACTCAGCTTAAAGTGCACTTTAAAAGGTTTAACTAGTTTAATTAGGTTAACTAGATTAAGTCAGGTTAATCAGGCAATTGATATATATATATATATATATGTATATGTATATATATATATATATATATATATATTTCTCTGTAAGTAAGATATAGTGGGATAAATTGTGAAAAAAATGTCTTTGCTCTGTTAAACATAACTTGGAAAAATATAATATAATATAATATAATATAATATAATATAATATAATATAATATAATATAATATAATGTAATATAATATAATATAATATAATATAATATAATACAAATTATACAGAAGGGCTAATAATTTTGTCTTCACATATATGTGTGTGTATATAGATATGAATAATATTGCACTAGCAGTGCAATATGGCTGTATATCGGCACTGGTGGGAGGTGTGCCTTGGCTCGAGGCTGCAGTCTTAATGTCCCACCAGTGATGATATACAGCCATATCCCACTGCTACGAATGTAGTGTTGCGTTTATGCAACAGTTTGATGGCATTATTGTGTGTATAAAAAAGAAAATCAGAGTCTAAAAATTATTTTGTATGAGGAACTACTTTCTTCCATCATTCATTCACATCTGCAGCTGACGTCAGAACAGCAGAAACTGTTGCTATCTCACAAACGTCACGTTAGAGCTAGTGCTTGAATGATTGTCTAGCGTAAAGTCTAAAGTGATGACAAAACAGGTGATTTTGCTCAAATTTTAAGATTATAAAGCTGAATGGCATGAAATGCCATCAGTCTACAGATATTTTACAGTATTTCTCTGTTGCCATCGGGAGATCACAATAATTAACCCCGACAAAGCTAAAGCAAGCAAACACCACTAGATTACTATAGTATAAATACAGCACTACAACACACAAAAAAAGAGATCAACTTAGAAAGTCACCTACCTGTTTTATAATGATTTGATCAGCTGTAGTTTGAAATACGAAAAGAAAACACTGAGTTTTCTCTCTTAAGGACATATTATGCGGTCTCTTTTGCCATCTTGTTGCACAACCGTCTTTGCTCTGCTCAGTGTGACAGGCTATTTTTTTGTCCGCAACCACCACACAACACCCACTCACCCACCATCGTTCTTCACACATATATATATATATATATATACACACACAAGCCAGTACAACAGTTTGAAATCAGCTAAATCGCTTTATTCATTCATTTTCTTTTCGGCTTAGTCCCTTTATTATAAATTCGGGGTCACCACAGCGGAATGAACCGCCAACTTATCCAGGACGATTTTACGCAGCGGATGCCCTTCCAGCGGCAACCCATCTCTGGGAAACATCAACACACACTCATTCACACTCATACACTACAGACAATTCACACTCACACACTCATTCACACTCATACACTCTGACAACCAGGCCAGCTTGCTGTCGAACGACTGACTGAGCGACTGACCCACCCATCCCAACCGACAGTGTTTTCAAAATCAATCTAGAGAATGAGAAGCAGTCGCAGCCGCGTGATTTCACCACGTTTTCAGCCTGTTGTTTTTATTCATTTAGTGTTTGCCTTTTGCTTTACCTGCTTTCTGAAACTGTTCTTCACCAGACTCAAACCCTGTCATCATGGCCAACTCCACTCTGTGTCTCAAGTCCACAGATGTACAGGTGCAATCAGAATTATTCGCCCCCCTTTAAAATTTTTTTCTTTTTCAATTATTTCCCAAATGATGTTTAACAGAGCAAGGAAATTTTCACAGTATGTCTAATAATATGTTTTCTTCTGGAGAAAGTTTTATTTGTTTTATTTTGGCTAGAATAAAAGCAGTTTTACATTTTTAAAAGCCATTTTAAGGTCAAAAGTATTAGCCCCTTTAAGCTATATTTGTTTTCGATAGTCTACAGAACAAACCTGCCTAGTTAATCTAATTAACCTAGTTAAGCCTTTAAATGTCACTTTAAGCTTTATAGAAGTGTCTTGATAAATATCTAGTAAAATATTATTTACTGTCATCATGGCAAAGATAAAATATTATTAGAAATTAGTTATTAAAACTATTATGTTTAGAAATGTGTTGAAAAAAACTAATAATTTAGGGGGGCTAATAATTCCGACTTCAACTGTATACATGTGTACACACAAATGTGATTGAACTCTGAAAGTGTGTCAATTTTTGCTTTTAAATCTTAGCATGGAGCATGTCTTTGTTTACTACACTGAGTAGTTGGAGAGAATCACTGATATTTGATGTTAGTTCAGCGTTCTCTTCAGTGACCTCTTGAAAGTACACTTTGGCATCAAGTTTCTTCAAATGTTCATCAAGATGTTCAGCAGATGTGAGATTCTGTAAGATGACAGCATGGGTCTCTATTCAGTCAAAGCACAGAGAAATCTGCAGACTAAATTGGATCTAGTTTTTAATCTTAAAAAAAAACATAGCTGCATGCAAACATACAGAAGACGCTTTATGCAGAAAAATGTCCAACTGTGCAAAGAGCAATACTATAAACAGGTCAGTGACAGATTGACTTATTCACCTGTTAACCACTAATACTAACATACCTGCCAAAATCATGAGAAATTCAGCTGGCCGAGCTCTCCAAAACGACACGTAAGCCAGCTCTACCTGCCAAAATCTGCTCTGTGGGCAGCAAAAAAACATTACGCAACCACCCCATTTGTAGTTGAAAGCCATTTTTGCCGGAAAATGACACAGGGTGAAGATGTGCTAGCATTTGGACCCAATATGGACCTCTAGAACAAAGAAAAAAAGGGAGTTTTTCCATCGAACATATGGTGACCATCTAAGATATACGTAACAGCTGTCTTTTTCTTCATGAATGTCTTCAGCTTAGAATATGAGCAATGCTGACGTCTTCAAAACCGATCCAGATGCAAACACTTTATCAGTATGCTGCATTCACTGTTAAAAACAATGCTGGGATCCACACAATCCCTTCAATGCAAATCAATTAAGTTAACTTAATAGTTTGTACAATTTTAAGATGACTGAACAAAAAACAATTAATTTGCCCCCCAAAAGCTTCAGCTCATTTTAAATAAGAAGTTTGAACAAGCAGCCAAAATAGTGATAAACGGCCTCTTATAAGCTTTGAATTGATTTGAACAACCTCTAAATATACTGATGGCACTATCAGTTCTTTTAAGGTAGCTAACAGATAAAATTAGTCCATTTAATATCCAAAAATGAAAGAGTTCACCCAAAAAAGTCACAATTGTCACCTTAAATATACTATCCGAGGCTCACGTTTTTGATCCAGGCTCATTCTGAAAACGTACCTCTATATACATTTCTGGAGAGTGCCAAATACATCCCAGGAGCTACGTTTTTTAGCAGTTTTTGTTTTCGCGAATCCACCAGAAGCCGATGTGTATGCTTTTTGAGATCACAAATTTCTCTCGCATCAATCCACCAGAGGCCGCAGTCGACTGACTGACTGACCGATCGACTGACCCACCCTCCTCCTTCCCTAAACCCAACCAACAATTTTTTTAAATGCAATCCAGAAAAAGAAAAGCCCTCGTCTGATTTTTACCACATTTTTCAGATATTACCACATTCTTACCCTGTTATTTACTTGTTTATTTTATTTTTTGGTTTAGTTTTTGTCTTACCTGCTCTCTTGAACCGTTCTTCACCAGACTTAAACTCCGTCGTTGTGGTCATCTCCTCTCTGCGTCTCAACTTCGCTGACGTACATGGCGAGCTAACTGGACAAACTGGTAAAAAACTATGCTGGGTTCCACACAATCCCTTCAATGCAAATTGATTAAGTTAACTTAATAGTTTTTACAATTTTAGGTTGATTGAACATAAAACAATTAAGTTGTCTCCCTCAAAAAACTCTATAATTGTTGTTTCAGCTAATTTTAAATAAGAAGTTTAAACAAGTAGCCAAAATAGTGTAGTGTTATACAGCATCTTATATGCTTTGAATGTCATTGTAAAAAGGCAACCTCAATAAATAAATAAATAAATAAATAAATATACTGATGACACTCAGTTTTTTTAAGGTGGCTAACCGATAAATTTAGTCAATTTAAATTAAAGAGTTCACCCAAAAACAATCACAATTGTCACCTTCAGTATACTATCCGCGGCTCTGCAGGAAAGTTTTCAACCCAGGTTCATTCTGAAAACGTACCTCTATATACATTTCTGGAGAGTGCCAAATACGTCCCAGGAGCTAAATTTTTTTTGCAGTTTTTGTTTTCATGTATCCACCTGAGGCCACTGTGTACGCTTTTTGAGATCTCAAATTTCTCTCGCGAGTGCCGTTCGCGCCTGCTGTTCTTGCGTAAACCCACCAGAGGCCGCTGTCGATTGACTGTTTGACTGACCAGCTGACTGACCGGTCAACTGACCCACCCTCCTCCTTCCCTAAATCCAACCAACAATTTTTGAAAGCAATCCAGAAAAAGAAAAGCCCTTGTCTGATTTTACCAAGTTTTTATTTTATTTTATCACATTCTCACCCTGTTATTTACTTGTTTATTTTTTGGATTCTGTTTTTGTCTTACCTGCTTTCTGGAACCATTCTTCACTGGACTCGAACCCCATCATTGTGGTCAACTCCTCTCAGCTAATGGAACAAACTGGTAACAGCAGAAAAGCCGACTATACTGAGGTAATCGGTCAGCTGGTAAGCATGAAAAATAACGATGTCATACCGCCCCGTATCGTTAATTTTAAAAATGAAATGCACCCATACGTAGTTCTGGCTACATAATTTGCGATCTCCAGAAACGTATATAGGGCTACGTTTTCAGAATGAGCCTATGTTAGAAGTTTTATGAGGTTTGGCAGCCTTTTCTATCCTACATTGAATGTTCAGTGGCTACTATATCCTAATTAAAGGTTAATCCCCTAATTATCTTTTTTTTTCTTTTTCTCCCAATTTAAATATTTTTGTCCCTTTCTCTTCCTTTATGAGGTGTGAGTATGTTTGCAGTTAAGTACTATGTTAATATGTTGTACAATATGTGTGTGGAAAAGTTATAATTGGTCATGTGGTTATGATAATTGGATACTATTGAAAATTCTGGGGTACAATAAATGTCCATATTTTAAAGACTGGGCACAGAACTAATGTAATTTAATGCAGTGCTTCTTGTGCATTCTGAGACCCACTTTATATCATATATCAATGAGGCAGTGAAGATCACTGATTTTTAAAGAAAACAGACCTTAAACGTTGTGATTTTGCTACAACATACAGTTCACCACAAACACTTGAACCGGGTTGCTGAAAATTAAGTCATGTTATTTTATTAACAAAACTTTATATACATGTACATTTAATAATAATAATTTATATTTTGCTCATTGAAATGCAGTATTACAAAAAAGGCATTAAATCAACAGAAATTAGTAAATGATATAGGGCTCTATTTTAATGATCTAGGTGCAAAGTCTAAAGTGCATGGCGCAAAAGCATTAAGGGTTCACTTTTGCTATTTTAAAGATGGAAAATATGCTCTGTGGCCCAGCACATGGTCTAACAGGGTTGTGCTTATTCTCTTAATAAGTTATGGGTGTGTTTTGAGCATAACCTGCATTAAACCAATCAGAGTCTCATCTCTCATTCCCTTTAAGAGTCAGTTGCATCGCGCCATGGCACATTTTCTATTTACAAGGCAGACTTTGTAAGTAGAAAAACCGAACGCTTCACCAGGAAGGAAACAGTTAAACAGAGCATCTGCAGCGAGTGGGTAAAGAACGAGCCTCCTCCATTTAGAATCTTTACTTTACTTTTACTCTTTACTCCTATATACTTTCGTTGATAAGAAAACGTTGGAAATTCACTCCACTGAAGACATCTATTAGCCTACATATTTAATTTAGTTTGTTAAGCACAGAGATTTGTTTCAGAACTATTTCTAAATTCAGTTCTAATTTTCAGCAAACGAATAAATGAACAATAATGAAGTGTGCTCAAAAACGGCGTTATATCCAAACACACGTCCTGTTCTTATGCCTCATATGGTGATGCAGACGTCTCCAAAACCCAACAGGCAGACAAATTTAAACTTGTTTTTATTAAAACAGATATAAATATGCATATAATAAATAATACTGCTGATAAAAATAACATTATACAAATGCAAATTGTCATGAATAATCTGAAAAAAGCCCCCCGAGATGAAGAAGGCAAGGAGGCATAGTTTTTTTTTTATGTAAATATTTTTGCGCATTGCTGTACATCCTGTTTGTATTAAGCAATGTGTAAGCGTTTAAGGCGCACAACTAATGAGCTCTGCACTGGACTTTAGACCTGCTTTCAGCTGGTTTATTGCGCAGTCTATTTCAGTTTCTTACAATAGCAATGAGCCAACAATGCACCTTAACACATCTCTATTTCAGACCAGCACACCCATGAGTCCACAAAGAAGCACATATAGATTTACTATTTAAACAACGTGGCGCAAAACAGGAAAATTACTGTTGCGCTGATCTGAAGATAGCAACACATCGCGCCATACACATCTTGCGCCTTATTGTGCTGGGTGTATGATAGGGCCCATAATCTTTTTTCTTTAATGTGGGATGATGTATATATCCCTTCTGTTCTTTCATTTTCTTCTTTATACAGTAGGCTACTGTGATTGTATATTTGTGCATTATTCATTATAATAATTACAAATTTCCCCTTTTCACATTTCCAGGTTTCTCTGTAGCGGGAGTCATCATAGTTAGGTAAACTTAGAGCTCAGTGAATGGGAGAGTACAACAAATATATATTTTTAACAATTCTATTTGCTAAAAAAATTAAAGAAAAGAGGGCTACATGGTGGCTCAGGGGTTAGCACTGTTGCTTCACAGCAAGAAGCTTGATAGTTCGAGTCCTGGCTGGGTCAGTTGGCATTTCTGTGTGGAGTTTGTATGTTCTCCCCTTGTTTCCTCCAGGTGCTCCGGTTTCCCCCACAGTCCAAACACATGCGCTATAGGTAAACTGAATAAGCTAAATTGGCCGTAGTGTATGAGTGTACATGTGAGTGTGTATGGGTGTTTTCCAGAGTTGGGTTGCAGCTTGAAAAGCATCCGCTGTGTAAAACATGCTGGATAAGTTGGCGGTTCATTCTGCTGTGGCAACCTCTGATGAATAAAGGGTCTAAGCTGAAGGAAAATTTATGAATGAATAATAAAAGGAAAACTCCCCAACGGTGTTTTCAAGACTTTTATAAAAAGGATAAAAATAGTGTAATGTAGCCAGAAGAGAAAACAATGTCAAATTTACTGTCCTGCCCCCATAAACACTGCATTAGAAACACCTCACACAAGCAGTAATTCGTTTTTTTTTTTTTTTTGTAATTTGATGCACATATGATCTAATACAAACATAAATACATGTTCATCCCTGCTGAAAAATTCAGCTTAAACTGTTTTAGCTAGTTGACCAGCCTAGTTTTAGAGGGGTTTTGGCCATTTCCAGCCTGGCCTTAGCTGGTCAGGCTGGGAGATGACCAACTAAAACCAGCTTGACCAGTCAAAACCAGCAATGTCCAGCTTAAACCAGGCTGGTGAAGTTGGTTTTAGCTGGTCATTTTCCAGCCTGACCAGCTAAGACCAGGCTGGAAATGTCTGGAAACCCACCTGGAAATAGCCAAAACCACTCTAAAACCAGGCTGGTCGACCAGCTAAAACCAGCCAACCAACTTAGGCTGGTTTAAGCTAGATTTTTCAGCAGGGATGCGTTTTAAAAAAATCTAAATATTAACAACTTTCAAGGATTTAAGATGCTGATAACCATTAAACGTGTCACAGCAGTCTACAAATTCCGTGTGATGAATCCGTGTATGTTTTCCCTCAGTTTAAGTGTCTCCTGAATGAATAAGTGTAAATGAAATGTCACTTCGAGATCACAAAGGACATCCGAGCACCAGCGGCGCTTTTCCCTCTCAGAAATAAAGTTCAGCTTCAGAATGAACACGACTCACGAGAACGCGCTTCAAGTGACATAATGCTCAATTATTACCCTCCATTGCTCGGGATGATCAAGTAAAAACTCGCTCAGTGCCACCACTAAAAGCCACAGCGATATTTCTCTCTCTTTCTGCAGACTGAGAGATCGGCTTGAGGAATAAAATGATCTCGACTCTGTCACGCCTGAATAGCGCTCGCGACACGACGCCATTTTTCAAGAGAAACCCGCGCTTTTTTTCCTGGTTTCTTTCACGGAGGCCAAAACGAAGAGCGAAGCTGATCAGGCGCGCATAATACCCGTGAAATAAATCCAGACTGTGAAATGTTTTCCTTTAAAGCACAGCTCTCAGCGCAGATAATGCTCAACAATATTTCAAGGAGGATTGCACCCCGCTGTTATCCTATAAACGTCTTCTGAGGTTATGAGGTTTAAAGAGAGCTATGAATATATAGAGGAGCTCTGTGGAGCTTATATTCCCTCAAATGTGCTCTTTGGCTACTTAACAAAATCTCATTTGAGGTCGTGTGTTGTTTTATTAGGGATGTTTAGGACTAGTGAGGCGACATATTGTTTATTACAGTTCAGCATTATCAGTTGTTGAGGAGAGGTGTTTTGCTATTGCTTTGCTTAAAGGGATAGTTCACACAAAAAGATTGATGAAAATTACCTGTACCTCAAGATATTTCCCAAGTGTTGTTTAACAGAGCAATGACATTTTCACAGTATTTACTATAATAATATTTTTTCTTTTGGAGAAAGTCTTATTTGTTTTATTTTGGCTAGAATAAACGTAATTAAAAAAAATTTATAACCATTTTAAGGTCTATTATTAGCCCCATTAAGCAATGCTTTTTTGATTGTTTACAGAACAAACTATCGTTATGCAATGATTGTACAATAATACATGCTTTTATCACGTCCCATTTAGATTTTTGTAACTCTTTATTTGGGGGTCTGCCAGTTAATTCACTTAAGATTTTACAATATATTCAAAACTCAGCTGCACGTGTGTTAACTCCTCATCTCATTCTTGTGTTAACTCCTCATCTCCCAATAATTTCAATAACTTTCGCCCCATTTCTAACCTACCCTTCATTTCAAAAATTCTAGAAAAAATTGTTGCTACCCAACTTCACTCCCATCTTGTTCATAATAACCTGTATGAGCTATTTCAGTCTGGTTTCAGGTCCCGTCACAGCACAGAAACTGCACTCATCAAAATCACTAATGATCTCCTTATGGCAGCTGATTCTGGATCCATCACTATTCTCATCCTACTGGATCTGAGTGCAGCCTTCGATACAATATCTCACTCCATCCTTCTCAACAGATTATCTTCCATCGGTATCACTCACACCCCCCTTGACTGGTTTCACTCATATCTTTCTGGCCGCACTCAGTTCATTCAACTCAAAAACTTCAGGTCACAATCCTCCCCAGTTACCACAGGTGTTCCCCAGGGCTCTGTCCTGGGGCCCCTTCTCTTCTTGATCTATCTCCTTCCACTTGGCAACATTTTTCGTAAATTCAATATACACTTCCACTGCTATGCGGATGACACCCAGCTCTACCTCTCTAGCAAGCCCAACTCCCCTCTCCCCCTTTCCACTCTCAATAACTGCCTTTCTGAAATAAAATGCTGGTTCACTTCAAATTTCCTAAAACTTAACAGTGATAAAACTGAAATTCTTCTTGTTGGCACCAAATCTACACTTTCTAAATCTGACTCCATCTCACTTACTATAGATGGCACTTCAGTCTCCCCCTCTCCTCAGGTTAAGAGTTTGGGTGTCATCCTTGACAGCTCACTCTCTTTCCAGTCTCATATTAATAATATTACCAAGTCTGCATATTTTCATCTTCGTAATATAAACCGTCTCCGCTCCTCTCTCACCGCTCACTCCACCTCTATTCTCGTACACAGCCTTGTCACTTCACGCATTGATTACTGCAATTCTCTCCTTTACGGTCTTCCACAGAAATCCCTCCATAAGCTTCAACTGGTCCAGAACTCAGCTGCCCGCATCATCACCAAAACTCCTTCTTTTCACCATATCACCCCCATTTTACAAGATCTGCACTGGCTTCCAATCAAACCCAGAGTAGAATATAAAATCCTTCTGCATACATTCAAGGCCATCTATAACCTCTCACCTTCTTATTTGTCTGATCTTCTCCATATCACCACTCATTCCCGCTCTCTTAGATCCTCCTCCTCCATTCACCTCTCTGTTCCCTCTGCCCGTCTCAGCACAATGGGGAGCAGAGCTTTCAGTCGCTCTGCTCCCAAACTCTGGAATTCTCTTCCTCCTGACATCCGCAACATTGACTCTCTCCCTCTGTTTAAATCCAGACTTAAAACTCATCTGTTCAAAATAACTTACTCTTTATAACTGCATACTACACTCTGTATCATGTCTTTGTTTTTATCATCTTCTCTATTTTTATACTATTGGTTTATTTTTTAATTATTGAATTGTGTATATAATGTTGTACAGTGACCTTGGGTTTCTTGAAAGGCGCTTTAAATAAAATGTATTATTATTCTCTTATTACCCCTGTACTCCACCAGTGACACTGGTTGCCTGTTAAGTCACGCATCGATTTTAAAACCTTGATTTTATCTTATAAAGTGATTCATGGTTCTGCTCCTGATCAGATATCTACATCCTCTTCCTCTTGTTATTTACGTTCCGCTTTGGGGATCCCCTTGTTTCAGCCTCGTTGCAAACTCAGCAGGACCATAGGAGGTAGGACATTCTCCTACCATGCACCTAAATTGTGGTATGCTCTTCCCACAAGAAACGTCTTAAAACTCACTTTTTTTAATATTGCTTTTTATTTATAAGGCTTTCTTTTATAAGGCTTTCTTTGTATTTCATGTTTTGTGTTCTGATGCTCTTGTCAGCGCTTTGAGTTTGAGAAAATTAATAAATTAAATGTATTATTATTATTATTATTATTCCTCTAATTACCCTAACTTGCTTAATTAACCTAATTAACATAGTTAAGCCTTTAAATGGCACTTTTAGCTAAATAGTATTGTGGAAAAATATCCAATAAAATTGTATGGACTGTCCTCATGGCAAAGATAAAAAAAAAATCTGTTACTAAAATTATTATCCTTATAAATGTTGTAAAAAAATCTCTCTGAAAGGCCTGATCCACCAGTTATTGGAACTTGGATTAATGCCATGGCACAGTGTATGGCCATGGAAAAAGTAACATATTTTATTAATAACAAAATGGATGTATATGAAGAAATATGGAAGCCGTTTAATTACTACATTAACAATAATAATATTGGTCATTTATTACAAGAGATGTAACTAAGTAGAGTGAATTTCCTGTTTTTTTATTTATTTTATTCTTATTTATTTATTTTTATTTTTTATGTGTGTTCTGTTTGTCTGGATAATGTAACTTTATGTGTAAAGTACAGTAATGTCATACTTGGTTTTTGGGTACCTAGCAATATTTGTTTTGTAATTTTAAACTGTCTCTTGTAAGAGAATTCTATGTAATTATATAGGAGAGAAGAGAGTGATGTTCTTTTGTTGGGGTGGGAAATAATTGTGAAGAAATGGAATTGTTTTTCTGTTATCTATCTTGCATAATCAAAAACAATAAACACATTGTTCAAAAAAAAAAAAATCTCTCCGTTAAGTAGAAATTGGGAAAAAAGTATGCCATACCTGCCAACACTCCCGTTTTTCCTGGGAGTCTCCCGTATTACCGACCCACCTCCCAGTTTGTCATTTCTCCTGGAAAACTCACGGAATTTCAACCCCTTCCCCGTCCTCAGGTGATTGGTACAATCTGTAAAACCCCCATAGATATATACACTGGATATCGTATACGGACCCTGAGTATGCGTCAATAGCGCTGCCACATTTGTACAGTGCTCCCAGCACAAATGTCATTCAACTGCACTAGTCAAGACAGTGTGCCAACGTGAAGATGCTGGACTTAAGCGCTGTGTACGGGTGTAGTAACGAGCAAACAAAGTAAACAAAGCACAAAGGCAGAACATTTCATAGGTAAGAGTTCGCTTTTTACATTTTTGTGTTATGAACTTTTGTGCTCAACAAGTAACGTTATTGATGATAATAGAGACACTTACTGCATTCACTATAAGGCAAAGTAGCATCAACTTGCACTAAATACTGGGCTTATGCTATTGTTTGCTTATTGTATTCAACAATGCAAAATAAATATGACAACGAGATGCTGCGGTACCAGAAACTTGTATTATTGTTAGCTAAGTAAACGAGTCGTTCATAACGGAGATTCATTCACAAACGAATCGCTCCCTCCGTCAGAATGAGAAAAGAAGGGGGGGGGGGGGTGTTTCAGGACACGGATTAGATCAAATCTAAAAGGAGGGAGGATAATACATTTACATGCACACAAACACACACTCTTTGTCAGCAATGCCTGTACTGATCCATCAATATAGAAAAGTGATGTAAATTATAATTTTCGTAATAAAAAATGTGTGTATATGTGTATATCTCTGGGTCTGGATGGCCACAGTCCTCCACTACAGCTTGGTCCCGCATTCATTTCAAAGGAGCGCTACCCTGTACTAAAATGGCGGCTCTATTGACGCATTCCTTCCAATAGACAACAACAGGGCAGGCAACATCTAATGTAAATATCTATGAACACCCCATTCTTCAGCGTCAACACTTGACAGAGGGCATGTCTGAAGTTGGGGCTGACGCGATCGTCATAGCAGCGTCAGCCAATGAAATTAGTCAGCAATCGGCTACTGTCTGAACTGGTGTATTTGCATACAACAATCTGATTGGCTGGTGCTTCCGTCGACGTCGGCACTTGAAAAGTTGAGAAAGTCCCAACTTCTGTAGCGATCAACGCCACTGAAGTGACGCCGACGGATCCACAATGCAGCGCGTTGAAGCTGACGCCCCTTGTAAATGGGGCTTAACACCCCCGGATCATCGACATGACCAGGCACCCCTTCAGGTCGCTCTGCTCACCATCCGATCGCCACCCCCAACCCCGCCCCGAATAATTAATCAACTAAGGTTAATCTCATTATGTAAAGATAATCAACTGAGAAAAAAGCATTGTTTTGGTTATCTTCAATCAAAGTCTGAACATTTGCACTGCAAAAAATGCTTTTCTTACTTGGATTTTTTTGTCTGGAATCTAGTCGAAATATCTTCAAATGATTTAATCAAGAAGCATTTTCTAGACAAGCAAAACATGTCGTCTTGTTTTAAGAAATAACATGTTGAAATAAGTGAGTTATTCCCTAAAACAAGCAAAATAATCTGATGTCAAAATGAAAAAACAAGATGAAATTCCTGCATTTGTATGCATTTATTTTTAATCTAACCATTGACTGCCATATACTGTATATCGCCAACCTGATTTCACCAAGTAGGACAAGTTGCTAGATTAACATCTATGTTGATCCTGGAACAACATTCAATCAGCCAGTCAGAATTAAGGGATATGTTTACCGTTTATGCTGAGTTTAGGCTTACGTTTAGGTTTATGCATTTCTACGTGATTGTTATCCAACTGTTATTCCCCTCTGATTATCAGAATAATTGACAGGTTGGGTTTAGGGATAGGCAGGGCTTAATTTCAGCCGGATCTTGCCAGATCCTGTTCCTGAAAATGTCAGATATTCATGTTTTGTGTTCCGGTATTTATTTTAATGGATCTGGCATTGTACTTGTACATGGTAACTTGTACATGTAACTTGTACATGGTGAAAACCTTTGTGTGTGTGTGTGTGTGTGTGTGTGTGTGTGTGTGTGTGTGTGTGT
>CAIGQZ010032222.1:7071495-7085189 GCA_903798205.1 Danio tinwini | reverse complement strand
TGTGTGTGTGTGTGTGTGTGTGTGTGTGTGTGTGTGTGTGTGTGTGTGTTTGTGTGTGTGTGTGTGTGAGAGAGAGAGAGAGAGCGCGAAGGCTGTGTGGATTGTTTGTGTGCACACATATATGACGGTAGTCACTAGTAACTATGCGCAAGTTAAAGCAAAAGTCACGTTTAACTATTGGGCTCTCAACAATATTTTAATCTGCTTTCTTATGTTTACTTCCATTGGTTGGTGATTGTCAGTGAGCAGCGGAAATAAATAATGCCATAGTGGCCTACCTAAATAATATTTGTATTTTCAAAATGGCCGAGAAGCAGGGCAGTCACGCATATTTTCATTTTTTTTAAACCATGTGTAAAATCTGGGTAAAGTCTAGATCGATCAATCATATACGATCTAGCAACAACCGTAAATCTGATAATGAGCCTGATCAAAAGAGATCTTGAGAAGATAAAGCTGCGTGAATAGATCAGGATAGCGGGAGACAGAAGCAAAGCGAGTCAAGTCAGCCAGAAAACATGAAAGAAAAGGTAACTGTGGGCTCTTTTTTGAAGAATAGACCGAGTCAATTAATTTTTTTTTCACTCGGCACATAATAGTGAAGTGAACTGAATAGTGATTGTTTATACGACTAATGTTTGTAGCTACGTGTTTTTATTATTCATGACTGGCCTATAACCTTATATGGCACAAAATAATTAAAAGTGGTTCAGAAATGTGGTGCTCTGAGATCAGCATTTAAGGATGTCATCTTCTGGGAAACGTCGGTCACGGTAACTTTTATTTTCTGGTTTTGTTCCAGGAGTTATTTATTTACAATACAAATTAAGCACTAGGGGCAGGGAATAAGGATGGATTACATTTTCCAACAAAAATTATGTTTCGGGATCAACATTTCTGCAGGATCACATTGTACTTGGCAAAATCATGACTTGCTACTGTATATATGTGAATCATCAAGGACCACAAATTCAGCTCAAAGTCTTCTTTATTGCTCTACTGAGGACAAAAGTCATCTACATCTTCAATGCTTTAGTATATTTAGTAGTAGAGTAGATTAACTGTAAATTTACATTTTTTTAATGTGTGTAACAGTCAGATCTCATCAGATTTTTACCTGTTAAATGGACAAGAGTCACATATAGAGTCTAGAAGACCTAGCTTGGCTTTTTTTGGGGGTGACTTTTTTAAAAGTAAAAATGAGCTGCCTTGACAATGAATCTGCTGAATGGTGTCTAAATTTAGACTAGATAGTGTTGTTTCTCATAAACAAAGATATTCTGATCATTTACAAGTGGAAAACGTCTGGCTTTTTTTTTTTTTTTTGCATCTCCACAGGGAAGGCACAGATGGTACAGATAGAAGTGGGAAAAAGAGAGTTATAGCACCGTTTTTGCAACAGAACTTGGCTGTGGATTCACTTTGTATCAGTTCTGTTATGCAGCTTGAGTAAAATAATGAAATAACAGATAAAAGAAGGATCTTCTGATGAAATGTTTTTAAACGGTACAATTTTTGATGGGATTTTTTTCTGTTCCCCAAACCTGCATTTATTTGACTTAATTAAAATATCTTTTTTTATTGTAATATATGTATTCATTTTCTTTTCGGCTTAGTCCCTTTATTAATCTGGGGTCGCCACAGCGTACTGAACTGCCAACTTATCCAGCATTTGTTTTACACAGTGAATGCCCTTCCAGCCGCAATCCATCACTGGGAAACATCCATGCACACTCATTCACACTCATACACTACGGACAATTTAGCCTACCAAATTATTTACCTGTACCACATGTCTTTGGACTGTGGGGGAAACCGGAGCACCCGGAGGACACCCACGTGAACCCATGGAGAACATGCAAACTCCACACAGAAACGGCAACTGAACCAGCTGAGGCTCGACCCAGCGACCTTCTTGCTTTGAGGCGACAGCACTTGGAATATATATTTTAAATGTAATTTATTCCTGTAAGTTCAAAGCTTTTTCAGTGACACGACCCTTCAGACATCATTCTAATATGCTGATTTGCTGCTCATGAAACCTTTATTATGATTATAATCCATATTTATTAGCAGTTCACTAATTTTAAGATCAAAAGATCAGGATTAATCTGAAATAATTATACATTATATGCCAACATTAAAAAGCTTGGAGGTCAGTATAGTATATACATTTTTTTGTAAAGAAAGTTTTTAAAAAAATGCTTTTATTTAGCACAGATGCTTTAAATTAGAGAAGCCCAAAGTAGGGCCCGGGGGGCCCATGGTAACCTTTAATTTGGCCTGCCATCCCATCTGAATAAAGAGGGAGAATGATGGGGAGGTGGTTGGGGCAAGTCCCTTTGACAGAGATCGCCATTTCGAATTTAACATCACCTTTTGTTTCTTTGTTTTATTTCTGAGCTTTGTTAAAAGCCACCTGAAATTAAATAATACAATTAAATGTTGTAAATGAATCAGACTTTAAAAATGTAAATACTGTCACTTGACAGATAGAGGACAATGCACAAGCCATCTGCGAGCAAATCAAGGTGAAGACAGAAGCAGCTCAACTAGTGTATTCTCCATTGAACTCCATTGTGTTATAAATGTGATTGTTTATGTTTTTACTGTATTAAGTTCATTATAAAATGTTAAAAAGTTAATATGATTTAGTTAATATTATTTAAAGCAACATTTTTAGTAAATTCCCCTTGGCAAGTTTATTGTAATATGTAATGTAATGTGTATTTATATAGCGCATTTATTATGTAGGCCATACACCCAAAGCCCTTCACAATCATAAGGGGGGGGGGGTCTCTCCACACCACCACCAGTGTGCAGCATTCACTTGGATGATGTGATGGCAGCCACAGGACAATGGCGCCAGTGCGCTCACCACACACCAGTTATTGGTGGAGTGGAGAGACAGTGATAGAGCCAATTCGGTGGATAAGGAATGATTGGGAGGCCATGATAGTAAGGGCCGAGAAGGAATTTAGCCAGGATACTGGGGTTACACCCCTACTCTTTACCAGAAGTGTCAGGACCTCGATTTAACGTCTCATCCGAAATACAGTTTGGTATATATTTGACCCACGGCCTTCAATCCAGTTTAGTTTTTGGCCCTTTATTCAAAAATTATGTCGCAAAAGATTTCTAATTCAGATAACTGCTGTTTTTCCAAACTTTCCCCAGCAGGCACAGGACGTCAACATGATGTCAGATTTATGTTGCACCTCAACATCGTAGAGCATTGCATCTCATTTTGAAAATAAAATTGAGTTGACGTCAGAACCCAACGTCAGATCAACGTCAATGTCCAACCTAAAATCAACCAAATATCAACATCCAATGACGTTACAGCTTGTCGGTGTGTGAACGTTACCACTATGACGTCTATCAGACGTTGGATTTTGGTTGCCATACCTGGCGAATAAATGTCAGTATTTGACGTCAATAGGACGTTGGTTTAAGATGTTGGCTCGACAGTGGATTTTGGTCACTTTCCAACACAACCTAAAATCAACCAAATATCAATGTCGTTATTGTAATGTAATGTGTATTTATATAGCGCATTTTATTGTGTATGGCCATACACCCAAAGCTCTTCACAATCATGAGGGGGATCTCTCCACAGATCTCTCCACTTGGATGATGCGACGGCAGCCACAGGGCAACGGCGCCAGTGCGCTCACCACACACCAGCTATAGGTGGAGTAGAGACAGTGATAGAGCCAATTCAGTGGATGGGGATGATTGGGAGGCCATGATTGTAAGGGCCGAGAGGGAATTTAGACATCATTTATTGGACATCAAAATAACGTTGTCCTTAAACGTTGGCTAGACATCGAATTTTGGTCACCTGATGTCACGACCTAAATCTAACCCAATATTAATGTCTTATGATGTTGTGCGCCTGCTGGGTCTATTCATCAAAGAAAGCTGAAAATAATTTACTCAGCTTTAAGGTTTAGGATAATTTCAACATCATCATAATACTAAGAAATGTTTGTTAAGCAGCTAATCAAAAGATTACACTTAAATAATGATGTTTGTTTAAACTACTTAATTAAAATGAGCTGAAACAACACAATTCTTGAGGTTTTATTTTGAGGGGAAAACTTTATTGTTTTATGTTCGATCAACTTAAATTTGTGAAAACGAACAAGTTAACACATTTCCTTCATGTTGTCTCAATACAAATCAATTGTGAGGAACCCAGTATTTTTTTACGGTGTGATTTCTGAAGGATTGTTTGACTGTAGTAGTCATGCTAAAGAAATTTCCTTCAAAATCACATTAATAAATTACATTTTACAATAAATTCACACTGTAAACAAATTAATCACCATTTGTTCAGCACACTGTATTTTTTCTGTCATATATACTAGGAATTGTGAATTGTGAAAAATGTATGTTATGTCAACAATATTCGCTAAAATGTTATGTCTACATGTTTAACTGAGTTTTCTGGACAAACATTTTTGTGTTGAACAGGAATGTTGATATTTAAACAATCCACACATGCGTGACGTGACTATCAAAAACTAAGGGCATCATAGTGGGTAGCACGATCACCTGAATATCGGCACACTGTCACTTCAGCTCTCAAAACAGTCCTTTAATAGCACAACTTTTCGACCTACATGGTCTTCATTAATCGAGCACCTGCCTCTGAGATTTTTAGATCTGCACACATTTCCGTTTTTTGTCTAGCACGATCACCTCACAGCAAGAAGGTCGCTGGTTCGAGCCTCGGCTAGGTCAGTGGGCGTTTCTGTGTGGAGTTTGCATGTTCTCCTGGTGAAGACCATGTAGGTTGAAACGTTGTGCTATTAAAGGACTTTTTGAGAGCTAAAGTGGCAGTGTGCCGATATTCAGGTGATGTTTTGCTACTGTGTTTTTTTTTGATCGAGCACCTGCCTCTGAGATTTTTAGATCTGCGCACATTTCTGTTTTTTGTCTAGCACGATCACCTCACAGCAAGAAGGTCGCTGGTTCGAGCCTTGGCTGGGTCAGTTGGCGTTTCTGTGTGGAGTTTGCATGTTCTTCCCGTGTTCATGTGGGTTTCCTCCGGGTGCTCTGGTTTCCCCCAGTCCAAACACATGCGCTATAGACCATTTTGAGGGATGTAAACAAAAACTATTTTATATTTTCTATAGCTTCCGAGAATCCAAAAAGAGCCACTTATTGATAAATAATGTTATGATAGCTGTTTTAACATTAAGCTGTGATTAAATTGCCTCTTGTTACAGTTATAAAATAGTTTGATAACAAGCAGGAAATGTTTGTGGACCAATGACATGACCACAATGAAATGGTCTATAGGTGAATTGGGTAAGTGAAATTGGCCATAGTGTATGTGTGTGATTGAGAGTGTGTGGGGGTTTCCCAGTGATAGGTTGCTTCTGGAAGGGCATCCGCTGCGTAAAACGTGCTGGATAAGTTGGCGGTTCATTCCGCTGTGGCGAACCCAGAATAATAAAGGGACTAAGCCGAAAAGAAAATGAATGAATGAATAAATTCAGATAGAAAACAGTTCTTAGTAAACGCATGTCAGGATTTTACAGTTTACAGTTTATGCTGTACACTGTAAAAAATAATATTAACATCACAACAAAAGCTTTTTTGTTACTTCAACTTAATTAAAAAAGTTAATTGAGTTTTTTAACAGTCTTTTTATTGAGATGTACATTTTATTTATTTTATTTACATCTTTTTTTTCAATTTAGAGGGGAAAAAAAACTAAAATAATGGGGGAAAGGGGGGGGGGCACAGGTTGTTTAAATTAGTAACAGATTATAAAAAATAAATAAACATTAGGAAGAAATAGTTGAAAATACAAAATCACATATAGAAGGCATGTAGCAGATCATCAATTTGACATTGGTTTGTTTAAATAAATCTTTAAAAAATATGGGGGAATATGTAGATAGGCTAAGTAAGAGGTGGGCAAGCTCGGTCCTGGAGGGCCGGTGTCCTGCATAGTTTAGCTCCAACTCTAATCAAACACACCCGAACATGCTAATCAGTGCCTCCAAGATCACTAATTATCTATAAGCAGGTGTGTTTGATCAGAGTTTGAGCTAAACTGTACAGGACACCGGCCCTCCAAGACCGAGCTTGCCCATAACTGGGCTAAGTCAATGTCAGTTTATTTTGGCATTTCCTGTTTCATTTAATAAATTGCTAAAATTTGAATTTGAAATAAGATATATAAAGGGTGTTGTCCACATTTTCTCAAAAACAGTAAGCTTGCCTTTTAACATGTATGAAATCTTTTCCATAGCTAAACAGAAGGACAGATTATTGATCCACTGTACAATCAATGGCCTTTCCATTTTTCTCCAGTACATAGCTATAAGACTAGGTATGGGCAAACTTGATCCTGGAGGGCCAGTGTCCCTGCAGACTTTTGCTCCAACACTAGTCAAACACACCTGAACACACTAATCAGTGTCTTCAAGATCACTAGAAAGCTGCAGGCAGGTGTGTTTGATTAGGGTTGGAGCAAAAGTCTTCAGGGACACCAGCCCACCAGGATCAAGTTTGCGCATCCCTGTATTAGACGTTTTGCTTGGAGTATACTTACATTAATAAGTTAACGAGTACAGCTGTGGCAGTCAATATTTCCGGTTTCATGGGCAATTTTATTAAAACCATTTCAAAAATGAACATAGCCACCTCTTTCCAGATTTCCTGTACCTTCGGGCAATCCCACATACAGTGCAAAAGTGTACCTTTTTCAACTGAGCATTTGATGCATGTGTCTGGGATACTTTGGTTAATTTTATTTAACCTGACTGGAGTGATGTATGTTCTCATAATCCAGTTGTAGTGTATTCATTTAGGATTACTATTAAATGTTAATGATTGAGCTTTTGTACATATTTCCTCCCATTCATCCAGTGGAATATTTGCATTTAATTCTTTTCTCCAGGAAGACTATTTAAATTCTGATCATTCTGTCGAGCACGATTCTAACATCGTATCTGTCTCGCTACAATCCAACCTGCTTTTTAAGATCTCAAAACTCAGGGCTTCTGCTAGTACCTAGAATAGCAAAGTCGAGTAAAGGAGGTCGAGCCTTCTCATTTATGGCCCCTAAACTCTGGAATAGCCTTCCTGATAATGTCCGAGGCTCAGACACACTCTCGCATTTCAAAACAAGATAAAAAAACCCTATCTTTTTAGCAAAGCATACACTCAGTGCATCACTTAGCGGTATGACACGTGAGTGTGCCCCACGCAGGTTTTTGCATCTCATTTATATACACTATGAACAGCAGCTACACTAATTATTCTCTTTATTCTCTATTTCCACCTGGGGGTACTCATCCTGAGGCTCTCAGACTATGCAGCACAACTGATGCAATCCGAACCAGCGACGAGACCATCCCGAGGTCTTCATAATCCTGGACCAGGCCGTATCCTGAGCAGCTGCTGTGGTGGTCATGGTGGAGTGAGGGCATGAGAACGCTCCAAGGACTGCCTAGACGGCAGCTCTGCACAAGACGTTTGGCCATAGGAGAAATGGTCGTGCCCAACTGAGCCTGGTTTCTCTTGAAGTTTTTAAAATCTTCACTTTCGACAATTGATGAAGTTTTTTCCTTGACGCTGTCACCACTGGCTTCTGTAGATCTGTAGAGCTGCGCATCGATGGAATTGCTCCACAGTGTTTGGACTTTCAGTAGTGATTATTAACCCACACTGAACTGTTTTGTTAGGTTTTGTAAGCTTAGCTCTTTGATAGAAAGAAAGGTATCTCCTTAACTGAAGGAAAAGTTAATTGAGTTTTAACTCAATTTTAAAACTTATACAAAGTTTAAGCAATATTTTTAGTCGGTTTGACTAATGTAAGTTGAGATGACTAGAAAAGATCAATTGATTCAACTAAAAGATTTAAGGCATTTGATCAAGGGGCGACACAGTGCACAGCAAGAAGGTCGCTGGTTTGGTCAGTTGGCATTTCTGTGTGGAGTTTGCATGTTCTCCCCATGTTCGCGTGGGTTTCCTCCGGGTGCTCCGGTTTCCCCCACAAGTCCAAACACATGCGCTATAGGTGAACTGGATAAACAAAATGCCCGTACTGTATGAGTGTGTCTGTGAATGAGAGTGTATGGGTGTTTCCCAGTACTGGGTTGTAAGTGGAAGGGCATCCGCTGTGTAAAACATATGCTGGAATAGTTGGCGGTTCATTCCGCTGTGGCGACCCTTGATGAATAAAGGGACTAAGCGAAGGGAAATGAATGAATGAACATTGGATCAAGTAAATGCATAGATTTGCATAAACATTACAAATGTTGAGGTGTAAACCACTTACAATGTGATCTGAAAATGACAGACACCATGCTTCTGTTTTGCATTTTTACATTTAATTAGCAAAACCTCTTAGCATTTGCTTCATCTTCATAATTACAGTCACACTCAAGCTGACAAATAGCAATACTTTTCTTTTCAGATTTCGGTCTTTAAGATATAATGCGTTTATCATCAGTATGGTTGTGCTTTTTTCTCCAGATCCACATTCTGACAGCAGAAAGGTGTTGATTGAGCTCTTCACGCACACATTCAGAGCTTTGCGTCGTATTTCTGAATGCTTTCTGTGTGATTGCAGAGACTGAATGCAATTATCATTTCATTTCCTCTGTTACATGTGGAGACAGATCTGTAGCATATCAGACATATACATCTGAAACTCCATTAATCATGACACTTTGTGAGGGAAATCCAAATGAACGTCTGAAAATCGCCCTCGTGTCAAATTCAACATTAGGTACACCTGTCCAACAGCTCGTTAACACAATTTTCTAATCGGCCAATCGCATGGCAGCAACTCAATGCGTTAAGGCATGTAGACATGGTCCAGGCGATCTGCTGCAGTTAAAACCGAGCATCAGAATGAGAAAGAAAGGTGATTTAAGTGATATGTTTGTTTGTGCCAAGCGGGCTGGTCTGAGTATTTCAGAAACTGCTGATCTACTGGGATTTCCACGCACAACCATCTCTAGGGTTTACAGAGAATGGTCAGAAAAAGAGCAGATATCCATCCAGCAAATGCCTTGTTGATGCCAGAGGTCAGAAGAGAATTGCCAGCTAAAAGAAAGGCAACAGTAACTCAAATAAGCACTCGTTACAACCGAGGTCTGCAGGAGAGCATCTCTGAACACATGGCACGTCCAACCTTGAGGCGAATGGGCTATAGCAGCAGAAGACCACACCGGGTGCTGCTCCTGTCAGCTAAGAACAGGAAACCGAGGCTACAATTCACACAGGCTCACCAAAACTGGACAAGAGAAGATTTGAAACGTTGCCTGGTCTGATGAGTCTCCATTTCTGCTGCCACATTCGGATGGTAGGGTCAGAATTTAGCGTCAACAACATGAAAGCATGGATCCATCCTGTCTTGTAACAACAGTTCAGGCTGGTGGTGGTGGTGTAATGGTGTGGGGGAGATTTTAGGCCCATTAGTACCAATTGATTGCGTCAACACCACAGCCTACCTGAGTATTGTTGCTGACCATGTCCAATCCCTTATGACCACAGTGTACCCATCTTTCAGCGGGATATAGTGCCATGTCATAAAGCACGAATCATCTCTGCCTGGTTTCTTGAACATGACAATGAGTTCACTGTACTCAAATGGCCTCCACAGTCACCAGATCTCAATCCAATAGAGCAGCTTTGGGATGTGGTGGAACTGGAGATTTACATCATGGATGTGCAGCAGACAAATCTGCAGAAACTGCTTGACGCTATCGTGTTAATATGGACCAAAATCTCAGAGGAATATTTCCAATACCTTGTTGAATCTTTGCCACGAAGGGTTAGGGCAGTTCTGAAGGCAAAAGAGGGTCCAATCCATACCTGCCAGCACTACCGTTATTCCCGGGAGTCTCCCGTATTTCAGACCCACTTCCCGGTTTGTCATTTCTCCCGGAAAACTCCTGGAATTTCAACCCCTTCCCCCGGTCCTCAGGTGATTGGTACAATCTATAACACCCCATTCACATAGGGTTTCAGCGTCAACGCTTGACAGAGGGCGTGTCTGAAGTTGGGGCTGACGCGATCGTCATAGCAGTGATCGTCATATACAGCGATCTGATTGGGTGGCGCTTCCTTCGGCACTTGAAAAGTTGAGAAAGTCCCAACTTCTGCAGCGATCAACGCCACTTAAGGGGCACCGGCGAATCCACAATGCAGTTCGGCGAGTGAATGGGAAGCGTTGAAGCTGACGCCCCCTGTAAATGGGGCGTAACACCCCCGGATCGCAGACAGACCAGGCACCCCTTCCGGTCGCTCTGCTCCCCCAACACACACACATACACACACTTTTCAGTTTTTCCAGCCCTTGTCAAGTCTCTTAATGGTACACAGACACATCAGACACATCGTCTCCTGGATTTTCAGAGACAAATGTTGGCAGGTATGGTCCAACCTGGTACTAGTAAGTTGTACCTAATAAAGTGGCCAGTGATTGTATATATACAGTTAATGGTGACCAATCATGTCTGTAAATTTCCTTGTTTGTAAAGCTTTTACACTCATAAAAATGTTGGCATGTTGTAACCCAACATTGGGTCAAATATGGAAAAACTCAACAGCTGGGGATAAAAAGTGTAATTTACATACATTTAATCGAAAAGTTTACCCAATGCTGGGTTTGTCAATGTTTTAACCCAGGATGTTTTAGAGTGAATATTTGTGATATTAAACTTACATTAAAATTTAAAGCAAAGTAACTAATAAATAGCACTATTTGAAATATCAACAACTAACAATATTTAATTTAATTAGCATTCCATTTAATTTAGACTGTTTATAGACACAGGACATGCTGGGTTGTGTCAACCCAATGTTGGGTCAAATATAGACAAACCCAACAGATGGGTTAAAAGGTGTGATATAAATGTAATTAAAATAATTAATTATTTGTTGAGTTTGTCCATTTTTGCATTTTATTTAAATATTAATTTGAACTAAATAAAAGTATGAAGCAAAGCTGTAAAATAATAATATTTTATATTAATAACTATTAAATTACTATTATTTTTATTTAATTAAATCCAGCCATACATTTAAAAAAATTGTTGCGTTAACCCAATATGGACAAACCCAAGATTTGGTTCATTTTTTAAATTAAATTTTTATGTATTTTTTTTAACCCAGCTTTTAGTTTTGTCCATATTTAAGCCAACATTGGCTTACAACAATCCAGCAATTTTACAGTGAACTAAAAATACTTTAAAACATCTTATATCTTGTTGCAGTAATGAAAATTAAAGCGAGATATCACCATGTTGTTCAATATTTTTGAATTTAGCTTAATATATTTCCTTTTTTCCAGTTTGGGTTAAATTATGAGATGACAACAGGTATAAGACATTTAGAAATATTCATCTATTGAGCTAAAATGCTGTGTTGTTATAACCTTAACATTGGGCCAATTTTTTTTAATAAATTTTAAGTTTATTTTTTAAATTTTAAAATCACTTTTTAACTCAATGGTTGGGTTTGTCCAGATTTGACCCAACCTTGAGTTACAACAACCTAGCATTTTTTTTTTGTGGAAATTAAATAAATATTAAGCAGATTTGTTTTATTAATAGCCAACATTACTATTTATTTATTCGTTACTTTACTTTATTAGTTTAATTTAAAATGTATATACACTCTAAACACTGGATTGTTGTAACCCAACATTGAATGTCAAACATGGACAAACCCAACACTGGGTTAATTTGAATTAAATTCAATAAAGTGTTTACACTTTTTAAACCAAACTAGTTGGGTTTGTCCATATTTGACATAACGCTGGGTTAAAAAAAACATTTTGTTTTGTGTCTATACTGCCTGGGTTAAATTAACTGAATATTTGGTACATATTTGACCAAAAGTTGGGTTACAACAACCCAATGTTTTTACTGTACGGTAAATAAATATTGAGCCAATTATTTTATTAATATCAAATATTACTATTTATTTATTAGTTACTTTGCTTTTTATTTTAATTCAGTCACGTTTCATATTAAAACTATACACACTACAAATGCTAGATTTAAACATAGATAAACACAACTTTAATTAATTTATAAATTGTTTAAATTACACTTTTTAACCCAACAGTTCATATTTGACCCAATGTTGTTTTTACAAGCAAACATTTTTAATGTAAGGTAAATAAATAAAGAGCAAATAATTTTATTAATATCCAATATTGATATTTATTTATTAGTTATTTTGCTTTGTAGCCTATTTTAGTTTAATTTAATTCAATATAAAATATACAATCGAAAAAAAATCCTGGATTAAAACGTGGACAACCCAACATTAATGAGTTTTAATTAAATTTAAATGACACACCAAACACTTGGATTAATCCACATTCGACCCAATGCTGGTTCACAACAATCCAGCGTGTTTTTTTGTGTGTGTGTGGAATTCACCACCACACAGCATGACTGTATCCGAAGTGAATTACCTGAGGTGTGAAGCTGATAGGAAACTATCTGCATATCTCACACAGGATTAAAAACGCCTTTATTGGCGTCAATCTGAATGTGACCCACACTTTGCCAAGTGCAGCGCGCGCACACACTCGCCATAATCTCGCGCCGCTAACCTCAATAACACACACATACACACACACACACACTCTCTCTCTCTCTGCCATAGGCTTACATGACAACACTTTATATCTCCATCTGTCGCCGAACAGGACCCGTATTTCAGGTTTATTGAACTTTAGCTCCCAGATGAAGGCAAGAGAGGAGGGATGCGCTGCTGTGCACGCGAGAGAATAAAGCAGGAGTAACTCCGGGATGGTTTGGATGTAAAATACTAAAGGTTTGATGATCATCTGCTGCTGACTCGTGTTGTGTTTTGATGAGTTTGGAGCTGATTTCTCCTCGCGCGAATCCTTTACCGCACACGCTGGACTATCGACGAGCAAATATGCGTTTGTTGGTTGGATTTGTTTTGTCAACTTTTTGGCTTTGGGATTTAGCGTCGCTTTCTCGCGTTTACACCAATCACTGGGCTGTTCGGATCCCCGGAGGAGCGGGACAAGCTGATAAACTCGCCTCAAAATATGGCTTTACTAATTTGGGTCAGGTAAGCGAGAGTTTTTTTATCTATCTATTTTATTTGAATGGCTCAAATCACGAGGAGTATAGCCTACCGCATCATTGGTATGAGAGCACAAGTCGGATCATGCGTAAATTACGCAAACGTTTACATTCTGATCACTTTTTCTTCTTCTTTGGGGTTTACAGACTACATTTAGCGTTGTTCTTTACAAAATATTTCAGCACGTAGCGGTTCGCAGTTGTGATTTTTAATCGGAACAGGCAGCGATAATCGTCGTGATAAAATGTAAACAACCCGGTGCTAGAACCGTACAGAGAGTTGTTTAGCAACAGTCAACCAATCATCGACTGTTTCGAAACTTGGCTGTTTTAATGTTCATAAGTGATGTCTCACAGTACAGGATGAGTAGAAACTTTGACTTTGTTCAGCAAGTAAAATATTCGCTAATTTGTGTGAGGAAGAGATTCTTAGCCCAATTATGTATTTCTTGACAATTTTACAAGATATTAGTGTAGTTTAAACCATCTCTGCTAGTATTGCTAATTATTTATATTTATTAATTTTGCATTTACAGACGATTAACTGGAAATCTCGAAACTTTGCTTTTCTAAACAAGCCAGATA
>CAIGQZ010032222.1:7030884-7051495 GCA_903798205.1 Danio tinwini | reverse complement strand
TGTGTGTGTGTGTGTGTGTGTGTGTGTGTGTGTGTGTGTGTGTGTGATGATGATGATGATGGAAGTGCTGCATATCATAGTCAGATCTTGAGGGCAGTAGGCATGTGCCAACTAGATAGCGCCTTCCATGACACCACCCACTGTGTGCCATATGTCCGTTCCGCTGAAATTCACTTGCTTTCGGAACAACAATCCATATGCATGAACTTTTTATACCAGAGTCTGAGAGATTTGTCTCTGCAAAATCTGTCTATCAAAGAGAAAATGGGTTTGCTATTTCCCTTGCTTATTTTTCATGGTTGTTTGTTCTGTAGATCGGAGGACTGGAGCATCATTACCATTTCCATCACAGCAGGGTGGTCCGCAGATCTACTTTTGCCACCAGAGGCGCACACAGCTTCATTCACATGGACCCCAAGGTAAACTTCTGCCCCCTCAGATAGCCACCACATGATCATTTCACACGGCAAAATGAATATTTAATCAGCATCTGCTCGCTCTTAATTGGTTCCAAAATACTGTTGAACTCAAAAGAAGAGATTTTGAAGAATGTTCAAGAATGACAGCTGTTGACTTCCATACTGGATATAAATCCAATTTTTTTTTAATGAATGTTTTCTTTCAATACATGACAGGATATAACAAAAACATTTTAAAGGTGTATATACATTTAAAAAAAAATATCAGTTTTTTGTGATTCACAAGTGTTTTCCGTTCATTTACGGTTGTGAATTGCATTATAGGATGTTGAAATCTGCTCTGGCGACTTTTAATGGTAAAAATTTGACCCTACAGTTTAACAAAATAACTTTTATTGACATTTTATTAGTTTGAAATAATATAATGTATAAGTGTAAATAATATATAGAGAAATAAGTCTGTAGAATAACAGTGAATGTACTGGCAGTTTATTACAAGGTTTTTGTAGCGTAATATTCAACACCAACCCAGACAAAATAACAATTTAAACTATTAAAAATGTTCAAAAAGTCACTTTATCAAACCTTTCAAGGTTAAAAGTTGTTGGAAGAAAGATCAAGATCCCATAATGCAATTCACAAGCAGAAATAAATGAGAAAAAATAAAAACATGAATCACAAAATACAGAAAACTGCTTATTTATAGATATTTTTTACAGTGTATGTGGGCCTATTAAACCAAAACCTATTAAAGCTAAATATAAAAACGAGAGAGAAAATAATAATAATAAAATAATAGTAGACAAAAACCTAAAATTATGATACAACAACTAGACATTTTCCCATACCCAGAAAGCCCTGCTTTATCCTTATTGTGCAGTTTCTAAAGCAAACTCTTAAAATGGCAGCAAATTGCAGCAGTTACCTTCATTTAAAAACTCTCATTATGTTGGTCTGAAAGCCTCAAAATAAACTATTGAATATGTTTCAAGCATAGATCAATATAATAAACAAAATACCATTAAAATAAACAATGCTTTATGGTTTTTTTCAAGTCGAACTGTATTCAAGTAAAGTAATTAAATAATAAAAGTGTGAATAATTCAATAAAATTAAACATTATTGAAGTTACAAACGGTACAATTTCTTATCCGTGTATGCTTTTAAAATCATTTTTAGTCACAGACCTCAAAAACACATGCAATTGATAACTTATAATATGGAATAATACAGTGGGGGAAATAAGTATTCAACTCGTCATCATTTTTCTCAGAAAACATATTTCTAAAGGTGCTGTTAAAATTTTCCCTGGACAAATTTCCTCCAACTTTTAATCATTGGATTAGGGATCTTATGTACCATCTTACAATGGAGAAGATTCGGTACTCCACCAAAGGTTGCAGTAAAATTTTTTTATCTTATTTGGCAGCCAGTGTTGACATGTATAGAGCAAATGGATCCAAACTTAACATTTTCAGTTTGACCGTTGTTTTGTTTTTTGTTTTTTTCCTTCCCTCCATTTAATTTTATTTAAATTTTTATCAAAATTATTTTATTTTACATTTGCTGAGCCTATTGTGACTCATTGTGTGTATATATATGTACAATAGATGAGTGAACATATGGAACTTTTATCTACTTGTATTGTATGTATGGATATATATATATAGCATGACATGATGTAAAACAGATTAAAAATAGGCATAATATATTGTGTAGAAATGGTGCAGTGGGGCAGGGGGCTCTGTTAGAGCAAAGATTATTTTGTTTCTGTTTTTCAAATATTTTTGAAATTGATGTTTTATTGACCAAAATGTTAATAAGAAGATCTGAACAAAAAAAAATTCACTGGATGTTGATAACAACCAAAGAAATCCATTTATGCAAAGAAAACAAATCTAATTAGTTTACAAATGAAGTTATGTGTAATAAAATGAAATGACGCATAGAAAAAGTATTGAACACATGAAGAAAGGAAGGTGTAGAAAGCCAGTAAAAGCCCAGACAGCATCTGAAATCTCTCAGTAGTTCTTCAGCAACCCTCTGCCCTTCCTCAGTGTAAATGAATATCAGCTGCTTCAGTCCAACATTTACATTAGGAGGATGAAGATGAAAACCAGAGTGGACATTTCAGCAAAATGATGATCCAAAACACAGCCAAGGAAACTCTTAAATGCTTTCAGAGAGAGAGAGAGAGAAAATCAAGCTGTAGGATTGCCCAACCAATCACCTCACTTAAATCCAATAGACAATACAAATTAAAGATCAGATTTGATAGATGAGACCCACAGAACCATCAAGATTTTTATTTTATATAAAGTATTAAATACATTTTAGTAGTTCAGTTCTTTCTGCTTCTGTCATTTCATTCTTATTACACAATGATTTATTAATATTTGTTTTGTTTTATTTTTATGTTTGTATTGTCTGGGTCTTTACTAAAATCTTGTTTAATTCCATGTCAACGGATCCTTTAGAAATATTATTTCCAGGAAAAAACATTGAATTCTTTAATACTTTCCCCCCGCTATATATAGCTGAAACTATATTGTGTGAGAATATTAAGCTAAACTTTGTGTAACCTAAAATCAATGTATGTGAAGCCTTATATAAAATAGCTTACCTTAAATATAACTTTACATTTAATGGTAAATGATGACCGATTTAAATTTTTAGGTGAACTACCCCTTTAAAAGACAATGTCATCATAGATTAAGCTTACAATGGCAGCAAATTGCAGTAGTTATCTTCACAAAAACTCTCATTATGTTGGCCTGAAAGCCTCAAAGGAAACTATTGAATTTGTTTCAAAAATATTAAGTCCTGAAACGTGGCCATCTGACACAAGAGGCTGGAGTCTGAATCATAAACAGCCCGCTGATGCCGGAGGGCTCCTAGTTAAAATTTACAGCTCAATGTGGCAGCAGTGGTGCATTTATGGCACATTTCATTGTCCGCATGTCCTGCGGTGTGCTGTGGTTGTTGAGTTTATAACCTCAACTTTGTTTGGTGTTATTTGCAGTACAGTGCAGTTTTTGACGTGTTATCAGACAGAAGGAACTATTTGCTGTGTCATTACACTGTAAATAAAATACTTGCTGCCTTACAATTTTTTTTATTTTTTTGTTGAATCAAATTAACTTTCCTACACTGCAGACAATGCTGGGTTTCATTATAATTTCACAACACAAATCAGTGAAGTTCACATAATTGTTTTATGTTCAATCCACATAAATTTATAAAAACAACTAAGTGTAAACCTTAAGAATTGTGTTGGTTTAACTCATTTTAAATGAGTGGTTTGACCAAGCAGGAAAAGGTCCTTTTTCGAGCGTAGTCATCTCAACTTGCATCAATCAAACCAGGGCTGCACAATATTGGAAAAGTCTAACATTGTGTTATTTTGTTATTCAGCAATATACAGTCGAGAAAATAAGTATTGAACACGTCACCATATTTCTCAGAAAACATATTTCTAAAGGTGCCGTTGGTGTAGAAAGCCAGTGAAAACCCAGACAGCGGTTGAAATCTCTCTGTAGTTTTTCAGCAACCTTCTGTCCTTCCTCAGTGTAAATGAATATCAGCTGCTTCAGTCCAACATTTACATTAGCAGATGATGAAGATGAAACCAGGGTGGACATTTCAGCAAGACGATGATCCAAAACACAAACAAGGAAACTCTCAAATGCTTTCAGAGAAAGAATATCAAGCTGTAGAATGGCCCAACCAATCACCTGACTTGAATCCCATAGACAATACAAATTAAAGATCAGATTTGATAGATGAGACCCACAGAACCATCAAGATTTTGACACTCCATTCTCATTCAGTGACTTCATTCTCTATATCTGAGGCGTCTTTAAGCTGCCAGCACCAAAAAAAAGGCTTTTATATAAAGTATTAAATACATTTTAGTAGTTCACTTCTTTCTGCTTCTGTCGTTTCATTCTTATTACACATAACGATTTATTTATATTTGTTGTCAGAGAAAGAAAATCAAGCTGTAGAATGGCCCAGACAATCACCTGACTTGAATCCAATAGAGAATACTAAATAAAGATCAGATTTGACAGACGAGACCCACAAAACCATCAAGACTTTTATACTCCGGAATTGTTTTTGAGATTTCACATTGGCCAGAGTTCAAGTGTTCTCAAAGAGGGCTCATTTTTCATTTTGAGATTGGCTTTTTGGTTATGGTGTCGTTTTCTGTGACCTGATTTGGTTTCAGCATCACAGGGTGACATTCAGCCTGGGGTATCAAAAGCGCTCGATGCTCAATATTGCATAATTAAACATTAGCACAGATGGACTCTCCACCATCATGTACAGCATCTCATATTCACAAACCTATTTTTTTTTTTTTAGGAGAAATAACTTGCATAAAAAGCTTTGTTGCATTTAATGCTTACTTTATATCAGTCCAAGTGGGACTTTGCAAAGACAGAATTTTCTGCACTGTAAAAAAATATCTGTTAATTAACAGTTTTTCTGTATTTTGTGATTCACAATTGTTTGTTTACATTTGTGAGTTCCATTATGGGATGTTGATCTCTGCTCTGTCGAATTTTGATGTTGAAAATTCAACTCTACAGTTTAACAAAGTGACTTTTATTGATATTTTTGTCGTTTTCAATAATATAATTTATAAGCATTAATATCTAGAGAAATAAGACTGTAAAATAACAGAGAATGATTGTGCAGTTTATTACAAGATTTCTCTAGCGTAATATACAACACCAACCCAGACAATATAGCATTTTAAACTATAAAAAAAATTCATAAAAGTCTAACTTTTTAAGGTTTAAAGTTGTTGGAAAAAAAAATCAAGATCCCATAATGCAATTTAAAAGCAGAAATAAATGGGGACAAATAAAAACATGCATCACACAATACAGAAAACTGCTAATTTGTGGATATTTTTACAGTGTGGTGTAATTTGCAGTTTTAAAAATTGAAAAACAAGAGGCAATGCAGATAGTATTATAGAAATACTTATAATTCTGCTTAGCTACAAAAACAGATTTATGTTCGACAGATTTTTGCTTGCTCTCACTCAGAGTTGGTTGTTTTTTTTTTTGAATACATTGTTTTGATTAGTGCTGTCAAACTATTAATCGCATTAAAAATAACAGTTTGTATTTACATTTTATATATATGTGTGTGTGTGTGTGTGTGTGTGTGTGTGTGTGTGTGTGTGTGTGTGTGTGTGTGTGTGTGTGTGTGTGTGTGTGTGTGTGTGTGTGTGTGTGTGTGTACACCTGTGCTGCTTGATATAAAAAAAAATCTGTTTTCTATTTTTCAAAAAAAAAAATTCTGCAATAAAAATTGCGATTATGAAAATTCAGGTACAGAAATTAAATAATTACAATACAAGTTGCTTTGTCTCATTTTTTAGTCCAAATATTTAAAATATTCTTAGATCAAATAAAAACATTGTTTTGTTTTCAACTTCAGAAGAAAAAAAAAGACAAAATTAAAAGTTTTTCCTTAAAACAAGTCAAATTATCTGCCAGTTGAGTAAAATATTCTTGCGTTTGTTTTGAAATATATATATATATATATATATATATTTTTTTTGCATAAATCGTGTAAATTCAGTATAAATAAAGTAATAAAATACTAATTTGTAGCTCATGATCAACTGTAACTCAGACTCAACATTGCAGATCTTGTGATGTGACTATTGCGGACGCACACATTGCGATATTGATGCTGAAACAATATATTGTGCAGCCCTAATGTGTACTGTGTATATTTATGTAATAGACATAAAATACAAAAGAAATATATTTACATATCGAGACCTGGACGATCAGACAGACAGAAAAAAAAGATTGACGCCTTCGAGTTGTGAGGCTGGAGTAGACTGTTGCGAATCCTGTGGACAGCGAGAATCACCAACAAAGAAATTCTAGGGTGCATCAAGCCAAAGACCTCGCTCGAAGCCAAGATCACCAAACAGAAATTATCCTATTTTGGCCATGTCATGCGTATAGCGATTCACTGGAGAAGGCAGTCATGCTGGGAAAGGTCAGTCGAAGTAGAAGGAAAGGCCGCCCAAGAACTCGTTGGCTCTACTGTCAAATCTGATATTAACATGGGCATGCGCAAACTCAAAGAAGCGGTGATTAATAAAACTGTGTGGACAGAAACGATCCATAGAATGACCGAAAATCAACCTTGATTAAACGTATAATTGATTGATTGATTATATACAGTTGAAGTCAGAATTATTAGCCCCCCGTTTTTCTTTTTTAAATATTTCCCAAATGATGTTTAACAGAGCAAAGACATTTTCACAGTATGTCTAATAATATGTTTTCTTCTGGAGAAAGTCTCATTTGTTTTATTTCGGCTAAAATAAAAGCAGTTTTTATTTTTTAAGAACCATTTTAAGGTGAAAATATTAGCCCCTTTAAGCTTTTTTTTTCCTATAGTCTACAGAACAAACCATCATTATACAATAACTTGCCTAATTACCCTAACCTGCCTAGTCAACCTAATTAACCTAGTTAAGCTTTTAAATATCATTTTAAGCTGTATAGAAGTGTCTTGAAGATTATCTAGTAAAATATTATTTATTGTCAGTAGGGATGCAACTATACAGTTAGCTTACGGTTTAATACATACCTCGGTTTTTTAACACGATGTTCGGTTCGATTCTGATGGCTAGACACATAAGTGTTTTTTTTGTTGTTATTCTATGCTTAGGCAATAGGAACAGTAAGAAAAATAAAAAATAAAAATGATTTATTGCAATACTCCTTTATTTTACTTCAAAGCCAAGAAAGGTACACTAGTTTCTAGTGTATTGTATAATAAAAAAATTAACACTGAAATCTCCCAGCTGCTGGTAGCCCAAGTACAAACTGGGCAACACATAAATTCCTACATTTTAAAAATAAACATGCATGTGAAGTTAATAAACATAAATTGACCATTTCGAATAAACATATTTGTACTTCAGTAAATATAAATAAACCATCTTAAATAAACTAAACACTGCCTTTGTTATTTGTATGTGTCTTTCGGAACCTGTTGGGTATGTTTGCTGGAAGGATTCAGCAAGGGATTGTTGTTTTATGGAGGACTTTATTACCTTCTCTGCTATTCTGCCTTCAGACAGTGATATTGCTGGGTGATGGCGCCGCAGATGTGCAGTCATGTTGGAAGTGTTTCCGTTCGATTAGTCTATACGTGTAACAGAAATGTCCCCACACCGCGGATTTGAAAGACACCGGCGCTTCCTCTACTGTTGCCTCACTTTACCGCCGCTCACCATGTTAAAGTGTGGAATGATGGTGGAGCGCCCACTAACTTTAGAGCATAGTGATTGAATATTTATTCGCGGGGAGGAGTTTCCTCATCTCAGCTCATAGACTTGGAGAAATAAAACGCACATAAATTATTTAAACGTGAAACTGCAATTTACATGCGCGTATTGAACCGTGGATGTCATACCGAACGGTTCAATATTGTATTGAGAATTGTGGTTCATCTCTAATTGTCATCATGGCAAAGATAAAATAAATCAGTTATTAGAAATGAGTTCTTAAAACTATTATGATTAGAAATGTGTTGAACAAATCTTCTCTCCATTAAACCCAAATTGAGGAAAAAATAAACAGGGGGGCTAATTATTCTGACTTCAACTATATATTTACACACACACAGTACGCACATATATTTGTAAAGATAAACTATTATTTTGGATGCGATTAATCTCAATCCAGTTTGACAGCACTTGTTTTGATACATGTGGTGTTTAACTTTTTCTATAAATGAAATTAAAGCACTTTTTACAGACATGGGCTGTTTCTCAATATGCGTTCTTCAGCGGTCTTGCGTCCTCGTGTTCTCGTGTAACGTCATCATCAGCTGCCAAAGTTCAGTTCCAATACTCAAGACCGCAAGAACAGAGGACGCGTGAAACTTCCCGGATGTGTTCTTGATATTGAGGACGCACCGATGCAGACTTGAGCACCGATCTCGCTCTAGAAGTCCCAGAAGTCATTGCGACTGGAAGTGGGAAGCACAGCATTTTATTTAGATTTATTATTAATGTTCAGAGATATAAGTTATTTATCTCAGGAGTTTCCCTAAATGAAACGGTGAATATAAACATGACCATGGACATCTTAATAAAGGAATAATCACATTAAGGGTGTTTGTTTGCTAAAATTTGTATTAAAATCTGTTTTATTTATATTATGCAACGTATATTTCTAATGTTTTTATGCATATAATATATTTTGAAAAGGGGGGAAAACAATAAATCGTATGAATGCTGTAATGTTGAAATACTTTTCCATTAAAAACACGCGAAGGTCATGTGACCATTAGGAAGAACGCAGCATCTCATTTCTCACAGGACGCGTTCTCTGTTCTCGCAGTCTCCAGAGTTCGTTCTTCCGAGGTGACCTAGCAAGACTGGTCTCCACAAGAACGTAAGTCCGTTCTCTGCGTTCTTGGAATTGAGAAACAGCCATGGTAATTAGAAAGTAATTTCATTGCAATTTTAATCCTGCAATTAGTAATTGATTACTTGAGGGGAGCTAATGTAGGGAATAGTGAATGAGGGTATAATAGGGGATGATTTCAGATACAGCACTAGTTATTGGTGTTAATCCACACCTGCTGCTTATTTCCTTAAAAATCTGATTCTGTCTGACAAACTTTACAGGTAGTGTTAGGGAAGGGTTTAAAGGTGGGTTAAGGTTTAAGGGATGGTCAACAGTGTATTTATAAATGTAAATTAATTACAGATATAATTGCGTGCAGGTATTTAATTAAGCTTAAGTACAATGGAGAAACATGTATTTAGACATGAAGTACTTGTTAGCAAATGATTAACTTCAGTTTACCTGCATTTTATTAAAGGCCACTGAATATAAAGTGGAACCGAATAGCCTAATCATAACAACACGTGAAACAACTACATTTACAAACAGAAGGTTTCAAGTGATCAATGGTAAGTTAAAATGACAAACAAAAGTCCCTGACAGTTTATTGTGCAGCACAGTTCTTCAGCAGTGATGTTAAGACGTCTTCCTTCAGGGATTTTAACCCAAATAGTCTGTTTGTAGACCAAAATATGGTAACAGTTACAATAAAGGATGACAATTCTCTGAGCTAGAGAGACAATTCTTCTAGTGGATCGTTTCCACTGACTGGTACAGTACAGTACGGGTCACCTTTATCAGGCTTGCGTTTCCACTGCTAAAAGGGTACCAGTGGTACTCTTTTGGTGGGCGTGGTGTACGACAGAAAGTTGCAGTCGACGTAATTTTCGCTCGAGAAAATGTCTACAGTAAAGCTGTACGGGTCACTCACATATCATATGAGAAGCACTTCTCACAAAACAGATGCTTTACACACATAAATACTTCTGTATAAATGTTTATTACTAACTTTACTATGAACATGAGTTGATTATAACTGCAGATCAATGACAGTGCGAAAAAGCCTACTGTAGCGTCTGCAATTATATAAAATAAATAAATAAATGCAACATATATGAACACATACAGACCCTTACAGTCTCCGATATGTTACCACTTACAGAAAAACTACACACAGCATACATTAAGTCCTTATTTAGGTTCAAAACAGCAGGAAATAGAGCCCAGTCAGTGCAGACCTCTCATGATTAAATGTGTCTTTAATCTTCAGCAGCACGTGTAGCCTCTTGTTAGAAAGTAATTCTAAGTTCATAATAGTCCAAAAGGTGATGATAATAGTTAAACATGGCAGTTTGCTGAAAAAAATAATGTGCTCCTTTTTTTCCGGCTTCTCCTTTTGTTTTTTTGTGCGTCACTTTCGCGTTTGTCAGTTTCTGACAGGATCAGGTTTTAAAAGCACGTTGTGGAGAGGTAAGCGTGATCGAACACCCAATGAGGGGGGAGAGCATGCTCGGAGCCCGGCAGCTAATCAGCAGGCCAATCAGAAATAATAAATAACACCTGTTTATTCTAGTGATTGGGCCGGAGAGACACCCTTCTTAAGGAGAAGGAGCAGCCGGGAGAGAGAGAGGAGAGAGCACCCACACAAACACCAGAGCTTGTGGGTGTGTACTTTAAAAATAAAAATAAAAATACTTACCTTATATCGCCGACCCTGTCTTCTTCTTCCACACAACAACGAACAATAGTACAGTGGTGCCGAAAACCCGGGAAGGAGAAGAGCCTCACTGCCAGAATGACCACTCCGTCAAGGCTAGCATTTGCGGAAGCCATCCAGGCCCTCGCGGTCCTCCACCAACAACAACATGATGCGCTGGTGGAATTAAAGAACGTCCAGGACCAACATTTCCGATTCCTCATGGAGGCCCAGCGGGAGGACCGCGAGCAAATCCGGAGTCTGCTGTCCCAGGAGATCCGGCCCGCTCCGACATCTGCCGCCCACCCTCCCATTACGTTCCAGAAAATGGCGCTGGAAGATGACCCGGAAGTGTTCCTGGACCTCTTTGAAAAGATGGCGGAGGTGTGTGGCTGGCCTCGGGCCGAGTGGCCGGTACGTGTCATCCCGCTGCTCTCGGGTGAAGCCCAGATCGCTGCACAGCAGCTACCGGCCCAGAATCTCCTGGAGTATGCTCATCTGAAGCGAGCCATTCTCCAGCGGGCCGGCCGCAACCCAGAGGAGCAGCGTCAGCGCTTCCGGTCGCTGGAGCTGACTGAAAGCGGCCGGCCCTTCGCGTTCGCCCAGCAGCTCCGTGACGCCTGCCGCAGATGGCTGATAAAGGATGGCCGGACCACTGCCCAGCTGGTGGATGCCGTGGTACTGGAACAGTTCATCACCCGCCTCCCCTCCCGAACATCGGAGTGGGTCCAGTGCCACCGGCCAGACGATCTGGAGACGGCCATCCGGCTGGCGGAGGATCACCTGGTGGCGAGGTCCAGGGTCGGCGAAATAACTTCTCTCTCCTCTCCCCCTCTTTCTCTCTCTCTCTCTCGTCCTGTTCCCAGGCCCAGAATGCGGAGACCGCCCACGCCAGCACCCAGACTGCGGTGCACTGAGGCGGATCCGCAGCCAGCCCCGCGGGAAGGGGAATCCTATCAGGACGGAGGGGCGGAGTTTCCACCCCTGGCTGCTTCCCAGACGGCACCAGGTCTCTCTCCGGTTCAATCGGTTGGTCTTGCTGGCCCCGGGGGTGTAGTGAAAAGGTCTGGGCCGATGCATTGGCGCCGCGGGGGCGAGGATAGCGCACCAAAAGTCCGCTCCGTGAAGGAGGTGAGTGCGTTGATTCGCGTCCCCGCCACGCCAATCGTCGCCCCCGGTCGCGACGGGCTATACCGGATACCAGTGAGTATTAAAGGGGGTACATATCAAGCTTTGGTGGATTCGGGGTGTAACCAGACCTCCATCCACCAAAGCCTGCTTCAAGACCCGGTATTGGATACGAGCCGCACGGTAAGGGTAAGGTGTGTGCACGGGGATGTAATTCACTACCCGCTAACGGCTATAGATATTCAATTCAGGGGGAAAAAGCATAAAGTGGAGGTGGCGGTTAACCCGCACCTCAAACACCCGCTAATTCTGGGAACCAATTGGCCTGGATTTAATAGATTATTAGGGGTCTTATGTGCGGGTGTTTCTTGGAAAAAGAAATCGCCGGAGAGGGGGCGGGTCGCTCAGCTGGGGGAATCCCAAGCCGTGACGTCACGCGCTGACTCAGGGGAAGGGCTGGGAATTTCCCGGTGTAAAGACTTTCCCCTGGAGCAGTCGCGTGATGACACGCTGAGACATGCACTCGAAAGAGTGCAGGTTATTGATGGGAAAATCCTCCAGCCTGATCGACCCCTCTCCTTTCCTTATTTTGCGATTATTAATGATAGGGTGTATCGAGTGATCCAAGACGCTCAGACAAAGGAAGATACAACCCAATTATTAGTACCAAAGAGCCGTCGGGAAATGCTTTTCCAGGCGGCTCATTCTAATCCTATGGCCGGACATTTAGGTCAGGCGGCCACACTAAATCGCCTCATGGCCCGATTCTTTTGGCCGGGCATTCACGGTGACGTCAGCAGATGGTGCGCGGCGTGTCGTGAATGTCAGCTGGTAAATCCACCGGCCACCCCAAAAGCGCCATTGCGCCCATTGCCAGTTATGGAGATCCCCTTCGAGAGAATTGGGATGGATCTCATCGGGCCATTAGAGCGATCCGCACGCGGGCACCGGTTTGCATTAGTTCTAGTAGATTATGCAACCCGATACCCGGAAGCAGTAGCGCTCCGTAACATCTCAGCAAAGAGCGTTGCGGAGGCTCTGTTTCGCATAATCTCCCGAGTGGGAATCCCCAAGGAGATTCTCACTGATCAAGGCACCGCGTTCATGTCACGCACCATGCGCGAGCTTTACGGATTATTGGGCGTTAAATCAATTCGCACTAGCGTCTATCACCCACAAACAGACGGGCTGGTGGAACGATTTAATCGCACACTTAAATCCATGATCCGTAAATTCGTTCACGAGGACGCGAAAAATTGGGATAAGTGGTTAGAACCCTTGTTATTCGCTGTGCGGGAGGTTCCCCAAGCCTCCACGGGGTTTTCCCCCTTCGAGCTTCTCTATGGCAGACAGCCCCGTGGGGTTTTAGATGTCGTTAGAGAGGCTTGGGAGGACGAGCCTTCAAACAGTAAAAACGAAATTCAGTATATTCTGGACCTTAGAGCAAAACTCCACACACTGGGGCGGCTCTCTACGGAGCATTTGCTTAAGGCCCAGGAGGACCAACGCCGGCGTTATGACAGGGGCACTAAACTACGCAAATTTGCACAGGGAGATAAAGTCCTTGTACTGCTACCCACTTCCAGCTCTAAATTACTCGCCAAGTGGCAAGGGCCGTTTGTGGTCACACGACGAGTCAGCGATCTCGATTATGAGGTAATGCGTTCGGACAGGGCTGATTCTCGTCAGATATACCACATTAATCTGCTGAAGCAGTGGAGGGAGCCGGAGGAGGTGATGCTGGCTACGCTTATTAACAACGAGGATGACCTGGGACCAGAGAGCACGGGCCGACAGACGGGCCGGCCAGGCACTCTGGTCACCGGGGGTGACCATCTCTCAGCGAGCCAGCTCATCGATATCCGGCACCTTCAACGTGAGTATTCTGATGTGTTCTCACCCCTGCCCGGTCGTACTAACTTGATCCAGCACCATATCGAGACCGAACCAGGCGTGGTCGTTAGGACCCGGCCGTATCGCCTACCTGAACACAAGAAAAAAGTGATTCAGGAAGAATTGAGTAATATGTTGAAAATGGGTGTAGTAGAAGAATCCCACAGTGACTGGGCCAGCCCAATCGTCTTGGTACCCAAGACTGATGGTTCGGTCCGGTTCTGTGTGGATTATAGAAAAGTCAACGCTGTGTCGAAATTCGACGCATATCCAATGCCGCGTATTGACGAGTTGCTCGACCGGTTAGGTGCTGCTCGATATTACTCGACGTTGGATTTGACAAAGGGTTATTGGCAGATCCCCTTATCTCCAATATCCCGTGAAAAAACAGCCTTCACAACGCCGTTTGGATTACACCAATTTGTGACACTTCCGTTCGGGCTGTTCGGGGCACCGGCTACGTTTCAGCGGCTGATGGACAAAATACTTGGCCCTCATTCCGCATATGCCGCTGCTTATTTAGATGACATCATCATTTTCAGTAATGATTGGCAGCGGCATATGCAACATCTGAGGGCGGTATTATCAGCGCTGAGACGGGCTGGGCTTACGGCCAACCCAAAGAAGTGCGCAATTGGGCGAGTGGAGGTAAGGTATTTGGGCTTCCACTTAGGTCACGGGCAGGTGCAGCCCCAAATTGATAAGACTGCAGCTATTGCAACCTGTCCGAGACCTAAGACCAAAAAGGAGGTGAGACAGTTTTTGGGACTGGCAGGATATTATAGGCGTTTTGTTCCTAATTATTCGGCCCTCGTCAGCTCATTGACTGATCTCACTAAAAAGGAGGGACCAGATACCGTCCAATGGTCGGAGCAGTGCCAACAGGCCTTCTCAAAGGTAAAATCTATACTTTGCGGGGGGCCGCTATTGCACGCTCCTGATTTTGCTCTCCCCTTTCTGTTACAGACGGATGCGTCCGATCGGGGTCTGGGGGCGGTTCTCTCCCAGGAGGTGGCAGGAGTGGAACGGCCGGTGCTGTACATTAGCCGAAAACTCAGTAAGAGTGAGGCTAAGTACAGCACCATTGAAAAGGAGTGCCTGGCGATAAGGTGGGCCGTTCTCACTCTTCGCTATTATCTCCTGGGCAGGGAATTCGTCCTCTGTTCAGATCATGCTCCTCTCCAGTGGCTCCACCGCATGAAGGATACCAACGCGCGGATCACCCGTTGGTATCTAGCGTTACAGCCTTTTAAATTCAAGGTGGTCCACAGGCCGGGTGCACAGATGGCGGTAGCCGACTTCCTCTCCAGGGCGGGGGGGGGGAGGGCTGCAGGCCGGACGGCTCCCCGGCCTGAGGCGGGCGGTGGGGGTATGTGGAGAGGTAAGCGTGATCGAACACCCAATGAGGGGGGAGAGCATGCTCGGAGCCCGGCAGCTAATCAGCAGGCCAATCAGAAATAATAAATAACACCTGTTTATTCTAGTGATTGGGCCGGAGAGACACCCTTCTTAAGGAGAAGGAGCAGCCGGGAGAGAGAGAGGAGAGAGCACCCACACAAACACCAGAGCTTGTGGGTGTGTACTTTAAAAATAAAAAGAAAAATACTTACCTTATATCGCCGACCCTGTCTTCTTCTTCCACACAACAACGAACAATATTACACACGTCAATAATCAAGCGCACGTTATTATCATCAGCTCAAGAAGTTTGTTATTTCAAATATAGACACGTGGCGAGCACAAGCAAGAAAGCGAAACAGCTCTTGCTTCAGACTGGCTCGTAAAAAACTACGGGGCACAGGGTAAAATCTGCTCTTCTTTTTGGCTTTATGGCTGTTCATCAAGATGACGACAAGGTTCGTTTGAGCCCGGCTAGAACAGGGCTCGTTATTATATGATATTATATGTATATATAGTCTCTCGGCTGTGTATTAAAACATGGCAGCTTCTTTGTTTTCATTCTGGCTTGTTGCGTGAGCTCGTGACGTATCTCTGTAAATCAATAGCGTTCAGCTGCGCGTCTAGTTCCGCCTTTTGGTACCCTTTCTCATGTTTGGTACCCTTTTGAAAGGGTGCCGAAAAAGGGGTACGGTATGGTTTGGTATGCCTTTTGACATTGGAAACGGTTATAGAAGCGTACCGAACCGTACCGTACCACTCAGTGGAAACAGGCCATAGAATACACATGACAGCTGAAACCTTGCAGAAACATCCTGAAGAACTCTGTTCTTTTGTTTTGAATCACACCTATCAGCTTCTGTGGGCCATTTGGGCCGTTCACACCTGGTATTAAGATGCGTTTTCGTTGATCTGATCACAAGTGGACAAAGGAGACACATTAGCATTCACACTTGCCATTTAAATGAGTTTCTTTTATCCATTTCTCTGATGAGGGTAGCGTCTGTGGGTGGGCATTGGATTTTTATGTTCTTTCAGTCTGAGGCCCCGTTTACACTAATATGTTTTAGTTTTAAAACGCATAAGTTTTGCTACAGTTACGCCATCCGTCCACACTACGCCTGAGTTTTTGAGCCCCAAAAATGGAGCGTTTTGGAAACGCTGAAGAGGCCGTTATTATTCTAAAACTCTGCTGCTTTGTCTCAGTGTAGATGGGGGAAAACGGATACATCTGAAAACGGAGGCGGGACTTGGGGCATCTGATTGGGGCTTTTTCCTCAATATTAAGTAGTCTACACACTGTTCAGTCTTACATCCTCTCCTTGTAAGTTCAAACTTCGTAAGTTTAATATGGAAAACAAACTCCCGAGTGTGTACTTTATAAAGTCATTCACATCACCCTGGCTATGCTGTTTCACTATCTTAATAATAAAATGAAAACATGATGTGAGGAACTGCCTATTTTCATTTTGATATTAGCAACTTAACAGACAGCAGAAATATTGAAGCGTTGTGTAGCTGCATAATATGACCGTCATCTTCATGCATATTTATAACAAAATGGAGTCTATAACTTTACTGCCTCCTTTCATTTTCATTGAAAATACAAAACATACCCTCTCTTACAATGAATATCAGTTTTAATAATTAATAATGGCCATTGAAACAGTATAACACACAATAAGTTTATATAATAGAGAAAATAAGGGCAAGCAATCAGTCCGATGTGCAGGATCAGTGTCCGCGGTTACATTAATTAAGGTATTAACCTAACCTATCTTTGCGCTCAGCCAAAACAGTAGAAAGTAATAGATTCAAAAGACTAAAGTCAGGGAATATGTAGTTAGATATAGACAACAAGATGAGTTAAATATCACGTTTACCAAATATAGTGAGATTAGATCCAGCGGGAGATCCGTGATAAACAGTCCGACATGCACAGCTCTCATATGGGTATGTGCTCAAAGCACGCTGCAGTGCATGCCAGAGAGTTTGTGTGTGTGTGTGTGTGTGGTCTTGTGATGTGCGTTTTCACCGTTTTAATGTAGACAGAGAGCTGTTCAGAAACGCTGGGTGAAACGCTAGTGTGGATGTGGATCGTTTTCATTCTAAAACGCAGTTTTAAAACTAAAACATACTAGTGTAAATGGGGCCTAAAAGCCCGTTTACACTAAAGCCTGGTTTATAAGTGATCGACGTAACCCACAGCGTAGCCGTGCATTTATACTTCTGTGCGCTGTTTCTGTTTCTCTGCAATACACTTCCGAAAGGCTAGTTGGCAGTAGGTGTTTATGTTTCTCTGTGTCGAGTTTCTTTGTTGGTGTTTAGTTTTTTCTGAACACTTACTTAATGTACAAGTGGCTCAAATTCGCTCATTTTGAGGCGGGAACCGGCGGACGTGCAACAACTTTAATCGTAAGGTAAACACAAAACAACAGTCTCCATCCGAAGCTCCTTCACGGGACTCCACACTTGTAATCTCTCGCTGCATCGGGCACTGCTCTCACCTCTGGCCACACTCGTCAGTGCTACCAAGCCGATCAATCACAGAGCTTGCGATACGCGTAAGCGTTACGTTTATTGAGAGATGCGTGTCATCGTCACCGACAGCCAAGGCGAGGAGCTATGTGTCCACGCGTAGGCTGCGCCGTAGCATACGTGTGCGCTTAACGCAGAAGTATAAATCGGCCTTAATGGGTTATCATTTAAAACGCAAAACTTTTGCTACGGTTACGCCTTCCATCCACACTACCCCAGAGTTTTTCGAGCTCCGAAAACTGAGCTTTTTGAAAACCTCAAAGAGGCTGTTTTGGTTTTAAACACTGCTGACAGTGAGGATGGGGGAAAACTGACATCTGAAAACAGAGGCGTGGCTGCAGACATTCACTACCCGATTGGGGCTTTTGGATCATTGCATATCCTTCCCTTATTAGTCAAGCCCCTATCACATGACTGTAACGCTACCGGAAGACGACAGACCAGCCTTCACTGTAAACAACAACATGGACACAGAAATGAAAGCGTTGTTTCCACTATTGTCCATTTTAGGCGACATTGTGCAGTTAAACTCTGCCTTTTTCACTACAGCAGCTGCATATATTTGCAAGAGGCAAGCTATTGTTCGAGCACTCGCTAATCGCTCGCGTTCATCGTTTAACCAGCGTTTGTTGACTAACAATAACCAAATGCTGAGTGAGACACATGCTTCCTGTTTATACTTGAACGCGCAAGCCCAGAGTGCGCGAATGATCACGTGATATAAGTTTTTGGTGGAGTAGTGTGGACGGAGATATGTTTAGAAACCCTAGATAAAACGCTAGTGTGGACGCGGATCTTTTTTGATCTGAAACACCATTTCAACCGTGTAAACGGTGCTAGAGTGTGTGTGTGGTCACGTGATGTGCATTTTCAGCAGTGTAGTGTGGACAGAGATCTGTTCAGAAACACTAGGTGAAACGCCAGTGTGGATGTGGATCGTTTTCATTCTAAAACGCTGTTTTAAAACTAAAATGCATCAGTTTAAACGCAGCTTAATACTAATAAAGCTAGCGCAGTTTTCAAACTACTGTCCTAGAAATGCAGTCCTGAAACTGTGGTTGTGCGAAAACTAGGCATGGGATCATAACTGGTTTTAAAACAGTCAGGGTTTTAAAATTGCAAACATTGTTCTGTTATAGCGTTCCTAAGGTATATGTATGTTTTTTTTTTTGTTGGTTTGTTGTTGTTTTTTTACATTATTTTAATCGTATTTATTTTTTTAGGGCAATATAATGTAACGTGGAAGAATACATTTGAAGAGTTGAATTTATGTGATGCATTGTGTATATCAGGGGTGTCCAGTCATGAGCAAATACGTTTAGAAGTTTATAAAAGCTGGTCGGCATTTATTAAATTGGCCAATTTAAACAATTATAAACAACATAAAACGCGCGTCATCAATGACGTTATGTGAAAACAACCTATACATCAGCCAGCATCTAATAAGAACAGTTGACTGCAAAGCACTCTTTGTCTGCAAGCTAGTGCCTCATTATCATTATTTTCATGGAAAGACATGTATTTACATAAGTACGGTGTAAAAAATTATTAATTTCAGTTTAAGTACAGTTAGGTCCATAAATATTTGGACATCACCTGACAGAGCACCACCAGGCATGAAACCCAGCGTCTGGTGATGTCTATGCGTTACAGACTTGGTTGTAATTGACTGCAAAGGATTTGCAACCAAGTGAAAGATTTATGATTATAATTCTGTCCAATTACTTTTGGTCCCTTAACAAGTCGGAGGCACATATGCAAACTTGGAATTTCTACAGCCTTTACCAGATTTGGATATAAATACACTCACATTAAAGCTTACAGTCTAAAGCATATCTTGTTTGTTTAATTTCAAATTGATTGTGTTGGTGAATAGAGCCAAAAATGTTAGAATTGTTTCAATGTCCCGATATTTATGGACTTAACTGTATATTAGTTAAGCCGCTTCATTTTATAGCACCGAATAGCCTAATCATAACAACAGTTAAAACATCTACATTTGCAAACAGAACTGTTTATTTGCATCTCAGCAAATCAGATCCCCCGGCCGCTTCTGAATATTAATTACACGACCGCCCAATGAATATTCATGAGCCAAGCTGTGAAGTCCTGTGACAGTAGCCTATATGTTCAGATGATTAAATGTCTCTCCGTCTTCCACATTCATTCAGTTCAGTCACACGCGCATTAATATGACGAGCGGTGCCGTGTTTGTCCAAGACTTCATCTGACGGAGCAGCCAGGCATTGAAAGTCAAGCTGTTTCCAAGGTTTTTGGACGGCGGCCCTCTCCTGCTAAGATTATCTCCTCTCGACAGCCGGCATCTCGGGAGTAATAAAGCAGTGCAGGTCTATTGGAGGGCATCTGACGGAGGCAACTCTGATCATATCCTGCCCCGGGCCATATGTACAAATGGTGCGGCGTGGCAAATGCACAATAACCCATTTCATCAGTGTCAGGCCACAGGCAGAGGCCACGCGAAATGTTTTGTAACCGCAAGCAAAGACCTGTCAAGCTGAAAAAGAAAAAAAAAAGACCCTGCAGGTCTTCCAATAGATGTGTTGTCCTCACAAAAAGGACACCGAAAATGTAATCTTTTATATCTGACGTGTTCAGTCTGTGACAAAAGACACCGGTGTTCGATAAGCAATTGCACTACCGTTCCAAAAGATGTTTTTTTTTATTTTATTGACAATTCATTTTACTTGGCGAGGATGCTTTATATTGCTCAGAAATGACATTTTTATAATGTTTTTATATTTTAAATAAATGCTGTTCAGTTGTTGATGTTACTATTCTGCTTTCCATCACTGAATTTAATTGCATTTGGAGATGTAATACTGTAGAAAACAGTTTGCAATGGTAAACAGTGAGCAGGGTTCCGTTCTTCGTACGTGGATTACTCAGTTAGCTGGATTTGGTTATTGATGATTTGACGTGATCCAGAATCATTCATTCTTCAAAACTCATCCGAGAGTTGTTTTCATAGCTACAGGTCTGGTAGCTCAAACCTGCTCGGAAGCAGGCTTATTTCATATAAACAGGATTAGATCAGCTCATTTCAAGCAAAGCTAATACTGAAAGTGTGTACTAAATGCTGATATTTTCTTATAGTAGTAATTATATACACTTGG
>CAIGQZ010032222.1:7010275-7030484 GCA_903798205.1 Danio tinwini | reverse complement strand
AAATAAATTGCTAAATACTCTTGACACATGAAAGTGTAAAGCCTGCAGCCCACATCAAAGGTGCAAAGTTATTGCGTATCATATTTAACAAACCATTACTATGAATTTTATGTAATTTTGCTCACATGGATAATTGAATGTTAATCAGATGATGTCATTACGCTGCTGTGCCGTCAGACAATCATTGCATTGCTAATCATGATTTCGCGGACCGATAGATCAGTCCTTCACAACACACACAGTGATCTCAGATCAGTTCTTTCAGACATTTTAATCTGATTCGCAAACTTGTTTGAAGAACCATATTAGCCAGAGATCAGTTAGGAAGATTAAAAGATCTAGGATCTGGTAGCTCAAACCTGCTCGGGAGCAGGCTTATTTCATATAAACAGGATTAGGTAATACTGGAAGTATCACCTAATCCTGCTGATATTTTCTTATAGTAGTAATTATATACACTTGGAAAAATAGTCAAATAGTTAAAAAAAACTTTTTATTTATTGTTTAAGTTTAAAAAAAATATATATAAATAAAACTTAAGTAAACTGCTGGGTAGGTACCTCAAAATACAAACGCATACTATTTTGAGGTACCTACCCAGCTTTAGTACAATTTGTGTATGATAATAGACATGCACAGTATGCAACATTTTTTTTTAAAGAAATAATACTTTTTGCAGTCAACATACATGTTTTGACAGCTAACATGTCGGTGATTTGATGCTTTGCTAAAGTTGCAGACACTTTTTGATCGATATCAAAATGCTTTTCTTGCAGGGTACGAAGAACGGACCCCTGAACAGCAGTGTATATTACTGTTTATAATAATAACAATAATGATGATGATGATGATGATGATAATAATAATAATTAGAATACTAATAGCAATGATGATGATGATGATGATGATGATAAAGATAAACAATTCTTGGATATAATATAAGATTTATTACAATAGAAAATGTTTATTTTCTATGGTAATTCATAATGTTTTGTCTTTTAGGTCAGATAATGCAGCCTCATTGAAATAAACAGCAGTGTATATTACTGTATAGATGATGATGATGATAATAATAGCAATAATAATAATAATAATAATAATAATAATAAAGATGATGTTGATCATAATAACAACAACAATAATAAATAATAATTATAATAATGGTTATGATAATAATAATAATGATAATGATGATGATGATAATAATAATAATAATAATAATAATAATAATAATAAAGATGATGTTGATAATAACAACAATAATAATAAATAATAATAATGGTGATAATAATAATAATAATAATGATGATAATGATGAAAAAACAACAATAATAATAATTAATAATAATGATGATGATAATAATAATGATGATGATAATAATAATAATGTTGATGATGATAATAATAATAATAATAATGATTATGATAATAATAGCAATAAAAATAATAATAATAATGTCAGATTATAGCTAAAGAATATTAAAACAATGAATGTATTTGTTAATATGATACATAAAACATGTATTTTTCTAAATATGTTTTAGCCTAAAATCAACAGATAATCAAAGCTGGGCTCTGTTTAAATGTTGTAGGTGCAAAGTCTAAAGCGCATGGCACAAAAGCATTAAGGGCGTGTCCGAATCCTTTTTGCTATTTCAAGGATAGAAAAATAAGCTTTGTGCCCCGATGCATGGTCTAACAGGGTTGTAGTTATTTTCCTAATGAGTTATGGGTGTGTTTTGAACATAACCTGCATTAAACCAATCAGAGTCTCATCTCCTATTCCCTTTAAGAGTCAGTTGTGTCGCGCCGTGGCGCATTTGCTATTTACATGGCAGACTTTGTAAGTAGAAAAATGCTTCACTAGCGAGATATCAGTTTAATAGAGCATCTGCAGGCCTAGGATAAAGAACGAGCCTCCTCCATTCAGCCTCTTTACTTTCTCTTTACTATTACTCTTTACTTTAGTCCTTTACTTTCATGGATAAGGAAACTGTGTTATACACACTCCACTGAAGACATCTTGTAGCCTATATATTTAATTTAGATTGTTAAGCACAAAGACTTGTTTTAAAACTAACTAATTTTGGTCAAACAACTGAGTTATATCCAAACACACGTCCTATTCTTATGCCCCATATGGTGATACATACGTCTCCAAAACCCCACAGGTGGACAAATCTAAACTAGTTTTTATTAAAACAAATATAAATATGCATTTAATAAATAATACTGCTGATAATAATAACATTATACCAATGCAAATTGTCATGAATAAACTGAAAAAGCCCCCTGGACATGAAGAAGGCCCGGAGGCCATGTTTTTAATAATAATTTTTGGAACAATTTAATCCCCATATTTTGTTTCATATGTAAAGATATTTGTGTATCGCCCTATCCTGTGTGTATAAAGCAAAGCGTTTGGACCTGCAGAGGCGCATAACTAACTTGCTGGACTTTAGAGCAGCTTTTAGTTGATCAATGGTGTGGTCTATTTCAGTTCTTCAAAATAACAACACACCAACAATGTGCCTTAACATACACTCTTATATAGACCAGCACACCCATGTGTCCACAAAGTGGCACAAATAGATTTGCTATTTAAACAGCGTGTCGCAAAACATGAAAATTGCAGTTGCGCTGGTCTGAAAATGGCAACAAATCACGCCAAACACACCTTGTGCCTTATTAAACTGGGTGTATGATAGGGCCCAATACTTACATGTCAAGAAAGTTCAACTCATGACTCTCTAAAAAAAAGTGTTTTTATTGTCTTTGTACTATTTTGAGGCTTCATTTCTCATCACATTTCAAACAACTCGCAGGAGATTCATTAGTGTCTCAATAAGGTTGTTTTAGTATTCAAATCAACAATTTAAGCGACTCAATGTCCTGGAAACTCTCTGGCCCTATTTGTTTGTTTACTTATTATTTCTTACCAATTTTATATAAGAACTGGCACTTGATTCCCAACCCAGTCCCTTCATTTATAGCATTGGGACTGCAACAGAGAACATAATTATTGCAATATGCAAGTTTCATCGCAATTCCCTCTGGAGCTCTTTAATGAACGCAGGAAAGAAGCGCTCGTGATGCTGAAGTTAAGCTCTTATGAGGGAACCACAAATTCTGGCATCGCCGGAGGACAGATAAATCTGCGGCCACGGCTGGGTGACTTTTCTAATTAGCGGACTAGTCCACATCCCTTATTTACAGCAGCCCATTCATTTCAATGGAAAGATACAAGATCTAGATGAATCTGAATGCGCTGCTGTAAACGATATGAAACACACAAGAGCAATTTCTTCATTTATTCAGACCAGCAGACGCTCTGATTTCATTGTTGGTTTAAATTAGACTGCCAGTTGGCATTTCTGTGTGGAGTTTGCATGTTCTCCCCGTGTTGCCCACAGTCCAAACACATGCGCTATAGGGGAATTGGGTAAACTAATTTGTCCGTAGTATATGAGTGTGTGTGTGAATGAGCATGTGTGTTGCTGGAATGGCATCAGCTGCGTAAAACATGCTGGAATAGTTGGCTGTTCATTCTGCTGTGGCAACACCTAATCAATAAGGCACTAAGCCGAAGGAAAATTAATGAATTAATTAATTAATTTATTTATTTTTAACTGAACATGCATAAGCAAAACCCTAAGTCATGCGTTATTTCTTTTCTAATTGAACGCCTTTACAAATTTCACCTTGAATATGAAACAAAAAAATCTTCCCGCCTCCACAGAAGTGCATGTATGTTATAGTACACTGTGAGTGTATTTTCCCTCTGGCTGGAAGCGTGTCAGTACATTCCCATTTGTTTCAGAATGCAATGACTTCATAAGCCTCATGCAATGGAAAAGCTAGAGCGTGACTAAATACTGTATAGGGTGTGTGTGTGTGTGTGTGTGTGTGTGTGTGTGTGTCTGTGTTCGACATGGGCTAGTATATGATTCTGACAGTATGATAACCTTCGACAAAAATATCATGGTATTGTGATTTACTGCTCTAAAATAAGTTCTTTTTAAATGTCTGGGTAAAAAAAACTACTTTTTTCCATGTTGAACAAAATATGTTTTATTTTAAGAAACATAATATTTTGTTACAGTAAACATGTTAGGCTAATTATTAAAGACAAATCATTGTCTTCTGTCTTCATTAGTTTCAAATAACACAGATTTCTTTACAACTTCATTGTAAAGGCATTTTCTTTTCTGTGGATCTGAAGTACTTCCACTGCTCTGTTCAGGTCTAAAGCATGGTGGGATGTTGATGTGTAAGTGGTTTTGATGTGAAGGGTCCTTTTCTGCACAAAATACGGTTGCCCTAAAAAACTAAATAAAATAGTTTTAGAATATATATGTATATGTATCTCATAGGAACCGTGTAACAGTAAGTTTTAGCAGTTTTAAAACCTTGACTCTTCCATACCGCGATAAACCTTGAAGCTGGTTATTGTCCCATGACTACTGCGTGTGTATGTGTGCCGGAGACATGTGCAAAGATTATAGATTTTGGTTGTACGATTATAGTCTAAGGAACAATCACGGTTATCATGATTATTATGCATTCATTCATTTCAAAACTACTAGTTTTGTAAATCACATGAAAACTCCTTATATTTTGCAGTGTTATTTATTGTTGCTCATTAAAGGTGCTGTATGTAAGTTTTTGACTCTTTAAAAGCATAAAAATACCATAATATGTGTGCAGATATTAAAGAAACATCCTAAGTGAACATACGTGTTAAACTGAAAAACAATGCTGAAGACAGAAATTCTGCTTTGAAAAGGTTTTTAAAAAAACGGTTTCTTTGTTTAGGTAAATTTAACCTGCACAATGCCAGTTTAGCCAATTATAATTCAGCACCCCAAGTTGCCTTGTTAGAAAAAACAGCGTATTTCATTCATTCATTCAGAAAGTCTCTAAAAGCATGCTAAATGGACAGTATCAGACGTCGAAATGAGACAGATTCAGTTCCACATGAGGTTATTAATTAGCAAATGATATAAATATTACGAACATAAACATTAGGTGAGCAGGTTACATTGTAACCGCATGTCCTAACAACACGCTTCATGACGAGATGCACAGTGTGAGCAATTTGGCTGTTTGCACCAGACGAAACACGACAGAAATGTAAATACAGCCTTTCAGAAGCACAGAATATGCACTCACTTATGAAACGGTAAGGTTTATAATCTGTTCAAACTTACCTTGCTAGCATTTAGCACTGAAAAAAGCACACAAGGTTTACCTGAGGTGATCACTGTCATAGGTTTCTGTTGTTCAGTTGTGAGAAATACAAGCTTTTTCTAATATGTCAATTCGAGGTGTTGGTAAGAACAAAAACTCCTTTTTATATAGAAAATATTCCCTCTATCGCGTGTCGTTGCTTTTATTTAAAACACAGTTTAAATCACTCGCTCCTGTCCTCAATCTGGCAACCCGCGCTTGCGTTTATTTTGATCCTAGGAGCAATACCTAGTTCAACCACTGGGTGTCAAACTTACATACTGCACCTTTAAGCAAACAATACAGCACACAATAATAATAAAAAACAAACAATAGTCCATTTCTCTTTGGACTTGTGAAAAAATGTTTTTGGCGTAACAAGTAATTTTACACAAAAAAATAAATGACAGAACAGTGAATGAATAAATAAATAAAAATAAGAATAAATAAAAACAGTTGTAGTTGTCTAATGTAAATCAAAGCATCATATTAGCTAAGTATTTCTCTTTTAAAGAGAACAAATGTAGTCAAAGGCTGCTGAATCTCTGTCTGAAAGGCACTTTTAGGCCCAATCCCAATTCTATCACTTAGCACTTCCCCTTACCCCTACCCGTTGTTTTGCGCCTTTTTAGTGTGAAGGCGTAGGGCTAAGGAGAAGGGGTAGATACCCCTTAGAACGGAAATTTTTTAGGACCACTCCCGAAACCAAGAAGAAAATTTCCCATAATGAACCAGCCACAACGGCAGGATAACAGCACCCGGAAGTAAGGAGATCCACAAATTAGAATTTTTTTTTGTCATTATTACGAATTTTTACAACAAACAAGCACATGTTTTAATACATTCATAATCGCGGTCGGGTTTTACCGTCATGCTTTAAAAAAAAAAAAAAACGCAAATTTTTGCTATCTATAATTTCACTTGCTTCTTCATGTGGAAAATACAGACATTACTTTGATTTCATTGCGGGTAAACACAAAAATATTGCTGTGAAATGCAGTCTATGTCTATGCTCTGAAAAACTTTCGACTTTTGCTTTTAACTCGAGCAGCAGCTTGTTCAGGCATTTGAATAGAAAGCATTCTACAACAATACTCGTCACCAAGGAGGACACCGCAGCCCCCCAAAAAACAGGCTAAATAGGATTTTTGTGCAGGATTGAGAGTGAAGGTATCTTCTGAATTTGGAGAGAAATGTAGCTGCTTATGGAGCCGTTCACACATCACGTCCTTTGCACATTATTAAGTACATTGCACATTAATAAGTATATTATTTCCAATGGAGATGCGTATATTTCCATATTGCATGCGCTCAGATTTTCCAGGTGCACCCACACTGAAAAAAATATTCAAAGATGATTCCTTGGATTTGCTATTTTTTTAATACTAAGTAGTTGAACTTTACTAAATTTAATTTGTTTGTTTGTTGCAATCCTGGCCCTGGAGGGTGGGTGTCCCTGCAGGGTTTAGCTCCAACTTGCCTTAACACACCTGCCTGGGTGTTTCAAGTATACCTTGATTAGCTTGTTCAGGTGTGTTTGATTAGGGTTGGAGCTAAAATCTGCAGGACACCGGCCCTCCAGGAACAAGTTTGGTGACCCCTGGTATAAATCATAGACTGTAAAAGATATGGATGTAGTATCCGTGACATCACCCATAGGGTTCTGAACACTGCAAAAGAAGCTAAAAGTAGGCGTGGCCAACCGTCGCCATTTTGTTTGCGCGCCATCGTACCAAACGCGGAATACCAAACAAGGGCAAAGAGGCGAAGAGTGAGCGGAGCTACAGACGCATGCTGGATTCTCAGCATTTTGCTTAGACCCGGCTTAGACAGACTTTTTACGTTGGGAGAACGCTTAATACTTCATTACCTGTGACTCATTTGTTTTCTGACCACTTATGCATGCTTGTACACTACATCAATAAAGTGTTTAGACTTTTAAAAACACTGTTGTAATACATTGAGCCACTAAACATTGCTCTTATGACGTTTTTCTACAGGAGGAAAACGCAAATTACTTCCAAACACTTCAGATATAGTCTGTGTTAATGCAAGGCTGTCTATAAAATCCAGGCATAACACTGTATGACAACGCTTCAGATGACTATTTATAGCCTACAGCTGATCAATCTGTCAGATCCTGTGTGCATTAAAGGTCTAAAGAAAATTATAAATGATAAATTTTCTTAAGTAATACAAATACATTTATAGAGATGATATATAAGTATATAATTTCACTCACCTGGGAAATGGAGTCAACTTGAACGGTTTGTGAGCAATTAAGTGCACACTGCATTCTATAGTATCTGATAATTGCAGGCAATAATTCCAAAAGGCGACTGACTGTGTAAAGTAAACATAAAACATAAAACAAAACAAAAATACGATGTATATGCAGAGTTCAGCGGCTAATCAGCCGGAATCAGCTGAGGTGAAGTGACGGCGACCAGCAAGCCCTAGCGGTCACTCAAGTGGCCACGCCCTTAATTATGCAGACTTAATAAAAATGAAACAGATAAGTTATAAAAAATTCACCCCCCTCACAGTTGTCATGAAAGATAATATTAGCTATATGCACCAAAGCCATCTTTTGTACCAGGCTGTAAACATGTTTTTATCAGCTGTAAAAATGGCCAATTTACCAATGCAATCAGAAAACACTTGGATTTCCTGGAGCCAGCCCCCAAAGGCAAGTCAATGAATTGTAGTTTTAGTTACTTCCGTCTTGGCTTCCCGAGGGAGAGCGGGATGTTGCCGCTTGGTCCTGCCTTGTGGATATGATGATTATACGTGTACGGCTGTCAATCAATTCGGGGGAAACTGCACTCCTACGTCATGTTGCGGTGGGTCTCAGAATTGCTGGGATTTGGATCCTATTTTAACGGCAGGAAATTAAAAAAAGAGATTTATTGTGTTTCTATCACTCCAACATGACTGTGGACACACTATACCTACACACAGTTCTGTCCAAACAGCTTACAAAAGATGATTTTCATCAAAGATGCCCTTTAAGTGTCTTGAATATGTTGGGCTGTTGTGATCAACCCTTTGTACTGTTTTTCAGTGAATATTAAATTACTGAAAGAGCTGCAGGTTGTTTAGTATTTATATAGGTTGTTTGTTTGTTTTAAAAGTACCTTCAAAGTAAAGTAATTGGTAATCTGATTACTTTTTACATTACGTAATTAGTAATGTAATCAGATTACAGTATTCCAGCAGGAGTCGGTAATTTGTAATCTATTACTTCTTAGTAACTTAACCCAACACTAAATGTGTCTGTGCATGAGCCTGAAGTGTTTAGTGTTTGTTGCGCATCAGTGAGCCGTTTTTGCTCTTTCTGCAGGTGGACTGGGCTCAGCAGCAGGTGGTGAAGACTCGGGTGAAGCGCCACGCCAGATCCGACTCCAACCACATCAGCTTCAACGATCCCAAATGGTCCAACATGTGGTACATTGTTAGTAGATATTTCACACATTCAGTCCTGTATGTCATATCTGTGCTGTCTCTGCTTAATTTTCAAACATTGCAACTCAACTGCAACACACATATTCACAGTTTATTCAGTCTGTACAAAAGCATACTCTTCCAACCTTGTTGCAATATCAATATATTTCAAGAGTTCACACTTAGCTGATGATTGATAATAAAGCTTGTTTGGAATGCTGTCCTGGGAGAGAGCCCTGAGCTTGCAAGATCCTCGAGACCTGGGCTCCCTCCCGTTTGCAGGGCGAGAGGGAGTTTGAGCTCAGGTAGATCTTAATAAACTCCCCTGGCTTATTCTAGCTGAATGGTGGAAATGAATGACTGAGGAGAGGAGTGCTTGCTTAGAGCTTGACTATGGTATTAATTTTGAATGTTCAATTTACTTAGGGTGCGTGTTATTTGGACTGTGGGAGGAAACCGAGGAAACCGGGGAACCCGGGGAAAACCCACGCGAGCACGGGGAGAACAAGCGAAAACTCTGCACAGAAATGCAGACTGATTTAGTAGGGACTTAAACCAGCGGCATTCTTGCTGTGAGGCAACAGTGCTAATCACTGGGCCACCGTGTCGCCCATCTAAAAAGGAGGGAAAGTAGAGGTGGGTGGGGGGTGGTTCTTTAAGACGAAGATATTGAGATAAGAAAACTCTGGTTATTTATAGTAAGTTAGGAGTCGTCTGATTGGATAATCGATCATGGGTTAATGCAGGACAGCTGAGAACAATCATAAGCACGTGATCCTCTCGAAATTTGTTTATACATAAACTTCACTTAGTCATTAGGCAGACACTTACAATTAAAGAGGCATTCAGTGATTCAATAGGATGAGGCAATACACACAAGAAGTGCTAATTATACAAGGGAACTGTTAGTGCTCAGAGAATTAAGTGCTAGAGTAAGGAAGGAGGAGGTTTTTTATTATAGAGATTAGAGTGTGTCTACAGGTGTTTTGTCAAGCCCATTCACCAATTGCAAAATTATCTTTTTGTTTTGTTTTTTGGAGATATGAAGAGATTGTAAGAAAGTGTCTGGTGGAAATGTGCCAAACTGGTGCCAGTGTTGGTTAAAATGACAGAGGAATGAAAGAGTGTGTTTTCTACATGTGGTTTGTCAAGCCCACTCACCTGTGAGGCACACTCAGAAATGCGTAATGTTTTGAAGTTGTCATGTAGTGTGGTGGTGGGGCGTGGGTGTCATTGAAGCGTAGTTTGTGTGTAATTAAACAAAATGACATGATAATCAAGAGTACAGTATGTGTCATAAATATCTTGGTGTCTTCTTTGATAACTCGATGAAATGGAATTTACATGATGGCAATCTCTGCAGTAAGATTTAGCATCGACTGTATTTTTACGACGTCTAAGAATCTATGGAGTGGATCAAAAGTGTATGATCATGTTTTATAAGGCTGTGTTTGAGAGTTTAATAAGGTACGGCATCACAGCCTGGTTTGATTCACACCGCTTGGAAAATTATTGGTGCATCAGAACAGATGTCACTGCAGAATATGTATGAACAGGACACATTAAGACGTGCTAAACAAATAGTTTGTGACGTATCGCATGTTCTGCACAAGGAGTATGAGTTGTTATCTTAATGCTGCGTTCACACCAGATGTGGAAGAAGCGTCAAGCGCGAGTGATTTACATGTTAGGGCAATGCAAACGCGCGAATAGACATCCTGCGATGCGATACGCGCGAATGGCGCGGCGTGGTGTGAATGGCGCGGATGGCGCGATACGGGCGAATGGTGTGCCGCGAATTGAGCGTTTTGCGCGCGTGACGCATTTAACGTGCAAATCGCTCGAGTTCAAAAATCTGAACTTCTGCGGACATTCACGTCACGTTAACCAATCAGGAGCTTGCTCTTGTGGAGGCGTGATTGTGATGTAGCACCTGTTGTTGGTGTTCGGGGGGAAATCCTCCTGCCTACACCGACATAAGTTCATCAAACTGGGCTCGGCTCAGTCAGAAGCACCGCTGAATGCTTCCATCATCCAGGTTAAGTTTCTGGAGAAGTTTATGAGCTCACAGAGCTGGGTGCACCTCTGAAAAAATCTAGCGGACTCAGACACTGCTCCAAGCGAATCAATGCTAATTTTCAGCGTTCATAAAGCACATAAACACAGTTATTTTATCAATAAAATCCATGTTAGCCATTTAGTAGAAGCTACAGTCACCGGGCAGACAGAAGACCTGCCCATGAAGCGAATCCGCTTCTGTTCTGAAGTGAATTTGACGTGCTAATAAAGTGAAGTTTGATGCGTGAATGAAGCCGAGTTTGACGCGCAAATGAAGCGGCGCGAATGATGCAAATTGCACGAATGGCATGGCGCGATATGGGCGAATGGCGTGGTGCGAATTGAGCTTGAAGCGAGTTAACTCAAATGTTCATGCGTCTATTTATGCGCGAATAGCACGATTTATCTGCGTGTTCCACGTCTGGTGTGAACGCAACATTAGGGAAAAGGTTCAGAGTACCTTACTGTAGATTAAACAGATATAAAATTCCTTTTATCTGGTGAGCATTAAGCTATTAAATAATAGTGGTGGCTTAGACTGAGAGTATCTGTTTTGCTTATTTATGTGTATATATGGAGGTGGGCATATAACTTTTTGGGGGGGGGATATATTTATTTATTTATATACTTATTTGTTTTTTGTATGTTGTGCTGTTTTTCCATGTTTGCTGTGACTGCAGCTGTGGGCAAGAGCCCAAGACAAATTACCCTAACCAGGACAATAAAGATTTACCTTATACAGAAGTAGATGAAATAAGCACAAAAGTCAGGGCATATCCAATTTTGCCACCTTATTTTAGAGGTTTAATAAAAATGGGAAATTTTTTACCTTTAGTACAAACTGAATACATATACACAAACCACACAATAAAATACACACAGACCTCTTTCTCCTGTTACAAAAATATCCACCCATAGGAAATGAATGGGAAATACTAAAATCTAAAGCTTTTTTTTTTCTTTTTTTTTTTTTACAATTATTTGTCCAATAAAAACCAATCAATCCAACACGATGTCAATCAATCATTTACCTAAATGAAGATTTGAGTCTGTACAATATGCTCAATGTGTCAAACACTCAGACACACAAATACACACAGCTGCTGTGGTGGTCATGGATGAGTAGAGAGCATGCGTCTGATTCCTGTGACCTCCAGGGACAGCAAAGTCTTCGCTATGAAGTCCAGCTTCTCCAGCCTCCTCCGCCTAGACTGCAGCTCTGCACAAGACTTTTGGCCATAGGAGAAATGAGCCTAGTTTCTCTCAAGGTTTTTACCCTTCACTTTCGCCAATTGGTGAAGTTTTTTTCCTCGCCGCTGTCGCCACTGGCTTGCATGGTTTGGGATCTGTAGAGCTGCGCATCGATGGAATTGCTCTTCAGTGTTTGGACTCTCAGTAGTGATTATTAAACCACACTGAACTGAAGTAAACTAAACTAAACTGAACCTAAACACTGAAAACTGAACTGACATTTTTAATTCACTATGATTTTCTGTGTGAAGCTGCTTTGACACAATCCACATTGTAAAAGCACTATACAAATAAAGATGAATTGAATTGAACACACAAACAGCCCCTGTCCCCCTACAATTGCTGAATTGTGCTCTTCTCCCCTTTTTTTTTTAAAGATGAAGCGATATTTCTCAGCTTAGCCTTACGTTTCCATCCATCTATTTTATGTGCATTTTGCATATGTGCATAAAAAATCAGTAGATGGAAACGCCAAGATGTGCATAACTTTTGAAAATAGGCATAAAAACATATGTGCATAACTGAGTAGGATAAACTTTTTAATCGATACGGAAAGAAGAGCATTAACTATGATGGAAACACTTTTACCGAACAAATTCCAGTATGTGCATTAAAAAAAGGTATGTGTGATCAAGAGATCATGTGATGATTGAAATGTGTGTGAATGGACAAACTAGCAGGCTGAGCACACTAAAACATCTGACATGTTGTTTTGGTCATTCTATAACCGTTTCAATATTAATGTTAATATATTATTAATGACCTCCAGAGCATCTGGAGCGTGTCAATAGTGTCTGTTCTCCGCGTCCCATGGCTTCAAACACCACCACGCATTCATTGTGTGTCGGCATTGTCCTCTGAGGTGAAAGTCATTTATTAAATAAAGAAAAGATTCATGCAGCTTCTTCTACCGCAGTAAATTTGGTTTTTACTGTTGGTATTTGGTGCCAGTTAATCAGGAAGTAGCGATTTTATTCTCTTCGACTCGTTGGATGGAAACGCTGCTTTATTCGCACTGCTTTTATGTGATATTTCAGTTTTGCACGTAAATTTAATCAGCATTTTTGGATGGAAACACAGCTATTGCCTACAGTTCAGTCACACAAAGAACAAAGTCAAGTTACAAGAATGGCTTGTCCTTTTTAATGAATAATTAGCTTAAATTCACTGACCTTCAACATGGACATGTACTGTAACTAGATTCATGGGATTATTACTCCTTCTTAAAACTATTTTTTAGTACAGCTTACATTCTAAATGTCATATCAACCTCCACCACTCGATCAATAGTAAAGGCAGACACACAAGTGCACTTTTACATCTATTAAAAACTCAATTATTAAAATGTTATCTTAAACTGATCAGCGTGTGTGAAAGTGGGAACCTTAAACTAAACATTTCCACTGAACATTAAGCGTTGGTTATCTGCATTCTTGTTGTCAAATTTGTTGTAGAAACTATGCATTAGCCTATTTTATATAGTTTAATGCAATTACATCTGAAATAACTTCAAAAGTACGGCCAATTCCCTACTTTTTCAAGTGAAAAAAGGTAATAAATGTCACATTACATTTATTATATTATATATTATATTATATACTTATTTTATTATACCTAAATATTTAAATACTTTAACTTACGCATTAACTTAAACAGCTTTGTTTTCCCATGCTAACTGTCTCTTTTTCACCGATGCAGTGGCATTGCTTTTCTTTTAAAAAATATATGGTCATATTTGCTATAACCTTGCATGAGCACATCAAGTTCAGCTGGAGAAAGAAACGCTGATCTCTTTTTTCAGGTGTTGCCATGGTGACTCGTAATATCTGCGCTCCATTGATAATGACTTTTTATAGTCGCCGTGTGCGCGCTTAAGTCTGAGTTAGTCTACTCAAAGTTGATTGACCTAAATCAGATCAGCTATTCTGTAACCGTAAGCTCTGAGATTTTAATCTCTCGATAAGTCAACTCAGAGTTTAAGTTTCCCTGCTTATTATATGTGTGTTGCTGTAGTTTTTGTGCTGTAAAATGGCTTTTATAGTCTTCATGCAAACATGAAAATAGAAACTGATTATTTCTAATATTAGGGTCATTTTAGAAAAAGTCATCAAACTTCATGAAAATAAAACATCATTTAGCTTTTTTCTACTGTTTAAATGGTCATTTAATGGTAATTTAGCAAGTGAATCGCTCGTTTGCAGTGACTCCTGGAGTAACGGGCCGCTAATTTGCGCTTCATTAAACTGGCTCGTTTGTAAAGCTCCTGTTGTTTTATTTGGTTTCTAGCAGGACTTTTTTTTCATTGCCTCATAAGAACTTGGCTGTTTATGAGTGGTTTTGTTTTCCTAACAAGCTTGATGCTTTGAATTACAAATGAATTTGTTCAAACACTCTCATCTTTCAGGGCAAATTTCAGTCAAAAGTGTCACTTTGCATGCGGATGTTCAAAAATAACGAAATGTCTTGACCAAGCGGCAACATCCCGATCTCCCTTTGGGAAGCCAATACGGAAGTAACTAAAACTGCAATTCAATTCGCCCTTGGGGGCTGGCTCAAGGAAATCCAAGTGTTTTTTTAACTGCAGTGGTAAATTAGCCAATATTACAGCTGATAAAAACATGTTTGCAGCCTGGTACAAAAGATGGCTTTGGTGTATATAGCTAATATTACCCTTCATGACAACTTTGAGGGGGTGAATTTTTTTTATAACTCATCTGTTTAGTTTTTATGAAGTTATTTTAGGTCTGCATAATTAAGGGCGTGGCCACTTGAGTGACAGCTAGGTCTCACTGGTCGCAGTCTCGTCACCTCAGCTGATTCCAGCTGTTTAGCCACTGAACGCTGCATATACATTGCATTTTTTTTGGTTAATGTTTCTTTACACAGTCAGTTGCCTTTTGGGGGGTGTGAACCTACACTGGTCTCACAGTTAGGTTTTGTTATGATTATCATGCCATCAATTCAGTTCAATTCGATATCTCGGTGAATCGGTGCATTGACGATGCTTTCCATACATAATTAGATTTTTTTTCTTTACAACACAAGAATTTTTTAAATTAAAATCTATAAATATGTTTATATTTATATATTACTTGTAATACAATTTTGTCCTTTAATACAAGCAGTAATATATATGAACTGTACCTTTAATTTTACCTGCTCAAAAATAAACACTCTTTGTGAATGTTTTAGACAAAACTCCAACACATGCACAGAAGACAGCACGAGCATTCACAACAAATAATATGATACCGCTTGCTTTTTGACCGCTGGCAAGTTCTTACACCCCTATGATTGGTCATTGTCTTCACCCGCTCAACGGAAAGGGCTGTGATTAGAAACGAAAGCGCCCCATGAGTGACGCAGGAAAAACAGCGGGAATTGAACCGAATCGATGGCATGTAGATCAGTCTATATGCACATAATCAGCGGTTATCAGGTAATCCGTAATAGAATAAATACAATACAATAAACTCACACCACAGGCACGCTTGTGTCTGGATCCACAAGTATCACTTTAACAGCCGAGAGGAGAGGAAAATTTACCTCACGAACATGCCAACGGGTCAAAGGCACAAAGTGTGTGTGTGTGTGGGAGAGAGAGAGAGAGAGAGAGAGAGAGAGAGAGAGAGAGAATTTCTCCCTAGTAGTGAGATAGCGGCTCATGCTTTACCATTACTCAGTGTCAGTGAAAGATTTGCTATTTAAGTAGTAGGAGTGTTTTATTTACTCACCCTCGCCTCCTTCGCCATAGTATTCTACCGCGACATCGCGCATAGGGGATAAATGACGTCAGTGCGTAATAACCGGTTATGACCTATTACTGAACCGATATCGAATTGTCCCCATCTGCATCGCGGTGCACTGAAGAAACAATTAATTTTGACATCCCTACTTTTGGAATTATTTCCTGCAATTATCAGATACTTAAGCACTTAGCAACACCCTAGCAACCACACAGAACTTCTTTGTAAAACCATAGAAACTACCTAGCAACCACACAGAACACTCTAGTAACACAACCACAAAAACATCCTAAGACCCAGAATGGTTTAGTAGTAACAAACTATCAACCACTCAAGATACCTTAACACCATAGCAACCATCCGAAACTCCTTAGTAACACCATAGATGTTACTTAGCAACCACATTGAACACACTAGTAGACCCCAATCAACCACCCAGAACTTCTTAATAACACTCTAGAAACCACCAATCAACCAGCTAGAACACTCTCTGAAAATGCTTTAGTTGTAAAACCATGCAGAATACCTTAGCAACAACCTAGCAACCACCCAAAACTCCTTAGTACCACCATAGATACTTCCTAGCAACTACGTTGAACACACTTACAACACTCTAGCAACCACCCAAAACACCATATTAAGACCAAGACTGCCTTAGTAGTAACACCCTAACAACCACTCCGTACACCTTAGCAACACAATAGCAACCACCCTAAACTCCTTAGTAACATCCTAGAAACAACATAGCAACCACATAGAACACACTAGAAGCACCCTAGCAACCACTCAAAACAGCTTAAGACCGAGAATGCTTTAGTAAAACCATGCAGAATAACTTGGCAACAACCTAGTAACCACCCAAAACTCCTTAGTAACACTATAGAGTCTACCTAGCAACCGCATAAAACACTTTGAACACCCTAGCAACCACTTAAAACATCTTATTAAAACCCAGAATGCCTTAGTAGTAACACCCTAACAACCACTCAAAACACCTCAGCAACACATTAACATCCATCTCCTTAGTAACACTCTAGAAACAACATATCAACCACATAGAACACACTAGAAGCACCCTAGCAACCACTCAAAACAGCCTAAAACTGAGAATGCTTTAGTAATAAAAACCATGCAGAACACCTTAGCAACAACCTAGCAACCAAAACTTCTTATTAACACCATAGAGACTACCTAGCAACCACATAAAACACTATTAACACGCTAGCAACCACCTAAAACATCCTATTAAAATCCAGGATGTCTTAGTAGTAACACCCTAACAACCACTTAGAACACCTCAGCAACACGTTAGCATCCACCCCCCAGTAACACCCAAGAAACAATATATTAACCACATAGAACACACTAGAAGCACCCTAGCAACCACTTAAAACAGCCTAAAACCAAGAATGCTTTAGTAGTAAAAACCATGCAGAACACCTTAGCAACAACCTAGCAACCAAAACTCCTTAGTAACACAATAGACTACCTAGCAACCATATAAAACAATATTAACACCCAAGCAACCACCTAAAACATCCTATTAAAACCCAGAATGCTTTAGTAGTAACACCCTAACAACCACTCAGAACACCTCAGCAACACATTAGCATCCATCTCCTTAGTAACACCCTAGAAAAAAACATCAACCACATAGAACACACTAGAAGCACCCTTGCAACCACTTAAAACAGCCTAAAACCAAGAATGCTTTAGTTGTAAAATCATGCAGAATACTGTAGCAACAACCTAGCAACCAAAACTCCTTAGTAACACAATAGACTACCTAGCAACCATATAAAACATTATATTAAGACTCACAATGCCTTAGTAGTAACAGCCTAACAACCGCTCAGAACACAATTTCAACGCAACCCTTGAGAAAACCCAAGCAAACTCCTTTGCTTTAACACATTGACTGCAGACTGAAGAGAAGGACAGTGTTGTGGTTGTTTTTTTTAATCAATATTTGCTGAAAGTAAAGTCTCTCAGAAGACTTTGACTTTGTTTCATTGAAGTGTCAATGCAGATTCCTCCATATATCAGTATCAAAAAGTACATGCCTCATATATTAGAGCAGACACCATTAAAGCCCATGGTGTGTTTATTTGGGCTCTTTGTGATTGATGCAGCGGCACAAAGCAGTCACAGTCTGTTTTCAATCGTCCTCTGATGTCGACTTCACACCGGGACGTCTCTGCTGATGGTGTCCTCAAAAGACAGCGCACAAAACAATCACAAATGAGAACCTGAAGGACACTGGAGCTTCTGAATAAATATGAATGATCCCATTTCATTTACAGGTTGTGACATATTTCCTGACAGACATGATTGAGCGGGAAGGTTACTGAGGTACACTGTTAACAAGTTCCTGTAGAGTTTACAGGAACTTACTGGCTGCAGTTCACCAGTAACTTACAGTAAATCACTTTTAGGAAAAATACTGTATTTATATTTACAGCACCATGTATCTTGCTGTATATGTATTTACAGAATTGCAGTGTTGGTCAAGCTACATGGAAAATGTAGTGAGCTAAGCTATTAGCTACTCTACTTTCATTCATTGATTTTTTTTTTTGGCTTAGTCCCTTTATTTATTAGGGGTCGCCACAGCGGAATGAACCGCCAACTTATCCAGCACATGTTTTACGCAAGGCCTCACGGTGGCGCAGTGGGTAGCATGATAGCCTCACAGCAAGAAGGTCACTGGTTCAAACCTCGCTGGGTCAGTTGGCATTTCTGTGTCTTCAGTTTGCATGTCCTCCCTGTGTTGGCGTGGGTTTCCTCCGGGTGCTCCCGTTTCCTCCACAAGTCCAAACACATGAGCTATAGATGAATTGGGTCAGCTAAATTGTCCATAGTGTATGTGTGTGAATGAGAGTGTACAATTTAGCTTATCCAATTCACCTGTACCGCATGTCTTTGGACTGTGGGGAAAACAAGAGCACCCAGAGGAAAGCCACGCAAACCCACTGCCCCACCGCGCCACCTAGTTACTCTACTTAGGCCCCGTTTTACACTAATGCGTTTTCGTTTTGAAATGGCGTTTTAGATCAAAAACAATCCGCGTCCACACTAGCGTTACATCTAGCGTTTCTAAACTTATCTCCGTCCACACTATTCCACCAAAAACGTATATCACATGACCATTCGCGCACTCTGGGCATTCACATCCAAGTATAAACAGGAAGCATGTGTCTCGCTCGGCATTTGGTTATTGTTAGTCAACAAACACTGGTTGAACGATGAACGCGAGCTATTAGCGAGTGCTCGAACAATAGCTTGCCTCTTGCAACTATATGCAGCTGCTGTAGTAAAAAAGGCAGAGTTTAACTGCACAATGGTGCCTAAAATGGACAATAGTGCAAACAACGCTTTCATTTCTGTGTCCATGTTGTTGTTTACAGTGAAGGCTGGTCTGCCGTCTTCCGGTAGCGTTACAGTCATGTGATAGGGCCTTGACGAATAAGGGAAGGATATGCAATGATCCAAAAGCCTCAATCAGGTAGCGAATGTCTGCAGCCACGCCTCTGTTTTCAGATGTCTCCGTTTTCCCCCATCCACATTGAGACGGAGCAGCAGCGTTTTAAAATAAAAACTACGTCTCCAGCGTTTTCAAAACGCTCCATTTTCAGGGCTCAAAAACTCCGGCGTAGTGTAGACGGATGGCGTAACTGTAGCAAAACTTATGTGTTTTAAAACGAAAACGCATTAGTGTAAATGGGGCCTTAATGTAGCTTAACTTCACTAAAAGCTACCCCCTGGGAAATGTAGCATGCTAAGTTAAAAACTACATGGCAAAATTAGCTTAGCTACATCTAAGTTTTTTTTTCCAATTTTATATCGAAGCAACTCCAGTCCAAGTCAATACTGTCTTAGTGATCAATAAAACTGCCAATGAAGCATATGCGGCATAGTTGTTCGGTTCAGTTATTTACTGCAATTAATATGCTGTTCCAAACAGAAACAAATTATACTAGACAGCAAAATAATTTAAAAAAAACCTGTGTTGCACATTTAAAATACTATAGTAATGTAGAGTAAAACAATAACAATACTATAGGGAGGTAATTGAATTAATTTACTGTGGTACTTGTATAGCAACCACACAGAACTCCTTGCTAACATAATAGAAACTACCTAGCAACCACACTGAGCACTCTAGTAACACAACCACCAAAAACCTCATAAGACCCAGATCGGTTTACTAGCAACACCTTAGCAACCACCCAGAACTCCTTGGTAACACTACCTAGCAACCACACAGAGCACTCTAGTAACACAACCACTAAAACATCCTAAGACCCAAAATGTTTTTGTTGCAACACCCTAGCAACCACCCAGAACTCATTGGTAACACCATAGGAACTACCTAGCAACCACACAAAACACACTAGTAACACAACCACCAAAACCATCCGAAGACCTAAAATGGTTTACTAGCAACACTTAGCAACCACCCAAAACTCCTTAGTAACACC
>CAIGQZ010032222.1:6962400-6974748 GCA_903798205.1 Danio tinwini | reverse complement strand
ATACAGTGGTTGCCTAGTAACATAAAAACACAGCACACTGTATTTTGTTGACAGTAGTAATAAGCAGTGCACTGTGCTTTTTATGTTGCTAGGCAACCAGTTGATTTCTGTGCAGTTGGTAGATGTGGGATTTTAAAGGCTGTGGTAGCAACATCAGTAGTAGTAGACAAACATGATAAATTGAATATGATTATGTATGAATAATTACATGCCTGACTTTAGTAATAATATTAAATAAGTAATAATAATGATAATAATAATAATAATAATGTTTTCAATGTCATGCGCTCCAGCATTAAGAGTACTATAACACTGGTCTTCATGCTGGAGCTCATGACATTGAAAATGCGAGGTAGTGAGAATTCATCTTTTTTTTTGCTGAGTCTCGCGTTGTCAGAACCGTTCACACAATTTATTTGTACTGTATATTGGATCAAGGTTAAATTTTTAGCTCATGCCTACGAGCCTCCGATGGTTATAAGAAGCACAAGGCTGTAGTGTGTGTTTACCCAGTGCTCATATTCATGGATGTTACCACAAGAAACAGCATTAATGTTCTACCAGATGTGCATACTGTATAGTACAATGCTTTTGTGTCCTCAATCAAACCCAGTTTCACAAGAGCAAGAAAAAAAAGCTAAATTTTCCAGTAAATGACCCCTATAAGCATGCATCTCTGTCATCTCCTCAACCTTTTGTCCTTGTTGTCTTACATGTGCTCTCTGATTTATGAGGTCATTTCCTCTCGATGAAACGCATTGTGTCCTACAGTTCATCTCGATTATTACTGACATCTTCCCCTTTTCTTTCTTTCTTTCTTTCTTTCTTTCTTTCTTTCTTTCTTTCTTTTCTCAATTTTGTGTAACCCTCAGTATCAAAGTGTGAGCTTTTAGGCAATGGACAGGAATGATATGGACGTGTTGTTTCTTTCATTCAATTCATCTTTATTTCTAGAGCGCTTTTACAATGTAGATTATGTCAAAGCAGCTTAACATAGAAGTTCCAGTAAATTGAAATCGTGTCAGTCCAGTTTTCAGAGTTGAAGTTCAGTTCAGTGTGGTTTAATTTTTACTGCTGAAAACACTGAAGAGCAAATCTATCGATGCGCAGCTCCACAAGTCCCAAACCAAGCAAGTCAGTGGCGAGAAACAAAACTTCATTCATTCATTCATTAATTTCAAGTGTTTTTATTTTATATTATTATTTAAATTTTTTGTTATATTTTGGCCCAATCCCTATTATATTTTTGTACCCCTTCCCCTTGGCCCTTGAAACAGAGTGTGAAGGGGAAGGGCTTCAAAATTCACCCCTAAAAAATGGGACAGCACTACAGCACCTGCACACGCCATCATATGTCATCTCAATCTCTTGCTTCACATGAGATCAGACGATTGCGACTGCTGTAGTTATTCCAGTTGTGTTATTTTTTGGTATTTATCTTCAGGAAATCACTGAAGGCATATATTATGTTATCATAACAATCTAATGTGGCAATAAGATCATAACTATACTGCAAATTTACACCATATTCATCTATGTAAACACACCAAAAACAACACTAACAATATAGCAGACACTGTAAAACGCTCATTCTCAGCCACTAGACTTTTCTGACAGGGTGTTCGAGAGTCATCGAGTGTCAGAATGTTGTAGGACTGCTGTGCAGGAGTTATTATTATGGATTATAGCAAGTGAAATTAAGCGTTTTTTATTTTAGCATTTTTTTTATAACATGATGGTAAAACATAAACGCGGTTATGAATATATTAAAACATATGCTTTTTTGTTGTAAAAATTCATAATAATGACAAAAAAATACTAATTTGTGGATCTCCTTCTGTGTGCAGCCATGCTGCCGTTTGTGGCTGGTATATTATGGGAAATTTTCTTACCCCTTGCTTTCGAGTGTGGTCCTGAAAAATCTCAGCTATCTAGCCCTTCCCCTTTGCCCTATGCTTTCAAGCTAAAGAGAATTGGGACACCCCTACCCCTTCACCTGAATGTGCAAAACAGGGGGTAAGGGGAAGGGCTAAGGGGTAGAATTGGGATTGGAATCTTTTATTCATTTTTATTTTATTTGATTTTTTATTTGATTTATTTTGCAAATGTTTCTGAAAATCATTTCTTTTATAGATGTATGGCAAGTACAAGGGTAAGCAAACCCTCAGCCATAACTAAGTTAGCATAAAAAGTTGGCGCCAATAGCCTAGTGGTTAGTGCGTCGACACACAGCACCCAGGTGCTTGCGGCGACCCGAGTTCGATTCCCAGCTCAAGGTCCTTTGCCGATCCTTCCCCTATCTCTGCTTTCCTGCCTGTAAATTTCAACTGTCCTATCAATAAAGGTGAAAGACCCTAAAAAATTATTATAAAAAAAGGATAAAAAGGATATATATCATATTATATTTTTATATTATATTATTATATTATATTATTATATTATTTTTTACATTTTAAATCAGCATTATCGTTGTGTTCTTTTTATAAAATTAAGTAGAACATACCAGTTTCTATACATTTTGTCAGTGGAGCCTCTTAATGTAAACTTGATTTATTTTATATTACTTGAATATTATTATTATTATTATTATTATTATTATTATTATTATTATTTTATTATTAGTAATGAGAAAGAGAGAGGGGGATTTGTTTATTTAATGTAATTTTATATAATTTTATTATCTAATTTAATTTAAATTTATTTTATTTAAAATTTTATTTTATTTTATTTTTAATTAAATTTTATTTTATATTTATTTATCTTATATTTATTTTATATTATTTATTTTATATGTATTTATTCATTTCTTTTATTATTATTATTATTATTATTTTTAAATCATCCAAAATTGCCAGAATGTCAAATCTAGGTTCAAGAGAAATTTTGAAAATCTTAGATAAAGCATAAAAAAGAATGCTAAAAATCCTCCAATTTTGGGCTTGAAAAAAAAAAACATGCATATGATCATCACATCATTCGCAAAAAGCATCCACACCTAGAAATATTGTACTTTTTGTGGTTACATTTATAAGCATTCTGATGTATTTGAGTTTTGATGATGATGAAATGAGTGTGAAATCCCGGCGCTGAAGGACAGATCTGTCATCTTTTGTCAGTCCAGAAATGCAGCTGTCAATGGGTTTTAATGGTGATCTGCCAAAACTCAGACTTCTTCTATAGATGCTCTCAGATCCCGCTAATACAGCTGACACAATGCTGTTTTTTTATGGCTTATTCTATAAATACCTATTGATAAAAATGAAGAAAAACTGGGACTGAATATTGAGTCTGGCTCGCATACGTGAGGGGGAAATCGCAGTCAGGAGGATGAGTAGAATTTGCGTTATTTTGTTGTGTTTGCTTTCTCTTCCAGCCATGCAGATTAGGAGGTTTTGCTTCAGAGTGAATACTGTGGGCTTTGGTTTGTATTTTTTTTGGGCTTAAGAGCTGATTTACACACACATGACAGGTTTATCTTTCGTTTCACATACACTATTAGGTTTAGTGTTAATAATATGGTGATTCATATATTCTTACGTTTTAAAGAGGACCTATTATGCAAAAATCACTTTTATAAGGTGTTTAAACACAGTTGTTTGGCAACAGTGTGTGAACATAACCAGCCTCTAATGATAAGCATTTATTAATTTTATTTTTTTATAATCACACCTGATAAAAACAGGCTGCAGAAACGCTTTGATTGATATTCTACATTTGTACGTGTCATCAGAGGGGAAAAGCCCCACCCACTAGTGACCATATCTCCCTCATTAGCATATGTTGTTGTTTTTGAATCTGCCACTATGCTGTGGTGGAAAGAGTACTGAAAAATCATACTTAGGTACCATTATTTGGCTAAAAATGTAGTGTGAGTAGAAGTATATGTTGTAAATATTACTCAAAGGTAGGGTTGGGTATAGTTTGGGGTTATTTTGATACGGTGCTAAATCGATACTTTTTAAATGGTACCGATGCCAAAATGGTGCCTGAACCGATACTTTTTAGCCACAAAATTATTTGACAAAAACATATATTTTAATCATTATAATTGAACATTGAATTGAGTTTAAAGTAAACATCAATTCATATTTTATATATTTGAATTGCATTAATATATTTCTTTTGTTCATTTGTTTGTTAGCATGAATGCAAGATTTGCATGCTATTAACATTATATTAGCTTACTACTAACCTGTGGAAAGGCTGTCATCAAAATCAGGGAACACCTTTTTTCTGGGTTTGGGGCTTGTGACTGCTTTTACACGGACATCAGTAATCTAATGATTTGCCTTAATGTGAGTAAGACAATAATATGATTCAGGTGTTCACATGAGTTGCTTTTTGAATGTTACATTCATGATTCCCAGTTACATGTTATAGCACAGATCCATTAACATCGTAGCGTCACCAGCCTATAAATGTTTCCTCTGCAGTTTGTGTCTGTGGTCCTTTAGGATTATCAAAAATGACTGTTTATGTGGTAGACTCTTGATCAGAGTATTGTCTTGATCATATTAAAATCAGAGTATTGCTGTCCATGTAAACGTACTCACTGAAAGTGCCAGATAATGTCACAAGCTGTCCAAAACAGTCCATTCCTCACCTTTAAGTTGATTTCATGAGCCCTCAAATTTAATAAGTTTGACTTGTTTCCCCCCTTACACACAACTTTTGTAAAGCATCTGCTGCATGTTGGTGTGTCAGAATCCTTGCTTGTAAAATATAGCCATACTTTAGTATGCTTAGTGTAAAGGGCACCTTTGGTGAAAAATCTACTTTTCAAGCTGTTTGGACAGACATATGTGTAGATATAGTGTATATACTGTCATATTGGGGTGATATAAACACGCTCAGTCCTTTTTTTTCAATTTAACAACATAAAATCGGTGGACCAATTGGAGCCGTTTTGAGATCGAATTGCAACTTGACGTAGGAGTGCGGTCCCCCGCCCACCAATATTGATTGACAGCTGCGTATTAACATGTCTCCGTAGTAACGTTTGTAATCATATCCACAAGACAGGACGTGCGCAAATCAACCCTAAATAAAAGATCTGTTCAGTTTAGGATCATCAATCATCATCAAACGTGATCAAGAGTGAGTTTGACAAGTTTAAAATGTTTTAAAACAGTGCATGTGTGTAATGAATTACAGCGATTTACTTCAGCTTTACTTCATCAGCACAGCCGCGTGTCAGAACAATCATAAAAGACGCTTCAATCCCGGTTTGTGAACGTTAAATCAGGTTTATTTTGTACATTATCGTAACAGATATCCATACAGCAGTGGAGATTAACCTGTTTCCTGTCACATTTGCGTGCAAAGACAGTGCAAAGCTAAACGCGTGCACTGTATGTATGTGCGTGTGTGTCCGGCGCTGTGTGTGTGTGCCTGTGTTTGTGCGTGAACTTTGTAACGTCATCGTGTGTGACTCATCCTGCAGCTCCACACAACAAATGCACCAAATAATCATTGGTAAAGCTCTTACTGTAGTTTTTGTCACAAACGTTACGTGAGATCTGCTTCCTTCATGTGTGTCTGTTGTCTGAGGCAGCCGAGGGCGGAGACTGAGGCACGCGCGGCAGGCACGTGGAAACGATGGGCGGGGAGGACTAGCCTTAAAGGCGCAGTACACAAAAACAGCAAAAATCTATTGAGACCTATAATAAACCATTTAGTGAAAGCTATAATAAATAATCTGATGGGTGTTTTGAGCTGAAACTTTACAGACACATTCTGGGGACATAAAAGACTTATATTAAATCTGGAAAAAGGGTTAACCTAGGTGCCCTTTAAGCAAATTAGATGAATGCGATCATGTGTGTTGATGAGTCACTCACAGCATGCGCCATACAGCGTGCTTTGCAACAAACGCCTGACATCCGTATCCCTCAAAGCTGTTTAAAATTAAATATTTAGAGATTGTGTGACACAACGCATACTTGTGTGTCTTTGATGCACCCCTTGATTCTTCTTAAGGGTGTCACACACCGGATGTGCCACTCAGAGGCTCGGCATGGCGCGCACATGACAGTTGATGGTATCACACACCAGACGCGCACATTCGCATGTTATTTAAAATGAAACTGTTCAGATGGCGCTGTGTGGCGTGGCAAAAATATAAACATTCTGAGTCCTGTGTCTTGAGTCATGCCGGCGGACAGCCGGTGACTTGCTAATTCTAAAGTGCATGGCGATGTGTGCGGTTCTGTTGTGCGACCTGCTTTAAGTTCTTGTCGCAGCACCAGTGGCACTGAAATTAGGCACCGAAATTCATATGCTGATTCGGTCCGGTGCATACCGGTTTCAGTACCCAACCCTACTTAAAGTATGAGTAAATAGTAGACCTTTCAAAAGTACTCAAGAGTAGTGAGTATTAAACTGTGAAAAGCTGATGCATTTATATGTAATTTGTGGATGTGTGTAAACGTAACATTCTGTAGTGCATTTAGTTATTACCCAGCAGGCACACAACATCATAAGATGTTTTAATATTAGGTTAGATTCAGGTCGTGATGTCAGGTGATCAAAATTTTATGTCTAGCCAATATCTAAGGACAATGTTATTTTGATGTCTAATAACGACGTCATCTGACGTTGATTTTAGGTTGTGTTGGAAAGTGACCAAAATCCACTGTCGAGCCAACATCTTAAACCAACGTCATATTGACTTCAAATACTAACATTTATTCATCAGGTATGACAGCCTAAATCCAAGGTTTTATAGATGTCACAGTGGTAACCTCCACACAACACCAAGCTGTAACATCATTAGATGTTGATATTTGGTTGATTTTAGGTTAGACGTTTTCTAATCCCCATAGACAAGAAAAAATAAAGTAGTGACTGCAGGGTGAAGGAAAGTAGTGGAATGAAAGTACCAATACTGGACTAATAATGTACTTAAGAGTAGTGATGGGTATCGTTAAGGTTTTAACGATATTACTACTTTTATCGATACCACTTATCGGTTCTGTACTTTAACGGTTCTCTTATCGGTACTTTTTCTAGTATTTTTTTAATGAAAAAACAAAAAAACAGACTGAACAGAATTAACAACACTTTATTTTATTATTAAGTGTTTCATGTAAAATCAAATGAAACCAATAATTGTAAAACAAATAAATAATTTTTTCCTTTAAAATAATGAACAAGGATTTGAAGGAAAATAACTCTCAGTTTTTTACCATTCTTCTGGAGAAAAATCAACATGTTTGGCTTTTCTGGCAGAAGTCGGGATCTTTCTTGGTTTATTGTGCTCCCTGCAGTTGAAAATACCCTCTTAGAGTTGCAAAATGCAGTTGAATGATAATGAGTTTTCATTAACACATTCACATTAATAAGTTAACAGTGTTTTGGTAGTTAACTATGTTTTTAATACAGTTTTTGAGCATCTTGCAATGTAAAAATAAGCTGCTTTTTTTTTTAATAAGCATAGTTTATTATTAGGCTATTCATAGGCATATCTGTAAATACAGCTGATGTAAAAGCATTTTTAATGTTTGAGATTTATTTAGGCTACTGCAGAACAAAAATACAGTTTTTTTTGTAACTGAATGTGTGTGTTTAACCATTAATGTTTTACTAATTTAGGGGATTGACTGCTGGCATAATGATGTGGATGATGTAACGTTACTGTTAGTAGCCAAGCAGTCAAAAACGTTTCATTAGTTTTCATTGCAGTTACTGCACTTTTGAAAGATACTTTCACTTAGCCAGATTGCTTGCGTTTCCATTTATACAAGAAAACAACTTGTTGCTTTTGTTGCAACGGGCATTGTCGCTGTCCACTCGGGAAATACAACCCATTTGGTTCACTCCTCAAGCTTACAATCTGTGTGTGCGCAAGTCTATGTTGCGAGCTATGTGTGTGCGCTTAGTGCAAGTCTCCACTGAGTGAGCGCGCACAGCCGAGAACTGTGAAGGCGTTTATATTTAACGCACCCGCCAGAAACACAAGCATTTCTCATGTGAGATTGCCAACTGTGCAGATGAATATCAAATATCGCAAATTAGAACGGTTGGTCAGTTAAATTATGCTACTGTAAGTAATGTTTATTCAGCAATAATTCTCCAGTACCGATTGCAGAACCGTTAACGTTAAAGCTTATCGATACTTCAGTCCTTTATAATATAGCACCGATACAGATAAAGTACCGAGTTTCGGTACCCATTCCTACTCAAGAGAAAGTAAAAGTACACATTTTTAAAACAACTTAGTAAATGACAATTCCTGAGAAAAACGACTCAACTACAGTACTCTGGGTGTTTGTAATTTGTTACTTTACACCACTGCTTGACATGCAGGCATTTGTAGCCCCGCCCTCTTTTGAGCCCAATCTCATTAGCATTTAAAGCAACAGTCATCAAAACGACACAATTAGGATCAAAGCCTAAATGTGGTCAGTTTCAGAGAGTTATAAAACATTATTTGTGTGGTATTTTAAGCTGAAACTTTACATACACACTAGTGACATCAGAGACTTATTTTACATCTCATAAAACCAGGCAGAATAGGTAACCCTTTAATAGTTTTTTGCCATGTTAAAAACAAAACAAAACAAAACAAAGAAAAAAACAAAACAAAACAAAACAAAACAAAACAAAACAACAAAAACAAACAATATTCGTTACACTTTTATCCTATTATGCAACAGTTACTGTTTGGCCCAATTTTTTTAATCACAAAGTTGGCTTGAAATAACTGTTAGAGTATAGAATATTTTAATGTCGTCAGATGATCATTGTTGTCAATATTCCTGACAGTAATTTTGGTACATAAACTATTGTTGCACTGAGTTACATTTTAGCGGCTGCCTTCTGTAAATCACTGTAACAATTTTGGTAGCATTTCTTTCTTTCCTTCGGCTTAGTCCCTTATTTATCAGGGTTCGCCACAGTGGATTGAACCGCCAGCTATTCCACCATATGTTTTAGGCAGCAGATGCCCTTCCAGCTGCAACCCAGTGCTGGGAAACACCCATACACACTCATATACTATGTACAAACTCACACAGAAATGCCAACTGACCCAACCTGGGCTTGAACCAGCAACCTTTTTGGTGTGAGGCGACAGTGCTAACCACTGAGCTACCATGCCACCCCCTTTTTTTCTTTAATGTATTTTTATTTTAAGAGATTAGGGAAGATTTTCTTTCTTTTAAATATATAATGAGATCTAAATATATAGTTAAAATTTGTAAAACAGTGACTATTGGACATGATCACAACATACTACTAATAAAACTCAATCAATCCAGCCCATTGCGCACCATGTTTCAATAAAAAGATGCAAATTAGAATTTTGAACAAACCTGTATTATAGCATAAAGCATTTGCGAATAAAACACGTTTCATGCAATATTCCAGTTTCGCACATAAATCTAATCCGCATCTTTGAACTGAAACATAGTTATTTTCTTTAGTGATGTAGATGTCCAGCATGTCCTTGTTTATTTCCTTTAAAGCACATATTGGAGGAGAGCATGTGTCCCTTATCTGAGCATCTTCTTTAGGACGCCATTGGTGCCACTGACCCCATTCATGTTTGTTCTTTAGAGAAACGCCAGTGTAATCAAGCTGATGTTTTGATTGAAGACACACTCGAGTGCTCACTCTTTCCGCCTGCAGGCGACCGGAGCTGCTCTCTGAGTGTGTGACCTACTGTTTCCCAGAAAACCAGAATATTTACAGAGCACTTTGCAGAAAAACCAATCGTCCCGGCACAGTCACGTAAGAGCGTTGCTTCAGACAATGACTCAATGGTTTTTAAATGCTTTTCCCTCTTGTGAAGTCAACTTTATTACACCATTATTCATCTTTAGTTTAACTCTATTTTACATTTTTTTTGACAATTACTTTATATCTCTATAAAAAAACATTTTGCATTTTTGTGTGTCCCTCACAGATGGGAGTGGGCTTGACAAACCACCTGTAGTAAACACACTCTTTCATAGCTCTAACATTTGCACCAGTTTGCACCAGACATTTTGTTATAATCACATCATATCTCTATAAAAACATTTAGCATTTTTGAGTGTGCGTCAGACATTAGGCTTGACAAACAGTGGCGGTTCTAGACCAGAGTAACTGGGGTGGCCGGGCAGGGGCCACTTAAACTTTTAGGGGGCACACTTTAACATGCATCACAAACTACTTAGGTAAGTAAGTAAGTAATGTGTATTTTTATAGCGCATTTATTGTGTATGGCCATACACCCAAAGTGCTTCACAATCATGAGGGGGGCTCTCCACACCACCACCAGTATGCAGCATCCACTTGGATGATGCGACGGCAGCCACAGGACAACGGCGTCAGTGCACTCACCACACACCAGCTATTGATGGAGTAAAGAGACAGTGATAGAGCCAATTCAGTGGATGGGGATGATTGGGAGGCTGGTAAGGGCCGATGGACGGAATTTGGCCAGGACACCGGGGTTACACCCCTACACTTTACGAGAAGTGTCATGGGATTTTTAATGACCACAGAGAGTCAGGACCTCGGTTTAAAGGTGCTTTATGTACATTTTTGACTCTTCTAAAGCATAAGTGGTAAAAATACCATAATATGTTTGCAGATATTTAGGAAACATACTAAGTGAACATGCTTGTTTAACTGAAAAACAATGCTGAAATTACATATTCTGCTTTGAAAATGGTTTTTACGTGCCAGAACGCTGTCTTTGTTTAGGTAAATTTAACCTGCACAATGCCAGTTTAGCCAATTATAATTCAGCACACCGGGTTGCCTTGTTAGAAAACAGCAAATTTCATTCATTCATTCGGAAAGGCTCTGAAAGCATGTGTCCGTGGCCAAAAATGCGACCTCCGGTGGACGGTATCAGACGTCGAAATGAGACAGATTCAGTTCCACATGAGGTTATTAATTAGCAAATGATATAAATATTACGAACGTAAACATTAGGTGATCAGGTTATATTGTAACTGCATGCCCTAACAACACGCTTCATGACGAGATACGCAGTGATGAGCAGTTTGGCTGTTTGCACCAGACGAAACAGGACAGAAATGTAAATACAGCCTTTCAGAAGCAATACATGTTAACCCTCTTTAACATCATTAAATGTAAATGCTGAATCACTCATGTGTGTTTAGTTCTAAAGTTCAATTTCAAACAATTTATTTTATTTTCAAGATCTGAGGTGAACTATCTGCTGCTGCTTTCAGTATATGGCAATAAATGTCATGTAAAATGGCATTCAAACTCGCATTATTAGCATTTAGCACTGAATAAAGCACATGAGATTTACCTGAGGTGGTCATTGTCTTAGGTTTCTGTTGTTCAGCTGTGAGAAATAGAAGCCGTTTCTAATATATCAATTTGAGGTGTTGGTTAAAACCAAAACTTCTTTTAATATGGAAAATATTCCCTCTATCGCGTGTCGTTGCTTTTATTTAGAACACAGTTTAAATCACTCACTCCTGTACTCAATCTGGCAACCTAAGCTTGCCTTTGTTTTGATCCAGTAGTGCAATACCTAGTTCAACCACTGGGTGTCAAACTTACATACTGCACCTTTAAATAAAAGTAGAATTTACTAAACCTGATTTGTTAAACAAAACAATCCCTCTTCGTTTTCTTCTTCAGTCCTAAAATGAGCCAAAGCATTTAAACTTAATACAAGGTTATTGTGTGAATTAAATCAAGATCACAGATACATGCTTATTGTCCGCAATGTTAAATTCAAATTAAGACTTGACAGTACTTACATACGCAGAATTGTTACTTGTGCTTCTCAAAATACACATAATATAACAATTTTGTCACTAAAGAACAAGAATAAGTGTGATTTAAAAAATTTCAATCTTAAAATAAGTTACTACAGCTAAAATAAAGTTTTAAAAATACAAGGCTGGTGTTAAATTACGTCTCTAATTGTAATTAAGCTAAATTTGCCGGTAAAAGACCTAACTTCAAGCTTAACTAATTAAGATGGATGGATGGATGGATGGATGGATGGATGGATGGATGGATGGATGGATGGATAGAGCGATGGATAGATAGAGCGATGGATGGTTGGTTGGATGGATAGATAGATAGATTGAACGATGGATGGATGGATGGATGCATAGATAGATAGATAGATAGATAGATAGATAGATAGAACGTTGGATGGATGGATGAATAGATAGATAGATAGATAGATAGATAGATAGATAGATAGATAGATAGATAGATAGATAGATAGATAGATAGATAGATAGATAGATAGATAGATAGATGATGGATGGATGGATGGATGGATGGATAGATAGATAGAACGTTGGATGGATGGATGAATAGATAGATAGATAGATAGATAGATAGATAGATAGATAGATAGAT
>CAIGQZ010032222.1:6898261-6924433 GCA_903798205.1 Danio tinwini | reverse complement strand
ATCATTTTTAAAGGCACTTCCTACAAGATTTAACTACTACAGAAGAGCTACTGAGAGATTTCAGCTGCTGTCTGGGCTTTCACTGCCTTTCTACACCTCCCTTTCTTCATGTGTTCAATACTTTTTCCCTGCGTCATTTCATTTTATTACACATTACTTATAAACTAATTAGATTTGTTTTTTTGCGTATATTAATTTCTTTGGTTGTTACAAACAGGGCTGGATGTTAACTTTTTTCATCACCAGCCACTGTGGCTAGTAGATTTCCAACATTACTAGCCACTCGCCATTTTCACTAGCCACACTTTTGTTGTTGGGAAAATATATTTTATATGCACAAATTTGACTTTGGCATGCTAAAATGACTTGATTTAGATTTTGTGTTGTGTCTACATGCCTCCTCGTTCATTTTACTTTTTGTGTGCTTGATCAAATGGATTGTGTCACATTGCAATTATTTTTATTTCACTTTTCAGGGCTCAAAATTAAGAATTTACTCAATTTATCTCTGACTACACCAACAATAAGTAATTATTTATTAGCCACAAATTTTAAATGTGTCAAAACAAGCAAAATATTGCTGTATACATGCACTTTTTAATTCAACAAAACTTTTCTTAAAAAAAAAATTGACATTTAAAAAGGAACTATTGCCATGTATCTAAACATGCACTGTAATATGTCCTGTCTAAGGGTCCCAGACCACCAGTTAACTACACATAAATGCGGAGTAATCTCCCATTAAAGCAATGTTATTGTAAAAAATAATAATTAAACGATATTAACTGTAAGCAAAAGAAAGCAGGTAAAAACCATACCGTGAGTGATAATGAAATGATAATCACACGCACACGGAAAGTAATAGTTAATGAAAGCAGTGACCGCTGCTGCTTACAAAAGGATTTTTTTTTCAATCTTGATCTCCTGAAAGCATCAGGACTGTGGGTGCACAATCATCGCTTTTATTCCAGTCTGTTTCAAATAGAACCGATTGCACCAGTTGCGTTTCCTCTAGGCACGGTTGCTTCGCACAAGTAAACAGAAGCGATCAAGCTTTTTAACAGTCATGCATATCACATCACCTGTGCGCGCAAGTGATCATCCTCTCATTCGCTTTTCACCTGCTTTCTTTTGCTCATGCGATCACAGTCATTTTTGTCAATCGTGATGCTTCTCTATTGTAAGATCACATATCAATCAATCAAGGCCTTTATTTGTCACATATACCTCCATGTATTCACATACACTGACATATAGTGAAATTGGACCCTTCAGGGGAAGACAGGTCAACAGGAGGTAGCATTTAGAAAAAGTAAGATACAATTCAGGAAAGAGAGGCGAAAAAAACTCCATCCACCTTGCTCTTGAGTTAGAGCAGTGTGAGATCAAGGAGAAAAAAAAAGCCCCAAGCACATAAACACAAACATTGACATACATTGCAACAGGCCATCCCCTGGGGTGTGGACGGGGGATATGCACGATTACTGGGCCGTCTATATTGTCGAACCCTGCTTTTAAGAAAACTACAATTTAAAAATTATTTCCAACCAGCTAAAGTGGCTAGTGGGAGTGTCTGTCTAACCTGCCACCGCTGAAATCTACCTGCATTTTTTTTGCCGGGTTTTAAAGAGCCCCTATTACACATTGAAAAGGGTCATATTTCAGTTTTATGGGTCTCCAACAACATACTGATATGTATGCAAGGTCAAAAAACACGTTCATGGTCTTATAATATGCATTTATTTTTACCTAATTATCCCAGCGACTCCCATATGAATCGTTCAGCGATTCATTTGTTCCCAAACCCCTGCTTAGCGCGAAGCTAATCTGCGCTGATTGGACCGATGGCAGCCTGTTGCGATTAGTCGACAGCGTTCAGCGCGAGACAGTAAAATGCCCAGCATGGTTTATCAAGCCCCCGGTTCGCCAACATTGGTATAGGATCCGATCGCAGCGGACGCCCGAAACACGCTTCAAAGTAAACTTACTAACACCACAGTAAACAGTACCCGGTTCTCAAAAGCAAAAGCTGAACTATTCTGAACCTTGACCGCTGCACGTGTGCAGGATCAGCTAACGGTGGCCATAGCAACGACAAACGGCAGTGGAACGAGCTCACGAAAGCATTTAAATCTGTAAACAAAGCAGCACGCGTCGTGTTTACAACGTTAGACGCGATATGAGAATATAAAGAGTTAACCTGATACACTACACGCGGTTACTAGTAACAAAACATGTAGATCATTTCTATTTGCAATCATTGCTGTGGCACCTCGTCCGTGAACAGCTATAAGTTCTGAGGGCTTACCTGTATTCTGCTTTTCTAAACGATCACATCCCCAGCCGGGAGGTTGTAGCATCCTCTGTCCTCTGACAAGCTATCTCCGCGGGCTCCCGCTCTCCATTCGCAAGCCTTTTCCAGCGTTCAGCAGCCAGCCAATGTACCTAATATTTTGTCCTTATTTGGCGTGCACCCCTGGTGTCGTCTGTCCATTACAAGATGGAGGCAGAAACTAAGCTTGCAGATCTCTGAACGACTCCTTTCCCTCACACTTCCAATAATATCCAGGTAAGCACAGCGTCTTCATGAGTGTCTTGCTGCTGTGTTAGTGGGCGGGGCCGCAGGTTTGAATTTTGCCAGGTCTGCGCGCGCAACCATTATGTTTCGCGACGACGTCACTCCGAAACAGCTGAAGATTCGTTATGAAGACGATTCATTTAAACCACTATGAGTCGACTCTTTTATAGATGAATCAATGGTTTTAAAAACTGTCCACTTTTTAGATTTAAGCTTTAGCTGGATATTTCACTTCACTAAGAGCTGTGATGCACACTACATGAAGGTCATTTTCAAAAACCCATAATAGGGGCTCTTTAATGTCAAGCCCTGGTTACAAACATCTGGTGAAAAATTTCAAGTCAACGGCACCAAAAATGGTGACGTGTTAAATAATTATTTCCCCCACTGTACGATATATATAGACGTTTAATTTTTCAACATGAGTTTGGTTTTCGTTAAATGTGGTGATTGTGGAATCCTGGAGGGTCTGTAAATGGTTACTTATAATTACTCCCAGAGCCATTTATATCGAAGTTGATATTTAGCCGCACCATGTTGGTGTTTCGTAACATATTAGCCCAATGGTCTGAGGACCAGGACATATGCACATACACTACGGACCATTTAGCTTACCCAATTCCCCTATAGCACATGTGTTTGGACTGTGGGGGGAAACCAGAGCACCCAGAGGAAATACATGCCAACATGGGGAGAACATGCAAACTTCACACAGAAACACCAATTAGCCCAACCAACCAGGCTCGAACCAGCGACCTTTTTGCTGTGAGGTGACAGTTCTTTCCACTACGCCACCGTGCAGGGCTTATAATTCAATTATTCAAATTAAAAAGATTATTTAAACAAACGAAAGCTTAAGTTTCTTATCTCTTCCACCCTCCTTTACTTTTCCTTCATACAAACGCAAGCACACTACCATGGTATTATCCCTCTTTTACCGTAGTGTATTCTGCAGAGCTGCTGTGGTTTGTGTCACGCGGGAAGCTTCAACCTGTCAATCACGCGGCGGTTTGAAATCCTCTCTGCTCTTTTCTCTCGTCTTCAATGTGGTTTAGTATTCTCTGAGCAGTTTTCCTCGCGTGGTTATGAGCGCTGAAAGATCCTGAGCTTCATTCTCATGACCCTCATGAATAAAACTCTCACACACTCCAGATCACTCACTGCTCTGCTGCAGATTTTACAGTGGCATCCCAATACAGTACCAGAGCTGAATACCATACACAAGCAAACAATGATAAAGCTAATACATGTGAACAGTGAAAGCATTTTAAGGGCACCTATTATGCAAAAATCACTTTTATAAGGGGTTTAAACACCGTTGTGTGGCATTGGTGTGTGAACATAACCAGCTTCTAATGGTAAACATCTATTCATTCTATTTGTTTATAATCACACTTGATAAAGACAGTCTGCAGAAACACTTTGATCGACATTCTGCCTTTGTACATGTCATCAGAAGGGGAAAACCCCACCCATTAGAGACGATCTGTCCCTCATTAGCTTAAACAGCCCTGAGTGAGAAGCAGCCGTCCATCATTGGAGTTTTCACCTGCTGAAGATAATGTCAGCAACTAAGAGGATTAAAAATGTGGAGTTTTAGATGTACAAATGAACAATGGAGTGTCTATAAACTAACTTCTTCCACCTGCTGTTTATTAAACCGATTAGTTAGGCAGGCAACGGTCAAAACAGGGGCGAACAGAAGCATACAGGAAATCTAGGATTGTAGTCAAAAACAGGCAAATGGTCGATATCAATGGTAAAACAAGGCAAGGATCAACACTGAAAAGACTAGACAAAGAAAGCTTTGTGGTGTTACAGAAAACAAGACTTTGTGAAAATGAGAGGTGTCTTTATAGTCCATGTAAGTATTGATCATGAGTTTCAGCTGTGTGTGTGAGTGTCCGGATATTGTCAGCTGGAGCGGGTGTTGATTGGCGCACAGCATCATGGTAGTTGTAGTTCTACACCGATTTGTAACCGATAGATCGCTTGTGATCGTGACACTTCTGAGCCACTTTTTCATTCATTCATTTTCTTTTCGGCTTAGTCCCTTTATTAATTTGGGGTCGCCACAGCGGAATGAACCGCCAACTTATCCAGCACATGTTTTTACGCAGCGGATGCCTATCCAGCTGCAATCCATCACTGGGAAACACCCACACACTCTTGCACGCACTCACATACACTACGGCCAATTCAGCTTATTCAATTCACCTATAGCGCATGTCTTTGGACTGTGAGGGAAACCGGAGCACCCGGAGGAAACCCACGCGTACCCGGGGAGGACATGCAAACTCCACACAGAAATGCCAACTGAACCAGCCGGGGCTTGACCCAGCGACCTTCTTGCTGTGAAGTGATTGCGCTTCCCACTGCACCACCGTGCTGCCCCTTCTGAGCCACTTCTTTTAATATTTTCAGTTTTTCACAGAAACAACGTTGCTCATGTTTTTAAATCTGCCACTATGCTGACACACAAGCATCTGTAGCTGCGTTACAGGTGCAGACTCACGGACGCATCACTGTATTTTGTACGATTCCTTAAGCTGGTTATCTTTAGATCAAAGGAGGAAATTACATTCATACTTATTTATTTTAAAGGCTCTTTTAGGTTCACTACCATCCTTCTATCTAATTTGTCAACATTTCACTTAAATAACCAACACACTAGATCTGGTTCCTGTATTCGTTTAACAGTACCAAGGGTATTAATAGAACTTGGCAAACGTGCTTTTTCCTTTTATGTTCCTAGGGCTTGAAATGACCTGCAAAATCAGCTTAATCTTGGCACACTTCCGACTCACACTTCACTTCTGAGTACTTTTAAACATTTTCTGCACAAATTCTTTAAGGATACTTGTAATTGTTTTTTATGATCTGATTTTTTTATGCATGGTGATTTTGTAATTTTGTGGTATTTTTTTGTGATTTTTATGTGAAACTTTATGTGCTGCCGGCCATCTTGACCAGGCCTCACTTGAAGAAGAGACAGTGCTGTCTCAATGTGATCTCCTGGCTAAATAAAGGAAATAATAATAATAATAATAATAATAATAATAATGAGAGAGAACGCAGGTTTAACTTCAATACAAAATAATATTATATTTAATGATATTTATACTAGAAACAAGACACGAACTCTAAATAAGAAAAGCATTGTTTTGTGCAGTGTGCTGTTCTTCAGAGTTTAATCCCACCCACAAAAAAAGAAAAAAAAGAAAAGATGTTCACAGAAATAAATTGCCTGTCTTTTTTTCTCCATCTCTAACAATGTCCGTCACTCCGGATTGTTGACGTGAGCGTCCCTAAACTCTTGCTTCTCCACAGAAAGCCTATTGTTTTGACATTCCACGTCTTATTTACAGCATAAAGATTGAAGAGCTGTCAAATCCGCCCCTGCACAAACATCTCCCACCGAGCGTCTGCTTTTATGAGCGCAGACATGACAGCCTAATGGTGCTTCCCGCATGTATGGAGAGTATTTATTATGGGCCACCAGTCGCCCTGCGCTCCTGCTCTCTCACCCCAGCCTTTCAGCACTAACACTCGTATTGTAGAGCTGATGGAGCGTCGTCCAGATGACGCCTGCGAAATTGCCAGGAAAGACATTGGATTTGAATTATGTCTCGTGCTGGAGAGGGATGCTGCGGTCGGTTCCTCCCTTCATCCCATTTATTCAGCATGAACACTATCTATGGCAAGCTGTTTCAACTGTTAATCAAGACTTAATTGAGTAACGCTTTATTTAAAGGGGGCCTATTATGCCGAAATCACTTTTATAAGGGGTTTAAACACAGTTGTGGTCCAACAATGTGTGAATATAACCAGGAGGTTGGGATGGTTTGTGGAGTCGGGCCCCGTAATAATCTCTGAATCATCCTAACTTCCCCCAAATCCCTCCACCAGCAGCGCCCATGCCTACTAATAACAAAAAAATACTAAATAAATCATTAATAATATCTACATGTAAATTAAATGTATTAAATGTTCACTCAGCTTTACATACGCTGGCATTGCCGAATGTGGTTCAGATTTACGTAGTGTGGCGGGAGACGAAAGCATGCAGATGTACCAAGCCTGTAAACAAGAGCCTCATGTTCAGAAATGGTCATCTGCAGAGCTCTCATTAGTAATGCGGTTGTGGATTTATTTCTAATGAAGCACTGGTGGTCTCAGAGCTTTGTTGGCAGCAGGACATGCTTTTCTTACTTAAAGTTTTTGACTTGTTTTTAGTCCAGATATCTAAAAAGTCTTGAATCAAGAAGCATTTTCTAGACAAGTAAAAAATATTGTCTTGTTTTCTGAAATAATTTCATTTCAAAGCCAGAACACAATTACTTTGCTTACCCAATGAACAGATTATTTTGCTTATTTTAATTTTGTTTTAACAAAATAGAAGAGGCCAAACCTTAAAGATTCTCTTTCTTCTGTGAAACATTAAATACTTTTAATATCAGTTTTCCCATACAGTGTTAGTCAATGACTTCCATTGTCGTTTCCCACTGTAAAAAATCATTTATTCATTCATTCATTCATTCATTCATTCGTTCATTTTTAACCGCTTTTCCTGGGCCAGGTCACTGGGGCTGCAGTCTTAGGAGAGAACTCCAGACTTCGCTCTCCCCAGACACTTCCTCCAGCGGGATCCCGAGGCATTCCCAGGCCAGCCAAGAGACATAGTCCCTCCAGCGTGGGTCATCCCCAAGGCCTTTTCTTTTCCCAGTGGGACATACCTGGAACACCTCCGTCGGTAGGCGTCCAGGAGGCATCCGATACAGATGCCCGAGCCACCTCAGCTGACTTCTCTTGATGTGGAGGAGCAGCGGCTGTACTCCGAGCTGGGTGTCAGAGCTCCTCACCCTATCTATAAGGGTGCACCCTGCCACCCTGCAAAGGAAACTAATTTCGGCCGCTTGTATCTGAGATCTTGGCCTTTCGGTCATGACCCAAAGCTCATGACCATAGGTGAGAGTAGGAAAGTAGATTGAGCGGTAAAACGAAAGCTTTGCCTTTTCGGCTCAGCTCCTTCTTTACCACAACGGAAAGATATACATCGACCGCATTACTGCTGCTGCTGCACCAATCCACCTGTCAATCTCACGTTCCATCCTTCCCTCACTCGTGAACAAAACCACAAGATACTTGAACTCCTCCACCTGGGGTAAGGACTTTCCTCCAACCTGGAGATGGCAAAAAAAGTCAATCAGAAAACAGTAGAAACCAATCAAATAATTTCAGAATTTAATGATAAACTACCACATTGCATTGCACAAGTGTTTTAAAGTACTAACGTTTACACATAGTAACTTTGTTACACAGACAAAAACACAACCATAAGCATATAGTGATGAGAAAGCCTTGTAATGAACCAAAGCTCATCTCAAAATGTATGTAGTATTTATACAACAGTTCTGGCTCTTGAATCTGATTGGCTGATATCCGTGCAATATTCTGCAATATCAGCACTCGTACAGCCTCTTCACCCTTGTGTATTACTCCACCCACATAGAGTGGCAGCAGATCAATAAACTCAGTACAGTTTGATGAATATTGCAGCTGTTGGACAACATGATGTACTTTTGAGGCTTTTTCAGGCGAGAATGTAGTTGTTTAGATTGCAACTATGCAGTTTATTTATAAGGATAGTGCCTATTTAAATGATTTATCATTACTGAGAGACAGCACATCTGCGGCCGTTAGCCTGTCATACTGAGCAGAGCAAAGACGGTTGACATTTCACCACAAGATGGCGACAGAAACCGCATAATAAGCCCTTAGAGGAGAAAAACAGTGTAATTTCTAACTACAGCTGATCAAAGCATTATTAAACTGTTGTCATTCTAAGTCAATCTCTCTCTTTTGTATGTTGTAGTGCTGTATTTATACCATAGTAATTGTAGTGTATTGAGTGTGAGATGGGACTCACATACACACATATGTGTGTATTTTGTGTTGGCCACTCTTTGTATAACCCAGAGTTACTTTTTGGTTGGCCATCTGTTTGTTTCTAATGAGTCTCCTGTTTTCGTTACTGCAGACTAGTTTAGTAAACAGAAAGAAAGAAGAAATGTCCGCATGTGTTTAGTGATTTTTCTTATCACAAACACAACAGTAATCTGGTAGTGTTTGCACTGCTTTGGCTTTTTTGGGGGTTAATTATTGTGATCTCTCGATTGCAACAGAGAAATACTGGGACATCTCTGTAGACTGATGGCATTTCTTGCTGTTCAGCCTTGTAATCTTGGGGCAAAAATGTGGGCAAAACCACCTGTTTTGTCATCACTTTAGACATTACGCTAGAGAATCATTCAAACACTAGCTCTAAAGTGACGTTGGTGAATTAGCAATGGTTTCTGCTGTTCTGACGTCAGCTGCAGATGTGAATGAATGGCGGAAGAAAGTAGTTCCTCATACAAAAGGATTTTGAGACTCTGTGTTTGATTTTCTTTTTATACACACTATTATGACGTCAAACAGTTGTAATAAATGCAACATCACACTCGTAGCAGTGCAATATGGCTGTATATTGTCACTGGTGGGACACTGAGGCTCTAGGCCTCGTGCCAACGCATGCCTCCCATATATATAAATATATATATATATAAAGGAAGCATACTGTTTACCATGTTACAGATTTTTACTGTAGAATTTTTACAGTTTTTTTATTGTTGAAATTACAGTAATGTTTTACAGTTCAGATTTTTTGTAGCATTTTTACAGTATTTTTGTTGTTACAGTGCAGATTTTTACTGTAGCATTTCTACTGTTTTTTTACCATTGAAATTAGTCAATTTTTACAGTGCAGATTTTAACTGTAGCAATTGGTCATTTTTAAAGTGCTTTCACTGTAGCCTTTTACTGTAATATGTTAACAGTTTTTTTACTGTTGAAATCAGTCATATTTTTACAATGCAGATTTTTACTGTAGCACTTTTACAGTTTTTTTACCATCAAAATTAGCCATTTTTTACTGTAGGATTTTTATGGTTATTTTATTGTTGAAAAAGTAATTTTTTTACAATGCAGATATGTACTGTAGCATTTTTATTTTACCGTTGACGTTACAGTAATTTTTTATAGTGCAATCTTTTACTGTAGCATTTTTACAGTTTTTTTTTTACTGTTGAAATTAGTATCATTTTTTACAGTGCAGACTGTCACTCTAACCTTTTTACTGTTTTTTTACCATTAGAATTTGTCATTTTCAGATTTTTTCCTGCAGCATCTTTACTGTTTTTTTATCTGTGAAATTACGGTCAGTTGCAGAGTTTTACTATAGCATTTTTCCATTTTTTTATTAACAGTTTTTTTTAAATCACAACCTTTTTTAGAGTAAACTATATTTCACCCAAACCTCATCATCATCATCATCATCATCATCATCATCATCATCATCTGTGCTTCTCAAAAGAAGAAAAAAATCCATATTTCACTCAAAAAATTTCCTTTGCTGTATCTTCAAACTCCTTGTTTGAAAATGAGCTGAATCAACACAAATCTTAAAGAGTTTTTTTTGGCAACAACTTAATTGTTTTGTGTTCAATCCACTTAAATTTGTAAAACTAATGAGTTAACTTAATTTCTTCATGTTGTCCCAACACAAGCACAAAGAGCCTGGCATTTTTTACGGTGTTGGCATGACAACTGTAAAAGCAAACAGGGGAGCTGTATTTACAGTAACTCACCCCGTCTGGAGCACTTTTGCTCTGGCGTGGCTAAAGTTTCCAGATCTCTCATACACAGCCAGGCTCTCCATCTGCTCCTCCATCATGATGATGCAGTGCAGTGACGTCAGCTCTCCTCACAGGTGCAAACACAAATCAGACGCGTTTCCAGTGGAGCTGCCAGAGCATCTGATTCTGCTTTCCATGATGAGGAGCAGATCTGTGGCCTCGCGAATCTTCTGCTCACACTCCACTTTAAAGTTCACCCAGAAGTGAACGTTTACTCAATATTTACTCTCCCTCAAATGGTTCAAACCTTTATGAGGAACACATTTGGAGAGGAATTAACAGGAAAACAGTACAATTAAATGCAAAAACTGTATTGCGTGACTCCTGACTCCTGTATTTTGTAAAACAGGATTTCTTTACTCCTGAAAAGTGTTCATTTATCATTGACATTCATATTTGAGGACGGCCAGTCTTCTTCAGCATTGTGAATAACAGTGATGCAGAAATAAGGGGATCTTGGCCGTCTTCTCGCGCGTTTGCCTCCTTAGCATGGCTCGTTTTTGGCATATGTGAATCCAGCAATCACACTCTAATCCGCATCGAAAACAATCGGTCTGAGATCACTTGGAAGAGGTGGTCTCGACTCGATTGAAACGAATTCTAAAGCAGATCGATTGTAGTGAGAAAGCAATACGATCCAACGAACTAACAAACCAGGCTATGTCACAGTGTATTATGGATCTGTAATAGACATATGCGGCTATATGAAGAGAGAATTGTGAGTAAGGCGGGATGGCATTTCTACTGGCCAATGTGCATTTCATGTCAGATACGAAAATGAAAGCATGCTGAAATATTAACGAGAGCTCATTACTAGGAGTATGACGAAATGGCAGCTAGCTCTCTGCAACTTGGTCGCTAAGCAGGGCTGCGCCCAGTCAGTACCTATATAGGAGACCACATGGGAATGCTAGGTTGCTGCCGGAAGTGGTGTTAGTGAGGCCAGCAGGGGGCGCCCAACCCAAGCAGGGGTCTGTGTGGGTCCTAATGCCCCAGTATAGTGACGGGGACTCTATACTGCTCAGTGAGTGCCGTCTTTCGTGTGTGTGTGCATGCACTCTGAGGAAATGCGTGTTGTGGTCCTTTACTGACTCGATGCGTGTAGAGAAGTGTCAAACAGCTGAGTGTGCATGTCTTATCCTGTCGCAAAATGCAGCTAAAAGTCCTACACAATGGTAATAGTTTGATTATGTTGTTTACATGTCTGTACTGCACTTCAATAATGCGACTGAAATAGGAATACTCCACATGTCTTAATTCGACTAGTGTTTACGACGATTATGGCAATAAGCATTTCTCAAGTGCTATTCCGTCGTATGTTTGAGCTGTGGTTAATGTGTGTGGCTGCAGTTGTAGCAGCCTTTGCTTTTGGACGCAGCAACCCTTGAACTCCGGTGAAGAAAAAAATCGGTTATGTCACACTTACCCACCCCAAATGAGCGACGCGCAACTCCAAGGCCAGCCTGTCAGGTGTGTGCAAAGCACTTAATGTGCAGTTCTAAACCAATCCTGCCTCCAATCTTCAGTGCTGAATTCACCCTCAAGCTCCATCATAGCATTACAACTCAGGAGACAACTTTTCACCTCGACGAGAAACCTTGTCGCTATTTAGTCTTGCGAGATCTCGTAGTAGTAGTAGTAGTAACTTTATTGTCTTTGACAGGAAATTTGTTACGGGCATCACCATATTGCTGCAGACATTCCATAAAAACAGGCAATACAAAAATGCAGCAGTTACAGAATTTATAATGCTAATTAAGATAGACTCTTGTTAAGTAAACCGACTGAAACAGGTACATAGGATTTCTTATAACGGTTCAACCTACACTTTGGGACTCTATGGCCCAGTTTCACAAACCGGGCTTAGCTTAAGCCAGGACTAGAACTTTGTTAAATTAGGCTATTTAAGCCACATTTATAACAACGGCCTTAGAAAAATACTTTTCTGGTGTGCACCTGGAGACAAAAAATGACACTGCCATATTTTAAGACATCTCACTGCAAGTTATTTTCAGTTAAGAGAGCTTAAACATGCAATTTAATCCAAGACTAGCCTTAAACCTTGTTTGTGAAACCGGGGTATATCTTCTACCAGAGGGGAGTAGTTCATAATGTGAAAACAAAAAAACGAGTTGGATCGTTCAGAATCCTTTCCACCTGGTTGAGGACACAATTCTCATATAAAACGTGCCCAACTATTTTCCATCCTGTCTTTAAGAAATGCATCACTTGGATTTACACTGAACAGATAGGTTGCCAAACCACACTGTGATACCATATCTAACAATGCTTTCAAGAACTGCTCTATAAAACAACATCATGAGTTTCTTGTTAACTCAAAAAAGACGTAACCTCCGTAAAAAAATACAATCTCTGGTGTAAACGAGAACAAACCCACTCAATATGTGTTTTCCATGTGAAAGAACTATCGATGTAAATGCCCAAATACTTATAGGTTTCTGACTGAGTAATAGGATGATTGTGTACAACCACTTGACGATGGTCACCTATACACTTTGGGTCAAATACCATCTCAGCCCGAGATCTTGTCACATGCCTACTGATTACTGTTAGGAAAATGGACCGAATATCAGTCTTGGTTTATCTGTTATTTCTCTCTATGATGTAAAGTCTATAATGCAGAATTCTAGCCGATGGCTATGTATGTGAAAGTCTTACCTCAGATTTATATTTGGTGACGATGTCTGTGGGTGTCACTATTCAAAATGAAAGCGCAGCTTTTCACTTATAATGTCTCATTTCTCATCGTCATAAATTAAAATAAGGATGCATGACAGCTGAAAAATAAACCGTGGAACTCTGACCAATGTGAGGAGAGTTTACTTGCACGTGATTTGTTTTAGCTCTTTTGGTTCATTTAGAAACTCTGCCGTGTGAAAGTGAACCGCACTGATAACAAAACAACATTATAACAATTTTACTCCCTGTTTCGGAACAAAACAATCGATCTACAGGTGTGAAATCACCCTTTGTCTTCATTGATTGAAACATTGATCTCTGTGTTTATCAGGTTGTTTGATAACTCAAACGAGGGCTTCAGGAACTGGGAGTTCATGACAGTTCACTGCTGGGGTGAGAAAGCAGAGGGAACCTGGACGCTGGAGATCTCAGACTCTCCGTCTCAGCTGCGCAACCCGGAGGTCCTGGGTGAGTGTTTAATTTTGTTTTGTTTTTTAACAATTTTATTTTTAACGTTTTTAATTTTGACTATTTAAAAACTTTTTAAACTTGCTTTATTTTGAACTTATTTAATTCTTAATTGTATTATTATAAATGTTTTGGGCTCTGTTTTAACGATCTAAGCACAAAGTCTAAAGCGCATGGAGCAAAAGCATTAAGGGTGTGTCCGAATCCACTTTTGCTATTTTAAGGATGGAAAAATACGCTCTGTGCCCCGGCGCATAGTCTTAACCGGGTTGTGCTTATTCTCTTAACTTTGTAAGTGGAAAAACTGAACGCTTCACCAGCGAGAAAACAGTTAAACAGACCATCTGCCGGTGAGGATAAAAAACGAGCCTCCTCCATTTAGCCTTTTTACTTTCTCTTTACTTTACTTTTACTCTTTATTTTACTCCTTTACTTTTATAGATAAGGAAACGGTGGAAACTCACTCCACTAAAGTCATCCATTAGCCAACATATTTAATTTTGTTTGTTAAGTGCAAAGATGGTGGCTTTTATATTTATGTAAAAAATAATAATTTTTGTAACATTTTAGTTTTTTTTTTCATCTGTAAAGATATTTGTGTGTTGCTGTACAAACTGTGTGACCTGCATAGGCGCATAACTAACTTGCTCTGTGCTGGACTTTAGAGCAGCTTTTCAATGGCGCAGTATTACACCTCAAGTCTAGGGGAAAACAACATGGATGGCGCCACGGATGGCTGCCTCAGTGTGGAGCTCTCCAGTGTTTGCACTATTTCTGTTAGTCTGTCCTGTTTTATGTTTATCAAACACGATCAGTTATACCAGGGATGAGCTGCTGAACATTCGGCAGTGCACACCAACTAATCACCAACTGGATTTTGATTTCTCTGGCGTTTTGCTGAACATTGTCATTGGCAGAGCAGCTGCTTTGTGGAAGAAATACAATACCCGGAGGCGTGGAAAAAGAGCCGAGCATCCATCTAGCGAATCTCCGCTCTCTTTCTAACAAAATGGACGAACTACTTCTGCTCTCACGCAAAAACAAGAACTTTAACAACTCTGCTGCGCTGTGTTTCACAGAAACCTGGCTGAACGAAGCCATTCCGGACAGCGCATTACACTTACCGGACTTTCAGCTGTACAGAGCAGATCGCGATACGGAGTCAACGGGCAAAACACGCGGTGGTGGGACATGCTTTTACATCAACAGGAGATGGTGTACGGATGTAACTGTGTTAAAGAAGATGTGCTGTCCTGATGTGGAAGCGCTTTTCATTAACTGTAAGCCGTTTTATGCACCGCGGGAGTTTTCCTCGTTCATTCTCATTGGTGTTTACATTCCACCGCAAGCACACGTGAGGACTGCGTTACAACAGCTGTCTGATCTGATCACAGAGACTGAACAACGACACCCGGACTCTGCTTTTATCATTCTCGGTGACTTTAATCAGGCAAAACTCACACATGAGCTGCCTAAATTCAAACAGCACATCACATGGGAGAAAATAACATTTTGGATCATTGCCACACCACAATAAAGGATGCATATCGCTAGGACTCTTTGACCACTGCCTGGTTCATCTTATACCAACTTACAGGCAAAAACTTAAAACTACTAAGCCAGTATTAAGGACGGTTAAGAGATGGACCAACGACACAGAGCAGGTCTTACAAGCCTGTTTTGAATGCACTGATTGGAGTGTTTTTGAAGCTGCAGCCATCGACCTGGATGTGCTCACAGAGACTGTAACATCATACATCAGTTTCTGTGAGGAGTTATGCATCCCTACCAGGACCTACTTATCATTTAACAATGATAAACCATGGTTTACACCAAAACTTAGACAGCTTCGTCATGAAAAAGAGGATGCCTACAGGAGTGGGGACAGAATTTCATACAATCAAGCCAGGAACACACTTACAAAGGAGATTGGTGTGGCCAAGAAGAGCTATGCCAAAAAGCTGCAAAACCAGTTTTCTGCCAACGACCCTGCATCAGTGTGGAAAGGCCTGAAAGACATCACAAATTATAAAACGCCATCCCCCAGTATCGACAGCAACAAACATCTTGCAAACGAGCTGAATATGTTCTATTGTAGATTTGACACCTCTGACCAGACACCTCACACCCACATCTCCCTACACAGCCATCAACACCTTCAGCCATCTCCCTCTTCAGATCAGTGAGGATAATGGCTATCAGATCCTCAGTAAACCGCCATCAACACCTCCAGCCATCTCCTTCTTCACCCCAGCACTTCAGATTAGTGAGGATAATGGGCATCAGATCCTCAGTAAACAGCCATCAACACCTCCAGCCATCTCCTTCTCCACCCCGGCACTTCAGATCAGTGGGATAATGTGCGTCAGATCTTCAGTAAACAGAGGAGACGAAAAGCACCAGGTCCAGATGGTGTTTCACCAGCCTGTCTGAAAACTTGTGCGGACCAACTGGCTTCCATTTTCACACAGATCTTCAACAGATCACTGGAACAGCGCAAAGTTCCATCCTGCTTTAAACGCTCCACCATCATCCCAATACCAAAGAAACCAAAGATCACAGAACTCAATGACTACAGACCTGTTGCCTTAACATCTGTGGCCATGAAGTCATTCGAAAGACTGGCGCTAGCTTATCTGAAGGACATCGCTGGACCCCCTGCAGTTTGCCTATAGAGCAAACCGGTCTGTGGATGATGCAGTCAACATGGGACTGCATTATATCCTAGAACATCTGGACAAACCAGGGAACTACGCAAGGATACTGTTTGTGGACTTCAGTTCTGCCTTTAACACCATCGTCCAATCACTGCTCAAGAACAAACTGACCCAGCTGTCTGTCCCTAGCTCTGTCTATCAATGGATCACCAGCTTTCTGACAGATAGACAACAGCTAGTCAGAATGGGTAAAATTACATCCGACAGCCGCACCATTAGCACTGGTGCCCCCCAGGGATGTGTTCTCTCCCCACTGCTCTTCCCCCTGTACACAAACGACTGCACAGCAAAAGACCCCTCCATTAAGCTCTTGAAGTTTGCGGATGACACTACTGTTATCGGCCTCATCCGGAAAGGTGACGAGTCTGTATACAGACAGGAGGTGGAGTGGCTGGCTTTATGGTGCAGATACAACAACCTGGAGCTGAACACGCTCAAAACTGTGGAGATGATAGTGGACTTTAGGCGAAACCCCCCTCCACTCCCCCCACTCACCATCATGAACAGCACTGTGGCTGCAGTAGAGTCATTCAGGTTCCTGGGCACCACCATCTCTCAGAATCTGAAGTGGGACATTCACATTGACTCCATTGTAAAGAAAGCCCAGCAGAGACCGTACTTTCTTCGTCGACCTGCCACAGGAGCTGCTCGTACAGTTCTACTCCGCTGTCATCCAATCCATTCTCTGCACTTCAATCACCATCTGGTTCAGCTCAGCTGCCAAAACCGACCTCCGTAGACTACAGCGAATAGTCCGGACTGCTGAACGAATCACTGGCACTACCCTTCCTACACTTCAAGAACTGTACTCTTCCAGAGTGAGTAAAAGGGCTCGTAAAATCACTCTTGACGCCTCACACCCAGCACACTACCTGTTCGAACTGTTACCGTCTGGTCGGCGCTACAGAGCACCAAGCACAAAAACAGCCAGACACAGGAAAAGTTTCTTTCCTCAGGCCATCTACCTCATGAACAGTTAAATATTCCCCTACTGTGCAATAAACGAGCAATACTTTCTCATACGCACTTGTACACAGCATCTTATAACCTGTATATTTACAACAAATCTGTACATACAACTCAACATCCAGATCTTTTTGACTAACTGCATCTCTGTTTAATGTTTAATGTTTATTGCCTTTTCTTGTATTTAATTTTGTGTTGTCACTTGTCACTTTATGTACACTGGAAACTTCTGTTGCCAAAACAAATTCCTTGTGTGTGTGAAGCACACTTGGCAAAAAAACTGATTCTGATAAACAGAAAAACAAATGTGTTGGGGTGGTGGATTTCCCAAACAAAACAAAACTTGAGACAAAAGATCCCCTTCGGTCGACAACCAAACTCGGACACTCAATTGGGAGTAATTAAATAGATTTATTATAGAGAAATAGTCATGTTAAGTGAGGTGGCCCCAGGCCAAACAACAAACAAAAGAATCTGCAAAGTAAATGAACAAAATTACCTATAAATATTTAAAGGAAAATACAGGAAGCTTATCTTTCTCCCTAAACATAGTCAAAAGTAATCAAATAAATAGGCAGGCCACCCCTACAAGCTCAAAACTCTCAAAAGGTTATACGTCTGAACAAGGGTAACGAGACTGAATATTGGTTGTCAGCCGGAGGGGTAAGGGAAATCCAGGAGCTCCACTCCCAGCAACCGTCGCACAACAAATGAGCTCCTCAAGCCCTGCCGGATGTTCCTTTTTATATAGACCTCCGAGACCAGCAGCTAACCAGAGCAGGAATTATGCCGGAACGGGAGCCTATGGGATAGCAGAAAAAACAACAAGAAGGCGGGACAAAGAAAAAGACACACGCAATGCCTAATAAAAAAAAAGTTTCTCCAAATAGGAATGCATCAACAATGCACCTTAACACACCTCCTTTTTAGACCAGCACATCCACAAGTCCACAAAGTGGCGGAAATGGATTTGCTATTTAAAGAACGTGGCACAAAACATGAAAATCACAGTTGAGCTGGTCTAAAAATAGCAACAAATCATGGCAAATACTTCGGGTGTATGATAGGGCCCTTTATTTTTAAACTTTTTACATAGAATTTTATTTATTTATTTTTTAAGCTTATTTTTTATTTGTTATAAATTTTTTATGTCTTTATTAAATTGTATTTATTTATAATATTATGAATAATATTTTTATATTTTTATTTTTTTACTTTAGGTGCATGAATTGTAACTACTTTTTACATTGTATTTTGAAAGAAAAAGCACTCGCTATTCTTAATCTTGTAATAATATTTCAGAATTTGAATTAATGAATTAATTTCTGATTATTTTATTTTATTTCTTTTATTGTACTAACATTTTTATAAATTTTTATAATGATTTTTTTCATTATTTTTTATTTGTTATTCTTTTTTATGTCTTTATTTAATTGTATTTATTTTATTTAGCGCATAATTGAGTCTCTTGGTGCATGAATTGTAACTACATTTACATCATTTGGCACATTTTACAATATTTTTGAAAGCATTTTACAACGTTTTCTTAAAGTCAAAAGAGTATAAAGGCCTGGTATACTTCAAACAAAATCGAAAAATGAACTGAAATGATTTCAGACAAAATCCAGCCGAAACAAAAGTCTTTTTGAATTAGTTTGAGCAGTTCAAAACTGCTCTCTAAAGCGAACTTTTGGTGGATTGCGTTTTTACTCCAAAACACCTTTGAGCTGCCATTGGTCTGTTGGGTTTATGCAATCAGTGGATGGGTCCTGTAACTCTGCCTTCTTTGGTGTGCATTTACTCCGACCCCTGTTTCGTTTCTCATTCCACAGAGGTCAGACAGAAGAACAAAAGCAACAACATTAGCATTAACAAACTGGAGAGTCCAGTAGCAGAGCTGGTTTTTATAGAGCAGATGTTTGCTGAACTTTTCTTCTGTCCCAGCCACCATTATTGTTGTGTTTAGGAGTAAACCAGTAAACACAAGTAACATGACACATGCCAAAAAATAAATAAAAATCACTCAGCCTTTCCATTTTGTTTGGAGTACACCAGGGCCTTTCACCATCACTCATCAGCCTTTTTGAACTTCTTTTTGCGCTCAAACGAAGAATGAAAATGTCAGCAGGGACATCTACATTACACTGAACTAAGCTAACTGAACTTTATCAGCAATAACTGGACTGAAGCGGTTTCAATTTACTAGAACTTCTATGATAAGCTGCTTTGTCACAATCTACATTGTAAAAGCGCTCTAGAAATAAAGATTAATTGAAAATGAACTTGGATTGAAGTATACCAGAGCCTTTAATACTCTTCTGTCGTTTCCCATTGTAGTGAGTAACAGAACACTCTCTTTCTTCATGTTCTGGTCTGTCAGGTAAGCTGAAGGAGTGGACGCTGATCCTGCACGGCACGTCTGAAGACCCACAGCAATCCCAGAGTTCCCAGCAGTCTCGTTTTAGGACGCCGGACGTCCCGACTGCAGGCCGAGAGCTGAAGAGCCCTGAAACCCCGGAGCATGAAGAGCAGGAGGAGGAGGAGTATAACGGTACAGACAGACGTCTATAATAATAATAATACTGTGCTAATGAAAGCTGTTTTTATTTGAGCCAAAGTACACTGTATAAAATATCTTTCAGTTAACAGTTTTTTTATATTTTGTGATTCACAAGTGTTTATTTACAGTTGTGAATTGCATTATGGGATGTTGATCTCTGCTCTGTCGACTTTTGTTGAAAAATAAAACTCTACAGTTTAACAAAGTTACCATTTTCAGGGTGTCTGCAAGGTCTTAAAGTATTAAGAGTTCTCAGTTATGAGAACATTAAGGCCATTAAAAGGTACTAAAAGTCTTAATCACATTTTCTTAAGTTTTGTTCAAGTGTTGTCCAAAGTGTTTGACTTCAAAAAAGCATAAATATATTTATTTTCTTCCTAATATTAACAATGGCATGCTCGATCCACGCGATTGGTTCAGGCCAAGCTCCTCCCTCCGGGGGTGATGTCACGTAATTTGCGACAAACGCAGGACGGTGAAGTGACGTTATCCACATGAAGCGAAACCATAGAGTGAAACAGACGGCAAAATGGGAAAAAATGGAAGTTTGCGTACTCCTGGTTGGAGAAAGACGAGTTTAAAATGTGTCTGAAGCCTGTCGCTGAAAACAAACACGTAATTTATTCTTAAATTATTATCTTGAGTTCTGTTGTGCTCCATTGATTTATTTAACTACAACTGTTTATTAGGTTAAAGGTTTAATACTGATTAGAACTTGAAGTGGCGACGAAGTCTTAAAATATTCTGAGAAGGTCTTTAAAAAGTTTTAAAAAGGTATTGAAATTACCTTTAGGGTTCCTGCATATACCCTGATTTTAGTCGTTTGAAATAATACAGATGTGGCTACGGCGAATGCGATCGCGCACCGACATAAAATTTCTCCAGTAGGCTAACTCAGATTTTTTTTGTAACTAAAAAATCTTAAATAACTGTCTGAAATTAAAGCACTTCAATAAAATAAGTTTCTGTTTCAAAGCGTCTTTCTTTCTTGTGCTTATTTCTTTCAGTACAGTTTTTTAATACATATTTTAATAGGCCTAAGTGATCAACTGTGTATTTTATAGCCTATTTCTTTAGACAGCTGTGTGTGTTATCTTATACTATAGTTTAACTGACTGTTAGCCTATTTTAAATTATGAGCTCTGAACATAATTGAATTACAAATTCGCTTTCACGACCAGGTCAGTGCATATCCTTGTTTAAATTAAAGTTATACTTTAATAATCAATTATGATATATAATCTGTAAAATAAGATTAAATGTACTGGCAGTTTATTACATGGTACTTGAAGCATTATATACAACACAGACCCAGACAATATAGCACTTTAAACTATTAAAAATTTTCATAAAAGTCACTTTTTTAACCTTTCAAGGTTAAAAGATGTTGGAAGAAAGATCAAGATCCCTTAAAGCAATTCAAAGCAAAAATAAATGAGAAAAAATAAAAACATGAATCACAAAATACAGAAAACTGCTTATTTATGGATTTTTTTGTGTATAATATGGTATATTCTGTAAAAACTCATCAAAAATATTACTTATGCCATTGGCAGATTATTTTTGCTTGTTTTAGGGTAAAACTAACTTAATTTTGACATAATATTTCTAAAACATTTTATTTTGACTTTTTTCTTGTTATTTCACTTTAACTTAATCTTGCATTATAATGACCTTAATGTTGAGATGCTTTTATTTATTTTTTTATTATCACATGATCCTAATCCACTTATTAAATTCCATAACACTCTCACCAGTCCTTACTCCTTATTTGTGTCTAATACTCCAGTTTGTCAGGGGGGCATGAATGAAATGTTCATGAGTGAAGGTGAAAGTGCCAAACTGCAGTAAAAGTCACCGAAAATTACTTTCATTCGCCATCATTCATTTTAAAGAGCACCCGCTCTATTTTATTTGTATATGTTTTACTGGAACTCATAAACTCTACAGGTGCCTGATAGTTAGATGTGGAGCTAACATTAATCAGATTCACTCTAGTGAACTGCATCCATCTTAGCACGTCACGTTTGATGTTGTCATTTCACAGTAGGAATACACACAGGTTCGAAGACTCATTCTCACCTCCTACAGTGCAATTCCGCCAGGTATACATCCATGCTAATTTATCAAGGTGAAAGTCATCATAGCTTGAGTAGAATAGACCCAGCTCCCAACCCAACTTTGAGAATAGATTAACAGCGATATTTTTTTTATCGCCCGATAAGAGTCTTGCATTAACGCAGCACGTTAACACCCATAAAAGCCCACCACTTTTATATATATATATATATATATGAACATTTATTATAAACACCTTTAAAATTTGGTTAAACATGGAAAAACATGCACAATGACAGGTGATACATGCCTAAAATATGTAGTATTTTAAAACACAATACAATATAGATTTTATATAACAGTACGTTTTGTTAATTGTTAATCATATGCATATAAGTGTTTTTTTTTTATATTTCTTTAACTGTAAATAGGGAAATAAAGCATTAATGTATATTCGACATTAATTACTTTTAAAACCACATATATCAATTTGTTGCTTTGCTTTTGTGTTGTTGTTTTTTTGTCTTGTATTGTAAAATAAATCAAATTAAAGCAGACATATTATTGCCTCTTTCAAGATGTAAAGTAAGTCTCTGATGTAGTGACGCACACACTAATTGTATAGCTTAAAATACCGAACAAATCATGTTTTATAACTCTTTGAAACTGGCCCTTGTAGGCTTTGATCCTAATCGTGGTGTTTTTGGTGACTGTTGCTTTAAATTCAAATGAGATTGTGCTCTTTCAAAGAGGTCACACCTACAAACGCCTGTGTGTCAGCATAGTGGCAGATTCAAAACAGGACAAATGTCATCTCTGTGAAAAAGAAGAAGTGTCTCAGAAAAGGGTAGTTAATGGCAGTGCTTCCCAAAATGGGGGTCAGGGGGTAATTTCCAAAAGTCGAATAAATTTTACTATTAGAACCACCATATTTTAACCATAACCCCTAGAAGATAAAAAATTATAGTTTTTAATAGTAAAAAACAGCAACATGCAAATGAAAAACCATTAATTATTTGTGTGTTTACATTAGATTAATAACACAGCAATAGCGTCAGCTGCAGCAGATTGATTTTAAAGGGCACCTATTTTACCCCCTTTTTAAGATGTAATATTAATGTTATGGTTCTTCTGAGTGTGCCAGTTTAGGTTCAGTTCAAAACACAATTCAGATTTTTTTATTATGATGTGTTAAAGTGTCATTTTGGGGGCGTGTACACAGTTTGCTGTTTTAGGGGCGTGTTGCTTCACATGAAAATTAGTTTCGACTTCCCGCCCAACTTAACAAGGGGGCGGAGCCAAGAGCTCCCCCGCTTTGTGTAATAGACAGGCAGACAACAGAGAAGCAACATGAGTGTACCAACCAGGTACAACCAGCTGTACTTGTACGACTCAGACACAGACCAAGCAGAGAGTACAAATCATTTGTGTCTTTGTATAGTTTTACAGCCAACTGTGTGCTAGTTTAAAGCTCCGAGCTTGTAGCCTACACCGAGACTAATAAAGCACACTGAATTAACTTTGACTGAAGGGCATCACACACCGGATGCACCGCGACACGGCGCGCACATGACAGTTGAAAATATCGCACACTTGCAGCGTTGGTGTGTGTCACCTGATAGAAACTTATGTTTAGAATTCAAAAAAGCATGCCGCTGCGTGGCGCGACGCTGCGTGTCGCTGAGCGGCACTTCTGGTTGACCTGCTTAGAGCCATGACGCGGCACACCAGACACGTACATTCGCATGTTATTTAAAATGAAACTATTCAGATAACGCTCTGTGGCGCGGCAGAAATATGAACAGTTTCCTGAGCAGGGCCAGCGCATCCATAGAGGCAACCTAGGCGGCAGAATAGTGAGCAAACCCCACGGTCCTCACTTTCACTCACGACAACGCGAAATGCATGGCGCTGCGCGTCGTTAGTTTGTTATTTCCAATGGAGGGACGAGCACGTGAGGCAGCGCGCTCGCACTTTCCAGCTGCACCTAGTTAAGATGACAGGGAGCTTCTGTGACTGCTGGGAATGCAAACCGCTGAAGTTTAAGTAAGACGCAATGAAAAGTACACATGTATGCAAACACACCAAAACTCAGAAACACTGGCGTGGAGGAGAGCGATAACGTGGAGAATGTTGAGCCCAATGAGCCTTACATCTAAAAATAGAGCAGAGTGTTTCTTTGGTGACGTCGCTTTGGCTCACACGCTGAAAATGGTGGACGTGAAACAACATACTGAGGAGATGGTAATGGCCACCTGTCAATCAATATTGGTGGGCGGGGGGACCGCACTCCTACGTCAAGTTGCGGTCGGTTTCAAAACCGCTCCAATTGGTCCACCGTTTTTATGTTGTTAAATTGAAAAAAAGGACTGGGTGTGTTTATATTACCCCAATATGACAGTATATACATTATACCTACACATATGTCTGTCCAAACAGCTTGAAAAGTAGATTTTTCACCATAGGTGCCCTTTAAAGCACCAGGTTAAACTTTCTGACACCTTTATGGCAATCAAATACATAAAAAAATAATACAAGCACCAACTGAATATTGAGAATGACCTCTGCTTGGCGGTCTCCAAAATTAAACCAAGAGTATACTTGTGCTGATAACATTGTGCCCACCAGTCTCATTAGTTAATAATAAATTAAACAAATTAATAAATGACTAAAAAATTATATGGTTGTTAGACTGTTGCACTTTTTTGTGTTGTCAATATATGCTCATGTTCATTCCCTCTCAGCCCTTATGATCATGGCCTCCCAATCATCCCTTATCCACCGAATTGGCTCTATCGCTGTCTCTCCACTCCACCAATAGCTGGTGTGTGGTGAGCGCACTGGCGCCGTTGTCTTGTGGCTGCAGTCGCATCATCCAAGTGGATGCTGCACACTGGTGGTGCTGTGGAGAGGCCTCCCTTATGATTGGGATTGTGAAGCGCTTTGGGTGTATGGCCATACACAATAAATGCGCTATATAAATACACATTACATTACATAAAACCCCTTATAAAAGTGAATTTTGCATAACAGGTGCCCTTTAACTAGCCACTTGGCCCAGAAGTGATCCTCTAGATCAGAGGTGGGCAAACTACGGCCCGCGGGCCAAATGCGGCCCACCGAACACTTTAATCCGGCCCGCGAGGGAGTTTTTAAAATGCTGCTTCTGAGTAACGGTTTGGTTTCAGAATTAGTAAATTAATGATGCAATACAAGTGAACGCGGTACAGTTAGTGCAACCAGTAGAATAAGAACACACTCTCGGATAGGGCTGTGCAAGTAATCGAAATCGAATCGCAAGAGGCTGCGATATGGCATATAAATTATTTAACTTCCCCCGTTCAGAGCAAATGCATGAATCTGTGTGTGACTGTCGTCTGTGTGTGATAGCCTTACTAGCCAATCGAGTAAGCACACTTTCTTACTGCCCAATCAGTTTGTGCAACTGAACTATGCGGAATGCCCACAATAACAAACAGGAAAGCTCGAACGGCTATACGAGGAGCGTCTTGCTAAAAATCAGGAGCGTAGATTTAGCATGGACGGAGGGGACGCGGACGGGGACCAACAATTGAAATGTCCCTACCAATAATTTAATGCCCTTAAAAAAATTGCGCTGTCAATATTGACCTAGACATGTTAACCTAGACAGGCTGTGCCTTTGCCTGCTGTCATGTAAGAGGCTGTAGCTGCGTTCAGAAAAGCAGCACCAAATCAGCACTGCGGTCACGCCATCTGCGGTTCCGAGAGAGACGGTCACGCTATCTGTGCTTTAAATTGCAGTGCGCGTCTACTCGGTGTTGCGCGGTAGACTAAAGACGCGTGTGTTTAATGCGCTGCAGTTTTAATCTTGTTTCACTTTAATTCGCTTATGAATTCAAATGAGAAATAGTTATAAATGGTCACTTTTATTCATGTTTGGATATATAATAATCAGGACTTTGCATGTAGGCTATGCTATTTTTCTGTTTTGCTGTAATTGTGTTTTATTTGCGACTTTAAAAACAAAATTAGTAGCATTTAAAATTACCCGGCTGTCATAACTATTCACATACGTTTTCATATTTACAACCTACTATTTAGGTGTTTACTGTATTATTATGATTGTTTTATTGGTTTATTTGTGTTTTTCGGTTAATATTTTCCCTTTTTCATGTGGAATGTTGCTAAATATTTGTAAAAAATGTTGTTGTAAAATTGTTATGTTACCACTATGCTCACATATCATATTACTGTTTCATATTTTAATAATAGCACGCTAAAATCATGGGAAATGCAGTGTTTTTTACTGTACGGGCATATTAGAAAAATCATAAAAAAATAAAATCAAATTGTTTTCTGTCAACTCCACCAGATTATTGTTCTACATGTCCTGATGTATCACTGTGC
>CAIGQZ010032222.1:6871075-6891075 GCA_903798205.1 Danio tinwini | reverse complement strand
CGCTGCTGGCACAAAGGGTGCCCTAAGCTAAATTTTACTGTGGTGCCCCCACAGAGAAACAAAAACACATGTACACACAAACATATGTATTTAAACATGGATTTATTTATTTATATCTACAGTAGAAGTCAGAATTATTCGCCCACCTTTGAATTTAGTTTTTCTTTTTTAAATATTTCCCAAATGATGTTTAACAGAGCAAGGACATTTTCACAGTATGTCTGATAATATTTTTCTTCTGGAGAAAGTCTTATTTGTTTTATATCATAATATATTATAATAAAAGCAGTTTTTAATTTTTTTAAAAGCCAGTTTTTTTTCTGATAGTCTACAGAACAGACAATCATTATACAATAACTTGCCTAATTACCCTAACCTGCCTAGTTAACCTAATTAACCTAGTTAAGCCTTTAAATGTCACTTTAAGCTGTATAGAAGTGTCTTGAAAAATATCTAGTCAAATATTATTTACTGTCATCATGGCAAAGATAAAAGAAATCAGTTATTAGAGATGAGTTATTAAAACTATTATGTTTAGAAATGTGTTGGAAAAATCTGCTCCCAGTTAAACAGAATTTGGGGAAAACAATAAACAGGGGGGCTAATAATTCTGACTTCAACTGTACAAATAAACACTCAAAGTTATACTTAGAAATTCAAATATTTACATTATATAGTAATAGTTTACTTCAAAATAAACCCTGACATGTCTCCTGCAGAAGCATTCCTAATTTTAAACATTTACAGGTACAAACCCTCTCTGTACCTGTAGAGACGGATGGTATGTCTGTATCTGGTGCCTCTGGAGCAGTGCTGGATCGTGCCACCTCTCCTTTTGTGACAAATTTCAGCATTGATCCTCCATGTACAACGCAGAAGAAATCTTAGCACTCCTCTTAATGTACAAACTACAACCAAAACGTGGATTTAACTTAACAAAACATGACCTTTACAGTCAGTATAAAGCAAAGACATTTGCCTTTAAACAAAACATTATTGTTAACATTCAGAAAAAAAATCAACATGAAATAATCAATGCAATAAAATGGCCTGTGGCTTAGTTTTTTTCACTCATTTTATATTATTGATGTTTCAGAAATCACAGAATATTAGTCAGTTTGGTTATTTCATATAGTAATGTACAAAACATGAAAATCTGGCCAATTAAAAACTTCAATCCACTGATGTAAAGACTACAGAGACTTTATTGTCATTTCAGCAATACAACGGATTTAAGTTGGCAGCTCTCAGAGAGAACAGCAGCAATAAGAAATGTAGAAATAGACAAAATAACAAAGAAAAGTTAACCACACTGAATTATAATAAATAATACATACAGTGAAGGCAACGCGGTGGGGCACTAGGTAACACTGTCGCCTCACAGCAAGAAGGTCGCTGGTTTGAGTCTTGGTTGGGTCAGTTGGCGTTTCTGTGTGGAGTTTGCATGTTCTCCCCGCGTTCGTGTGGGTTTCCTCCGGGTGCTCCGGTTTCCCCCACAGTCCAAAGACATGCAGTACTGGTGAATTGGGTAGGCTAAATTGTCCGTAGTGTATGTGTGTGAATGAGTGTGTATGGATGTTTCCCAGAGATGGGTTGCAGCTGGAAGGGCATCTGCTGCGTAAAACGTGATGGATAAGTTGGCGGTTCATTTCCCTGTGGCAACCCCGGATTAATAAAGGGACTAAGCCGAAAAAAATAAATAAATTAGGGGTGTAACGGATCACTGTTGATCCATGATCCGTACAAATCACAACCCACGGTTCTGATCGCACGTGACCCGTGGATTAATAATTTATTTTGAACTTGTCGGTTAATACAACATTAATAACCATTGCAGAGACATCGCCTCCCGCGTCATTCAAATCACGTGCATAAAAGCATTTTGGCTTCCCTGTAAGATATAATAATGACTGGAAAAATTGTGGTGGGACCTACCTAAATGCTTTCTTTGTCTATTAATTTAATGTGTTTTCTGTCACTGCTTGTTAAGCCTGCATTAATGCATTCAGTGTAAAGCTGCACAATTAAACATAAAAAAATTGTGATCTCAGTTCAAACCTGCGCAACATGAACGATAAATGACAATGATTTGCAAATGTTTATTAATCCTTCAAAGTGCTGCATTCAAATCTGCATCGAGATCAGTTTTGACACTTTTTCAATGAGTTACAAACAATTAAATAACACAGAAGTGCTGGGAGAACAGTTTATAGCTCAGATATGAACACTGATGTTTATGGTAAAGATTAAAATCACCGCTTAATGAAACATGACGCTGGCGAATTTTTGATGCTGGTAAAAGCAATTACAATGTGTAACCAACAGATGGCGACAAACAACCATCAAAATGATGTCACTGAATAGGTTTTCATAATAATCCACCTATAATGAAACAAAGTTTTATGTGTGAATTGTTGAATCATTATTTGAAGATAAATATGATCTGTTGTACAAGATGTTAGATTTCGATATTTAGCATTATCAGCAACAGTAGATCATATTTCATATTGAATACTTTTCTTTTTTCAGCTGGTTCTTTCTTGATTGTTATTGTTATTAACATTACAGGTTCTAAGTTCTGTTTGAGTAAAGCAATGTTTTTTGCAGTAATATTTAATATAAATGGAAAGCAAATGACATTTGTCTCCTCACTTTTTTGCTGATCCGAAAAATGGTCCAATCCGTGACAAAAAAAAAAACGTAGTGTGATCCGAACTGCAGATTTGTGATCCGTTACACCACTAGAATAAATGAATACATACAGTGAAATAATTGTGCAGTGCATGTTTATGTAGCTGGTGCGCAAACAGAGTTAAAACGTTAGCCTCACTAATTTACTGAACAACCAAAAGTATAATGTTTTATTTCAGATCCATGGACATACCTGAAAGTGATGCAAAGGATTCATCTTGTACTTTTTTTCCCTTTTTCCTCTTCTCTGCTCCAGACTGCTGTTGTTTTTTTTTTGGGGCATAAAGTTGCAACTTGCATCAGTTATAATAATCATATGTTGCTAGCAGCCTCAAACATAAGTGGGCCTCGATTTGTCATGACACCAGGGTGTATGCGCCCGTGAAAAAAAAATACAGGTCACAGGTTTTTTTGCCTGTCCATTAAATGTGCTATTTTAAAGTTATTTATTAACATAATATCAATATATTTTTATTTACACTCTGTTTTTGTTAATATTACTAACATTTATTTAAAAAAGACCCACAGTGGCTTCTCCTACTGCAGAAAACGCATTGAATGAAAACACTGCTTTATTTGCAAGTTTTTTATGTTATATTCCAGTTTTGCACATAAATCTAATTTGCATCTTTGCATGGAAATATATCTAGTCTTTAGGGAGTCAATAAAGACTATAGTCTGGGGACCATCCTGTCTAGTAAGTAAAGCTGTATTTATTGACAACTACTTTCAAATGCGCGTTTCTGTTCCTTATTGGGAAACAATGACTTCATTCATATGCAGTTTGTAACTTTAAAACGGCCACAAACATACAATGCATAAAGGGTTATGTCTTAAAAAAAAAAGCCTCAATGCTGAACTGCTGCTCTCCGATTGTGGCAGTTTTATAACTTTTGATCATGGTTGCATATGGTGCACAATTGTTGCTTGATTGCTTTGTAAATAAAAGCAAATGTCTGCGGCTATTGAGTCTTTTTTTAAACGTCTCCAGTAACCTATCAACATCCAGTTAGAGCTCTCAGTGCACTCAATATACTGTTGAAGCCAGAAATATTAGCCCTCCTCTTTAATTTTTTCCCCTAATTTCTGTTTAATTCTAATTTCTGTTTAACTTCTAAACATAATAGTTTTAATAACTCATTTCTAATAACTTGCATCTTTACCATGATGGCAGCACATAATATTTAACTAGATATTTTTCAAGATACTAGTATTCAGCTTAAAGTGACATTTAAAGACTTAACTAGGTTCATTAGGGTAATTAGGCAAGTCATTGTATAACAGTGGTTTGGTCTGTAGACATTAAAATAAGATATTTCTTAGGGGGGCTAATAATATTGACCTTAAAATTGTTTTAAAATAATTAAAAACTGCTTTTATTCTAGCCAAAATAAAACAAATAAGACTTTCTGCATGAACAAAAATATTATACAGGATATCCGCAGGGTCTTAAAAGTCTAAATAGGTCTTAATTCTCAAAAACACAATTTTAGTCCTTTAAAACGTCTGCTGAAATATTGTGCTGCAGGTCTGAAATGTTTTTGATATGTCTTAATTTTCCTTTGTTCATGTATACCTACCCATTCTGGCCAACACTCATACAATCACCAACCATCCATCTTAATAAAAATATGAACTTTTTATTTAAAAATTGCATTTTTAACTCTATTTATCATGATGGTTCAATCATTTTCCTTACAATAAAAGTTCTCCATGAACTCAAAAAATGACTTTTGATGCTTGTTCAAATTACTCATTTAAAATGAGTTGAAACAACACAATTGTTACGTTTTTTGCGGGGACAACCTAATTGTTTCATGTTTAATCCACTTAAATTTGTACAAATAATTAGGTTTTAAGAGATTAAAACTGTTATAATGTTGCTTTTTGTTCTTGGTGTAGTTTGTTTTCACACGGCAATGTTTTTAAATGGACCAAAATAACTAAAACAAGTCACATGGCAGTAAACTCTCCACACATTGAGTCCTTTTTTTAATCTATGATAATGACCAATGAGACATTATAAGCGAAAAGATGTGCTTTGATTTTGAGTGGTGACTCTCACAGACATTGTCAATATAAATCCGAGGTAAGACTCTCTCATACTGTATATAGCAGGGGTGTCAAACTCAATTCCTGAAGGGCCGCAGCCCTGCAGAGTTTAGTTCCAGCCCTGCTTCAACACATCTATCTCCAGGTATCAAACAAGCCTAAAGCACTCAATTAGTTTGATCAGGTGTGTTTAATTAGGGTTGGACCTAAACTGTGCAGGTCTGCGGCCCTCCAGGAATTGAGTTTGACACCCCTGGTATATAGCCATTGGTTGGAATTCTGCATTATAGGTTTTACATTATAGTGAGAAATAACAGATAAACCAAGACTGAAGTTCGGTCCATTTTCCTAAAGGATAACCAGCTCTCGTTAAAAGTTCAGCATGTTTTCATTTTTGTATTCGACATGAAACGCACATTTACCATTAGGAATGACATCCCACCCTTCTCATAATTCTCTCTTCATAAAGGCATATATGGCTAATAGATATCCATAATACATCATCATAAATATTTACACTAGATATCGCATACGGACCCTGAGCATGCGTCAATAGCGCGCCACAATGTCATTCAACCGTACTAGTCAAGACTAAAGCCAATCTGAAGATGCTGGACTTTAGTGCTGTGTACGGGTGTAGTAATGAGCAAACAAAGAAAACAACAGGCTCTACATGGCCTCCACTGCACCTTGGTCCCATATTCATTTCAAAGGAGCGCTACCCTGTACTAAAATGGCGGCTCTATTGACACGTTCCTTTAAATAGACAACAATAGCATAGGCGACATCTAATGTAAATATCTATGATACACCGTGATATTGTCTGGTTCGTTAGTTCGTTGGATTGTATTGCTTTCTCACTACAATCGATCCACTCCAGGGTTCGTTTCAATCGTCCAGGTGTTCCCGGACAGATTGTTTTGTTGTGGATCCGAGCGCGATTGCTGGTTTCACATATGCCGAAAGAACCATGCTATGGAGGTAAAAGAGCCAGGTTTCTTTACAAAAGTCTAGGTGTGAAAGCACCCTTAAAGAGCCCCTATTATGCATTAAAAAGGGTCATATTTTGGTTTTGGGGGTCTCCAACAACAGGCTGATATACATGCAAGGTCAAAAAACACTTTCATCATCTTATAATATGCATTTATTTTTACCCAATTATCCCAACAACCCCCATATGATTAGTTCAGCAGTTCATTTGTTCCCAAACCCCTCCTTTGCATGAGGCTAATCTGCGCTGATTGGGCCGATGACCCAGTCTGTTGTGATTGGTCAACAACGTTTAGCACAAGACTGAGAGAAATGCCCACCACGGCTTATCAACAATATTGAAGTAGTCAGAGTGCAGAATGTATGTGTGAGCATACCTGCGAACACTCCTGTTCCCGGGAGTCTCACGTATTTCAAACCCATGTCCCGCCACCCTCCCGTTTTGTTATTTCTCCCGGAAAACTCCCGTAATTTTTTTTCAACAAGGATTTAGACGTGATATGAGAATATAAAGAGTTAACCAGTTACAGTACAAGCGGTTACAAGTAACAAAACACAATTAAATAGATAATTTGCAAGCTAGAGAAAACAAGGAGGGGACCATTTTAATCACACTTACTCTTGTGAAATGGAGGAAGGAACTGATCTATGAACGGTGTACTGTAAAGTTCCTGTCAAGCTTTGCAAAGACTTTGGTTTTTTTTTATTCTTCTTTTAACATATGGCCAATGAATCCCCCAGGGACAGCACAAGGCTGGGGCTCTAATGCTGAGGTATTTTTGCTAAATAAACCTCAACCACTGACTCTTCACAGTTTCTTCTTTGGGTAGGGAAAATAACACTAATTTCCCCTCACACTTCCAATAATATCCAGCTGAGCACAATGTCTTCGCGACATGATTCAACCGGGGTCTGCTACAGTGTTCTTTTTCTTCTTTTTCTTTCTACAGTGTTTGTGGACAAGGAGGAAAATCCTGGGTTTGCGCTCGCAACAAATGGGTGGGGATTAAGTTCTGTATCGACGTTATGCTGGCATGGCTAAAGACTCGTTATCAAGACGATTCATTTGAAGCAATATGAGTCGACTCTTTTATAGATGAATCAATAGTTTTAAACACTGTGCACTTTCAGATTTAAGCCTTAGCTGGATATTTCACCTCACCAAAGCTGTGTTACACACTACATAGAAGGTCATTTTCAAAAACCCATAATAGGGGCTCTTTAATTTGTGTTGGGACAGCATGAGGGAATTGTGTGAAACCCAGCATTTTTTACAGTGTATATTTACTGCTGAGGATACTGAGCTTGACCTATATATTTATTATAAAAGTATTTGTATTATTGTATTATTAAATGTATTAAATTCTAATATTTTTTTGGATAGGACAAGTGAAAATCATTTATTTTCCTTCAGCTTAATCCCTGATTATCAGGGGTCACCACAGCGGAATGAACCGCCAACTATTCCAGCATATGTTTTATGCAGCGGATGCCTTTCCAGCACTGGGAAACATCCATACACACACTGCAAATTTTAGATAGTAGATTTAACTACCTTAGAGTTAAAAGTAACACTTCCTCAAAGTTGATATGGGAACCACTATAAAAGTGTCAAAATAACACTTTTGAAAGAGGTAGCATTATCAACACTCAGAGAGTGTTAATTAGCAAACTCTTATAGTGTAAAATATTAACACCACAAAGGATTATCTGAACATCGGTTAGTGTTATGTTTTAACACTGTTAGGCCCCGTTTACACTAATACGTTTTAGTTTTAAAACGCATAAGTTTTGCTACGGTTACGCCATCCGGCCACACTACGCTGAAGTTTTCGAGCCCTGAAAACGGAGCGTTTTGGAAACGCTGGAGAGGTTATTTTCTTTCTAAAACGCTGCTGCTTTGTCTCAGTGTAGATGGGGGAAAACAGAGACGTCTGAAAACGGAGGCAGGACTTGGGGCATCTGATTGGGGCTTTTTCCTCAATATTAAGTAGTCTACACACGGTTCAGTCTTACATCCTCTCCTTGTAAGTTCAGACTTCGTAAGTTTAAAATGGAAAACAAACTCCCGAGTGTGTACTTTAAAAAGTCATTCACATCACCCTGGCTATGCTGTTTCACTATCTTAATAATAAAATGAAAACATGATGTGAGGAACTGCCTATTTCCATTTTGATATTAGCAACTTAACAGACAGCAGAAATATTGAAGCGTTGTGTAGCTGCATAATATGACCGTCATCTTCATGCATATTTATAACAAAATGGAGCCTATAACTTTACTGCCTCCTTTCATTTTCATTGAAAATACGAAACATACCCTCTCTTACAATGAATATCAGTTTTAATAATTAATAATGGCCATTAAAACAGTATAACACACAATAAGTTTATATAATAGAGAAAATAAAGGCAAACAATCAGTCCGATGTGCAGAATCAGTGTCCGCGGTTACATTAATTAAGATATTAACCTAACTTATTTTTGCACTCGGCCAAAACACGTTACCTGAGAACAATAATAGATTCAAAAGACTAAAGTCAGGGAATATGTAGTTAGATATAGACAACAAGATGAGTTAAATATCACGTTTACCAAATATAGTGAGATTAGATCCAGCGGGAGATTCGTGATAAACAGTCCGACATGCACAGCTCTCATATGGGTATGTGCTCAAAGCACACTGCAGTGCATGCCAGAGAGTTTGTGTGTGTGTGTGTGTGGTCACGTGATGTGCGTTTTCACCGTTTTAATGTAGACGGAGAGCTGTTCAGAAATGCTGGGTGAAACGCTAGTGTGGATGTGGATCGTTTTCATTCTAAAATGCCGTTTTAAAACTAAAATGTACTAGTGTAAACGGGGCCTTTGGTCAATTTTTCAGCACTGCACCAGTGTTCACCGGTGTTCTTTGGGAAGAGTTAACATAACACTCAGAGAGTGTTAATTAGCAAACTCTTATAGTGTAAAACATTAACACCACAAGCAAGCAAGCAAAAAGCAAGACGTATATCATAAATAAACAAAGCAGCTCCCTCACACGCATGAACTTTTCTTTTGCTCTCGCCAGCAGAAGTGTGTGAAAAGAGCCCGAGTGTCGCATGAGGGAACTGAAGGTAGATTTGAAACTAGATTGCCGAACCATGCCTCACACAGAAATAAAAATATATTTTGTTTTGTATCGGCAACATTTTATTAACTATTCCATTAATGTTTAAGGAAAACAGTTCAAAACAGTCACAAACCGTATTTTCTCATATTTTAACCAAGCAGTTTTAAGACAGCTTTAGTTTTCATGTAACATAGTACAGAACAAAATAAAGATGAAAAATGATACTTTTTTGTGAGATATTTAAAACTAACACAAATATATAAGGATTTTGATGTCAAATGTCTATATACAAACATTTTAAGCACTTTTACTCACCAGTTGCTTCTTCTTATTGCTGCTCATGGCAGAAGAAAATGGCCTGGAAAAATCCTTTATGGATATATTGCTGCATAAATTCCCGTATCTAGTAGTCAACACTGTATTAGCGTTAGATACATGTAACTCTGTACGACAAGGAGGCAAATCAGCTATTAACACTGAGAGGGTTATTTTTTATCTTTATCTGACTCTAGAATTTTAACACTTTACTTTGAATTACCTCAACACTCGAAATTTAACACTAATGAATTAGCTGTGCACTCACATTCACACACACACTCATACACTACGGCCAATTAAGTTGATCCGATTCACCTACTGTATAGCACATGTGTCTGTAGGGGGAACCCGGAGCACCCGGAGGAAACCCAGGCCAACACGAGGAGAGCAAACACCACACAGAATTGCCAACTGACCCAGCCGGGACTTGAATCAGTGACATTTTTGCTGTGAGGCAACAGTGCTAACCACTGAGCCACCGTGCCGCTCCTATTTAATTCATAATGGTTTTAAAAATGTCTTTAACCCTGTTATAGGAAATACTGTGGGAAAATCCCTTGCTCTGTTAAACATCATTTGGGAAATATTTGAAGAATATGGAGGCCTTTCCATTTTGACTTCAACTGTATATTGTGAATTCTCACGATCCGGCGGTGCAGATCAAATGGCGTAAGAAGCCAGGCTTTTTGGGGTTTTGTGTGGGTTCAGGATATCTAGGGTACATCTGGTCATCTTTATGCATGCAGTCATTGCTGTGGTTTAGACGAGACAAACTGAGCTTTAGTTCTTGAAAGGTCGTCTGGTCCTGTGAAGGCTAAAACGCCGCATGCTTTACGTGCTGACCTCTCGGCAGCGTTTAATCTGTCAGGGTTATATATCGTGATGCGCAGCGTTTTTTTTCTGAGCTGCAGATAGAGAGCGAACGCCTGGAGTCTTTCAGATTCACATTCCCCGCGTCACACTTGCTCGGGCGATTATTGAAACGCTTCTCATTCTCAACCGCTGACCCACAATGCACCGCGTCCATAACAAAACAGCGCTTTGAGCCGAGACTAAATCAACCCACCGTGAAGAAGATTGTGGAGTTGTTGTTGTTGTTTTTTTCCTCTCACACACTCATTAAGGGTTCAGTTTCAGTGGTGAACTCTGATTTGTTTGAAGATGTAATTGATTTTGACGCTGTGTTTGTTTTGTTTGTGTCACATTTTGAGCAGTGTAAGCACAGAGTGAGCGGAGCTGCAGCTTTAAGAGCTATTGATGTCTCAATGGGCCGGTTTACTTAATTGTAAAAAATATATATATATAAATATATATGTATGTATGTTTGTATGTGTGTACATTTCAAATTACACATTTATTTACATAGTTTTAGCATTATTGTTATTATTATTTTTATTATTATTATTATTACTGTTGTATGTTTGTAAAACTTTGTGTATAGTTAGTAATTATCATATTATTATTATTATTATTATGAATTTGATATATTTTGTTCATAGTTGGTAATTATAGTTTATTATTATTATTATTATTATTATTATTATTATTATTTTATTTCTATTTCTTGTGTATAGTTAATAATTATATTTAATCATAATAACAATATGTGAATTATATATTGGTATACTTTCTTTTTATGTAGTACTTAGTTTATTGTTATTGTTTATTATTATTATTGTTATTAGATTTGTTTATACTTTCTGTTTGTAGCTAGTAATTATAGTTTATTATTATTATTTGTTGTACGTTGTATATAGTTAGTAATTATAGTTTATCATAATAATAATGATTGTTATTATTATAATTATTATTATTTTTTATTTGTTATACTTTGTAGTTAGTTAGTAATTATTATTATTATTATCATTATTATTATTATTATTATTAATATTATATATTTGTAATACTTTTGTGTTTGTGTATAGTTAGCAATTGTCATTTATAATAATAATAATAATTATTATTATTATTGTTTATTATTATTATTTTTGTGTTTATTCTTTCTGTTTGTAGTTATTAATTATAGTTTATTATTATTATTTGTTGTACATTGAATATAGTTAGTAATTATAGATTATCATAATAATAATAATTATTATTATTATTATTTTATATTTGTTATACTTTGTGTAGTTAGTAATTCTTCTTATTATTATTATCATTATTATTATTATTATTATATGTGTAATACTTTTGTGTTTGTGTATAGTTAGCAATGGTCATTTATAATAATATTATAATTATTATTGTTGTTTATTATTATTATTATTATTATAATTGCTTATTCTTTCTGTTTGTAGCTAGTAGTTATAGTTTATTATTATTATTTGTTGTACATTGTATGTAGTTAGTAATTATAGTTTATCATAATAATAATACTTGTTATTATTATTGTTATTATTTCATATTTGTTATAATTTGTGTAGTTAGTAATTATTATTATTATACTTTCGGTTTTATAGATAGTAAATATAGTATATTACAGAGCTTAATTTGTGCCGGAACACGTCAGATCTGTATCTCATTTTACCGATCCCCCTCCTCAACCGCCCTCTTCCCCCGTCTGCTGGTCCCCTTCACTTTCTACCGCGACTCCCCAACCCTCTTCACTTTCGTCCGCAACACCTCCGCCCCGCTCACTTTCGTCCACGACAGCTTCTGCCATCCACTGCACCAACCGCCCCGCCCCCCGCTGCTCTTCATTTTCGTGCGAGACACCTCTCCATCCTCGGGTAACATGCCGGATCCGTTACCCCGATCTGTTCCGGGACCTTGCAATTCACAAATTAAGCACTTGTTTATTATTATTATCATTATTGTTATTATTATCATTATTATCATTATTATTGATATATGTTTGCTATACTTTCTGTCTCGTTCATTCATTCATTCATTTTCTTTTCGGCTTAGTCCCTTTATTAATCCGGGGTCGCCACAGCGGAATGAACCTCCAACTTATCCAGCACGATTTTTATGCAGCAGATGCCCTTCCAGACGCAACCCATCTCTGGGAAGCATCCACACACACACATTCATTCACACTCAAACACTACGAACAATTTAGCCTACCCAATTCACCTGTACCGCATGTCTTTGGACTGTGGGGGTAACCGGAGCACCCGGAGGAAACCCACGCGAACGCAGGGAGAACATGCAAACTCCACACAGAAACGCCAACTGACCCAGCCGAGGCTCGAACCAGCGACGTTCTTGCTGTGAGGCATCAGCAGTACCTACTGCTCCACTGCATCGCCCTACTTTCTGTCTATAATTAGTAATTATATTTTATCATATTTATTATTTTATATTATTTTATTATTATTATTATTATTAATATTATTCATATTATATTTGTTTATAATTATATATCTTACATATTCATACTATATATATTACATATTCACTTGACTAGCCTCTCACATCATTCACTTGACTAATTCAATTATGAATTATGACAACTTGTCTGTTGATATACAATAAAAAATATTATGATTATGATAATTTTTTACGAATTTTGATTACGATTAAAATATTAACAATTAAAGGATTCATTTATTTTTAATGCTTATTTCTTTAAATAAAAGTTTTAATCAATATGTGTTTTTCATAAGTCATAAATGCACTATTATACATATTTGAATATTTCTTTACTGTGAAATATTTATAGTACTGAAATACAGTCTATAGTACATAGTACAGTCATTTTTGATTCAATGCCATTTGCTCTATAGTTTTTGGACTTTCAGCAGTGAAAATTGAATCACACTGAACTGAACTGAACTAAACTGAACTTCAACTCTAAAAACTGGACTGTCACCGTTTCAGTTTACTATAATCTTCTATGTTAAGCTGCTTTGACACAATCTACATTGTAAAAGTGCTCCATAAATAAATAAATTTGCTACAATTGTGTATTTGTGTTTTAAAGTGGCATTAATTTGCATAAAAACTATGTTTGATGTAAATGAGGGCAGTAATATGTTAATGTGCAAATAGTTTTGCTGCTGTTTTTTGGTTTCCATGGTGCAGGTCTGTTGAAGGATGGCAGTGAATTGTTACATGGGTTTAATCTTTTCTTTTTCTTCTCTTTTTTTCCCCCATGATTAAAGTCTGGCAGGAATGACATGCGTTCCGGAATGTGCCAATGGAACTTTCTTTAACCTTGAGGAAATGAAGTGCAGCCACTGCCACATCTCCTGCTCCACATGCACAGGTCATTAACAATTCTATTGTATTCTATTGTATTCTGTTGTATTCTTTTTTATTATATTATATTATTTTATATTATATTATATTATAAGATTATTTACGTAATTATAGTGAAGTTATTTATTGTTCTATTATACTCTATTTTGTTAGTTCATTTTCGATTCTGTTTTGAACTGTCCTATTCCTTTCAGTCCTATTCTATTCTATAATACACTCGTTTATACAAGTAATTTTCCACAGCATAGGTTATTTGTCAAGTCATTTTCTATTCTATTCTATTTTTTTCTATTCTATTCTATTCTGTTCCATTCTATTTCAGTCCATTCTGTTCTATTCCATTCTATTCTATTTCATTCCATTCTATTCTAGTCCATTCTAGTCTATCCTATCCTATTATACACTTATTTATATACAGTGGGTACAGAAAGTATTCCCCTTGATTGTTTTTCTCTTTGTTATCCAGAGATGGCAAATGTGCACACATCCTTTACTTAAGTAGAAGTACTGATACTCATGTTTAAAACGACTCTGGTAAAAGTAGAAGTACTGACTACGCTTTTGTACTTAAGTAAAGAAGTACCGCCTGAAAAATGTACAAAAGTAAAAAAGTTAAAAGTATCCATTTCGAACACGGTCCAAAGACATGCGGTATAGGGGAATAATAATTCAACTAAATTTGCAGTAGTTTATAAGTGTGTGTGTGAATGTAAATGTGTATGGGTGTTTCCCACTAATGGGATGCAGCTGGAAGGGTATCCGCTGTGTAAAACAAATGCTGGAGTAATTGGCGGTTCATTCTGCTGTGGTGACCCCTGATAAATCGGGGACTAAGCTGAAGGATAACGAGTGAGATGGGTAGGTAACCAGACCTCACATCCTATTGATACATTAATAAAAACTAACTTACGTTTCCAATTTTTATGTAAAATGTTTGTGAAATTTTATGATAGTAGCCATGCAGCATCACACCCTGTAATATAGCCTAACAACATTGCTTACAATGTCTGCCCATGTATCAAATTAGATCAAAAACGACAGCTGCCATTTGTGTTGATACTCTGTCTATCTTAATAAATAATGTCTTACATTTTACACTGAATTCTGTCCATAATATATAGATTTTTTCTTTTGCTAAAATAAATACTTATCAGATATGACTGCAAACTATTTTTTTGCATTAGGCTAAAGCTGCTTACTCTCTTCAAAGAGCATCTCTCATATATAACCTGCTATTTCAGTGTGTTTTTTTTTCAGGTATTGTGGTTATTTTATTTAATGGATAAACATTAATTCTGTTACAGTTTTTCTCAGTCACTTTGGTCTGTTTCTCAGATCAGAACTAAAATTCTCAAAACCCATGTTCAATCTTCAGATCATCAGAAAAGCAGTTTGTCTTTATGAACAAGTTGCAAATGCTTTTGTTTATCCATGCAAATGATTATGTGCAATTCTCTGATGTTTCCTACATTATCAATTGCTTATGTCATGTTGATCAACATGTATTATTTTTTAGCTCTGTTGAACAGACTTACCCCCACAACATTTAATCGTTCAAATGCCTGAACAAGTTGTCTTAATATTTAGTCATAATGCATTTTTTTACATTACTCCCAGATGAATCTTGACTTTTTTAATGAAGGTCTAAATGGAGGTTGCCCTATGTTCACATTTCTACTTTTTTTTTTTTTGTTTGTTTTTTTGTGCTATGCGGTGCTCTCTTTCCCTTTCTGTATTGGAATGACATGATCTGGCAACTAATTACAGTACAAACAGCAAAAACTTTGCCATAGTTTACACCAGAACAGCCCTCCAGAGTACACTGTTATTGACAACATGACTACTAAGTAATTTAAGTCTTATTCATATACAATGACACAAGGACATGTCATTCCGACGCCACTGACATGTTCACTGACACAGAAATTTAGTTTTGAGAGATGAACTGAAGGATTTTGAGCAGGAGACTGGCTTTTGCAGGTGTTTTGCAGGTGTTTTGCTATTCATACGTGTTGTTTTAAGAAATACACTTAGTCCTAGTTTTACAAATTTCAGTTCTGATCTGAGTAATGTGCCAAAGTGACTGAGAAAAACTGTAATACAATTATTCTATGCTAAAAGCAACATACAGGCATGACTACAGCCTACAAAACATGTGCATGATCTTTTTACGCATGATAAATTCAGGATCTTTTGCATTATATTTTTATTCATAAATTGCCCAGTATATTTACCTTTGTTGTTGTAATATATTTGTTAAAATTATTATTTTGAAGACAACAGTATAGGTCTATGTAAAATCATATAGTCAATAAAAACAATCTATAAAAACTGAAAAACAGCATAAATTCTGTATTAGGAAATATGAACTCATCAGAAATAAAGGAAATAAACTGCAATGCATAAATTTTTTTATAAAGTACTTGATTGTTTTAGTACTAGATGTACTAATCTTTACAAAAAAGCACTATTTTTCACGGTATTAGATTGAAAGACCAGAGAAAGCCCATGCAGTATGATCGGAAGTGGACAAAAGGCTTGAGCATTTAAGCAGCATGTTTTTGACTGTGATGTGTCTCATTTACCTGTGATCTGAACAAGCAAAAGGTGTCTTATTACCGTGTAAACAGGGCAGCATCAGTCATGTTCAATTCGCCGACTCCCTCTGTCACATCTACTGTATGTAGTAATCCTAGTCATAATGTTCATGAACTAGCCCACAAACGGTGCGCTATAGCCTTGAACTAGCCGCGCGCTGTAGCACGCAGGAGCGCAATGAGGAAAAATAGACTGCATCAAAACTACGTTCATGTTGCGCTATGACAAGAAATAATATAATCACGTCACCAAACACATGAAAACGAAAGTAACGACCGTGGTTTAAAAAATGTAAGAAGTAGAAAGTACAGATTTTTGTGTAAAAAAAAAAAGTTGTCAAAAAATAAGTAGTGGAGTAAAGTACTGATACCAGAAAAAAACTACTTAAGTACAGTAACAAAGTATTTGTACTCCGTTACTTTCCATCTCTATTGTTATCTTGCACCCATTTGCTAAAATTAGGGGTGTAACGGGTCACGGTTGATCCGTGATTCGCACGGATCACAACCCACGGTTCAGAACACACGTGGCCTGCGGATTTTTACATTTTTTTACTGTTAGATTAATCCTCACAGAGAGATAGATAGCCTCTCACATCATTCAAATTACATTTATGAAAGCATTTAGGCTTTCCTGTAAAACGTAATGATGACAAAAGACATTGTGGGAGGTTATTTGGGATGTTCTGTGTACAAATGCATGTGAGACAGTATTGCTTGTTTATTGCACAGTAGGGGAATATTTAACTGTTCATGAGGTAGATGGCCTGAGGAAAGAAACTTTTCCTGTGTTCTGTATTATAAATAGATACTACAGTAATTTTTTTTATTACTTTTAAAGTTAGGGTTAGATCACTTGATTACTCTTGAGATATAGATTTGTCAAATAAATCAAGAAATTGACCCCAAGTAGCCAACAATTTTCTTAAAGAGCTAGTCCCTAAAAATCAGTGTGTCTCCATCTGAATAACAGATATCATGTCGGAAATCCAGTTCTGGAATGAGAGGGGGTAAGGATGAGGGTCACGAAACACCAAAACTCATTTTTTGAGCTGTTGACAGTCATATATGTGTCTCACGCTGTTATAAACACTATTAGGACACATATATTGCACTAAAAAGTGAAAATTGGTTGTTTTTGCGTTATTTTAAACTAATTCGTTCTTCCGATTTGAAACTAATTTTTGAAGCTGCGTCACGGCGATTAGAGACTTGTGTGCATTCCAACGTGGAGAGTGAATGTCTGTACCTGCAAGTGCATCGTGATGTCTCTAAGTGTGCAGCATTAATTCATGAGAAAGACTTGGTTCAAACCAATCAGCACGCTCTATCGTGTATGCGGTGCAATTTCATTAATATGCATGATAGCTTCGAAGACTGTTTTACCTGTTACAGTGTTCAGATGACAGAGAGACGACATGTTGTGTTGCCAGAACAAGTGGAAGAACAAGAATTTGGAGACATGGGTCGTCAGTGTTGCATTTATTATTGTGCTGCAACGAAGGTTTTGTTTTAATTTCCGGCTATGACAGCGCTGCTGGACTCATAAGGAACATTTTTTACATTTGAGTTTTTCGTATCTGGAAATGATGAAATCCGGATTTGCCGCTCGTCTCCTTTTAAAAAAGACACTGCTCCAGTTTGTGTTGATTGTCCTGTCGCTACAGACTTGGTAAGTGTGTGTGTGATCAGTGCCCTTTGTTTGTTCATTCAGATGGCAAAGTTAGTTTGTATCGTCAGCAGTGCTCTTTCAGTTTTTAAAGACAAACCTTAGTCAAAATGATTTAGTTACTAGGTTTAAAGTATGTTAATACCACTGCAATATTATAGTACAATATTATAGACTGAAAGATCCGCATGTAAACATGTAAACACCGTAATCAAATTATGACCGTCGTGTTGAATTTTCACCGCATTTTGTTATAGTATAGTCTACACACACACACAGCTTTCGGACACTACCTACCGAGTGCATTTAAGTTACAGAGAAATGTGGAGAATCTTTTTCCCATTCGCCGTGCGGTATCAAATACTCCACTTTCCAGCAGTTCCTCGCATTCAATATCTTGTTTGTCATGGGGGGCATGCATGAAATGTTCCTGAATAAAAGTGAAAGTGCCAAACTGCAGTTAAAGTCGACAAATTAATAATTTGGCAAATAATTTGATTACTGAAGTCCATGTAGACGCAGTCACTGTCTTTCTCCCCTGCATCTGTATGTTTGTTTTGTCTCTGTGAAAATCAGCGTGTGCCCAAACGGAAACTCCCATTTTTATGCAAAATCTTCCCTCTTTCCCTCCCCCGACACTCCCACCTAAACAGAGCTGGACACGCCCACTTTCCTGACTTTTTCCAAACTAGAGTTGTGAAAACAGCCTGCTGAGACAGGAGGGTTTCGTGGCCCTTTAAGCACTAGTCTTTTAGGCCGTACTCACACTATGTACAGTTGCCTTGAACCGGGCCAAAGCACACTTGTCCCCCCTTCCGTCTCCCCCGACGGCCCTCACTCATATTACATTCAGGCCTGGGCTCGCTTACGTCATTGATGATGCGCTGCTCAGTAAGCGCTCTCGCTCAGCACAGTGGAGATTTCTTTATATAGTTTAAGTCGTTTGATATGCGGTGACACAGTCAAATATTCTGCTGAACAGATCAGCCACTTTTGATGCTCATAAACAATCATAAAGTCCTCGTGCTGCAGGAATTAGGAAGTTTACTGAAGGCGCAGCTGTCGTGCAGTGAGGGATTTGCATCTTTAATAATCTATGACAGTTTGTGTTCATTGAACAGTACGAATGATTAATTAATCCATATCAAACAGTCCCTTAAAAGTCACGTCTCGCTTGCAGTTTCTGGTTCAGGCACACTTGCATTCACATTAAGTGTACCGTGCCTGAGCCCAAGTGAACTGCGCTCAGGCCCACCTCTTCCAACCAGGCCAGGGCCGCCCAAGTGAACTGTGCCCGATTCAGAGCACTCACACTGTGCCTGTGCACGGTTCAGATAGCATAGTGTGAGTAAGCCCTTAGCCACCACCATGCCTTGCATTAAAGACTCTTGCGTTGTTTGAGGGAGAGAGGATGTGATTTGTGAGAAGCCAAAGATGGCAAGTTTGACATTTGGTAGAAAATTCTGCTATAAGCCTTGGAGTACCAGCCAAATATGTTTGTATTATTAATAATATTAAACCCTTTACTAAAAAAGATGAGAACTTTTAAGAAGTTTCTTAAAATAGTCTTATATAAATATAAAATCTAAAAGCTTTAATAACATTTTACTGATTTACGGTCACTAGTTTTACGCACACATGCTTTATTCTGAATTTATTGCATGTACTTTTGATGATTGTAAACATTCACCTTTAAAAAAACATCACATGTGAACCTGTAGGAGAACCTTTATCCATCATCTTCATCTGAACACGAACATTGTATAGAGTCATTATAGTCCTGCTGATTAATCATAACATTGCAGTGTTAATGTCCTAAACACCCTCAAGCGGAGACTCCAATGAGTGTAAATACCAAAAAGCTGATTGTAGACCACCAGCGCTGTGCTCATGGTGTGTGTGTGTGTGTGTGTGTGTGTGTGTGTGTGTGTGTGTGTGTGTGTGTGTGTGTGTGTGTGTGTGTGTGTTTTGACAGGGCCAGGGCAGGAGGAGTGTATTCAGTGCGCGCAGGGCTTCTTACAGCAGGAGTGGAGGTGCGTTCGCTCCTGTGCTCCCGGGTACTACAGTGGAGAAGCTGCAGGATTCACACAGAGGATGTGCCGCAAGTGAGTTGTCTACCACTGCATTCACACCGTCTCATATTCATACTTTCATACTAATTGGTGGACACAAAGCACTTAAAAAAACGTGTAGATACCCTTTTTTTGTTAAATGTATTTTGTTGAATTGTTGATTGAAGGCTCCCTCTGGATCTTTTGAGTCAATGAATTGTTGACTGCAGACTGAATCTTTTGAGTCAATGAATTGTTGACTGCAGACTGAATCTTTTGAGTCAATGAATTGTTGACTGCAGACTGGATCTTTTGAGT
>CAIGQZ010032222.1:6855468-6871065 GCA_903798205.1 Danio tinwini | reverse complement strand
ATCTTTTGAGTCAATGAATTGTTGACTGCAGACTGGATCTTTTGAGTCAATGAATTGTTGACTGCAGACTGGATCTTTTGAGTCAATGAATTGTTGACTGCAGACTGGATCTTTTGAGTCAATGAATTGTTGACTGAAGACTGGATCTTTTGAGTCAATGAATTGTTGACTGAAGACTGGATCTTTTGAATCAATGGGTTGTTGATTGGAGACTGGATCTTTTGAGTCAATGAATTGTTGACTGGAGACTGGATCTGGTGATTTGCTCTGACTGGATCTTTTGAGTTGATAAATCGTTGACTGCAGACTGGGGCTGTTTCTCAATTCCAAGAACGCAGAGAACGAACTTACGTTCTGTGAAGACCAGTCTTGCCAGGTGTCCTCGGAGGAACGAACTCGGGAGACTGCGAGAACAGAGAACGCGTCCTGTAAGAAGTCACTGAATCACTGACTCACTGACTCAATGAATCACTGACTCAATACTGGATCTTTTGAGTGAGTGAATGGTTGACTGGACACTGGACCTTTTGATTCAGTGTATTTTTGAACGGAGATTATATCTTTTGAGTCAGTGAATCATAGACTCACTATGACTGGATCATCTGCTTCATAAAATTGACTGGAGACATGCTCTGGCTTGATATTTTGAGCCAGTGAATCATTGACTGGAGACTCACAATGACTGAATCCTGAATCCTGAAGTTTGTGAATCATTTACTGGAGAAAGAGCTTATGGTGTGCTGCTATTTTCCCATAAACACTCACCTAAAATAGTTCCAGGCAGGTTTTGATCGCATTACATTTTCATATCCCTACGTTGACTGAGATACAACACTGAAAACAACAGCCAAAAATCACATCAGAACAAAATGGCATTTAGATAAGCTATAAATAAACAGTCTAAACAGTGTTTTATGGTGTGGCAACCATGGTATAGGTGGTTAAAAGTGTATATAACTTATAAATTCACCACATAATAGTGTAAAAAGTTATGTTTTAGTTTACGCTTGCTCCTTTCTTCTGTCCATAATGATCACTAAGCAATAGGCTCTGCAGATAAAGTCAGTCCCGCAGAGGAAGGCGCTGCACAGATCTTTCATGTCTTAGATTTACAACTCCATCACGGCGTTTTAGATTCCTGTAATGTGCAGCATAAGGCTGGCAGAGAGGAGAGCCGCCTCTGCGCTCCACAATTTATAAATCAACAGTCTTTTGCTTTATGAACGCTGTCTAAAGCAAATAGAGGCTTTTATGAAGGTCACGGATGGCGATTGCAGCTCCTTTCTCAGGATCACTGGAGGCAAATAGATCAGACAGCCGTAAAACAGAGGTAAATTGTGGCCCTGAGCGAAGCGATCCACGCCGGAACACAGCCACAGTGTGCTCATACAGCAGCAAATGACTAAAGACATATAGTAAATACTGTATAAGTGGCCAGAGGTCATATACTGAGTGCCAAGGACAGTTTTACAGCTACTACTGTTATGGGGTGACCTTGTGCTCCATCAGAGTTTGTGTGTTTTATAATGATAAAATATACGCTTTTAATTCACAGGCCTTTATAAAAGATGGGCATTGTGTTTGAGATTACCTTGCGTATACTTTTACTATCAGGGAAAGAGGAGTGAATACAAATACATACACACACATGCGCACATTGTAAAAAAAATGCTGGGTTCCACACAATCCACCTGTGTTGGGACAACATGAAGGAATTAAGTTCACTTGGGCGCAATCCCAATTCTATTTTTTACCCCTACCACTTCCCCATGGCCCTTGAAACAGAGTGTAAAGGGCAAGGGCTTCAGATTTACTCCTGGGTAATGGGACAGCACTACAACACCTACACATGTCCTCATATGCCGTCGTGAACTAATACGAGATCGACAAAAGCGACTGCTATATATAAATTCTTCTTCTTCTCTAGAATGAATTACGATTTTGAGGGTGTAAACATGCTGGAAAACTCTCGAAACTTTGCACACATCCCTAAAGTGGTGAACATTTACATTTGTTATAGGTTTCGGAAGTAGGTGTGGCAAAATGACTTAACAGCGCCACCTATGCACATTTGACAGAGTGGTCCTGAGCTATGTTTCACGCACAAGTTCCGAAATTGGCACACACATCAAGCATGCCAAAACCTACAAAAAGTCTCTTGAAGCGAAATCTCAAACCCAACAGGAAGTCATGAATCTGGCATAAATCTGTGATTTTTCTCAGGTTATATTGTCAGTGATTCAAATAATATTCTCCACTGTTCTGTGTCATCCCAAGGCCACCGGGTGGTGGTGAGCCCGGGTGCGAGGTCCCTTTCATCACTGCTTGCAGCTTTAATTCCTGTTGAATTTTTGGTATTCATCTTCAATTCAATTCATCTTTATTTCTATAGTGCTTAAACAATGTAGATTCTCTCAAAGCAGCTTAACATAGAAGTTCTAGTAAATTGAAACTGTGTCAGTCCAGTTTTCAGAGCTGAAGTTCAGTTTAGTTCAGTTCAGTGTGGTTTAATTTCACTGCTGAAAGCCCAAAAACTGAAGAGCAAATCCATCTATGCTCAGCTCCACAAGTCCCAATCAAGCAAGCCAGTGGCGACAGTGGTGAGAAACAAACTTCACCAATTGACGAAAGTGAAGGAAAAAAAACCTTGAGAAAACCTTGAGAGAGACCAGGCTCAGTTGGAAACGACCACTTCTCCTCTGGCCAAACGTCTTGTGCAGAACTGAGTCTAGGCAACGGGGCTGGAGAATGCTGGATGTCCATTGTGGAGAAGCTGCAGGTGGGAGAGGTCACTGGCGGGTGTTCAGGCTGGCCCACAGGATCAATACGGAGACTCGTCTGTCACTGGGTCTTTCAGGAATCAGTCTCATGCTCTCCACTCCTCTATGACCGCCACAGCATCTGCTCAGGATACGGCCTGGTCCAGGATTATGGAGACCTTTAGAAGACCTCTATGGTTAGCATCATCTCTTCACAGAACTATCTTCAGGAAACCACCGAAGGCAATGATACCATGTTATCATAACAATATAATGTGGCTCGTAACTGTACTGTGCCTTTACACCGTGGCCATATTCATCTATGTAAACACAAGAAAACAGCATTAACATTTTACCAGACACTGTAAAAAGGTCATTTTCAGCCACTAGACTTTTCTGACAGGGTGACAGATGTGAAAGTATGCTGTGGGACTACTTTACAGGAGTTATTATTATGAATTATAAAAACAAACATCGTTATGAATATATTAAAACATGTGCTTGTTTGTTGTAAAAATTACTAATAATGCTAAAAAAATACTAGTTTGTGCATCTCCTGACTTGCCTGTGCAGCCATGTTGCCATTGTAGCTGGTGCATCCTGGGAGATTTTTGTACCCCTTGCTTTCGAGTGTGGTCCTGAAAAATCTTTGTTTCGAGAGCTATCTAGCTCTTCCCTTTAGCCCTACGCCTTTAAGTTAGACAACTGGGACACCCCTACCCTTTCCCCTGAACGTGCAAAATGAGGGGTGGGGGTAAGGGGAAAGGCTAAGAGGTAGAATTGGGATTGGGCCTTATAATGTTTTACATATTTAAGTGGATTGAACATAAAAAAACTCAAGAACTGTGTTGTTTCAGCTCATGTTAAATAAGTAGTTCGAACAAACAGCCAAACGGCATTTTTTGAATGCAGTTAAAGATAAAAATTGTTAGATTTGTCTGTGAAATTTTCATTAATTGTCAAGTATTTCACACATGGTGTTTAATGGAGAAAGGGCAGTTTTACAGTATTTCCTGATAGCTTTTTTTTTCTGGAGAAAACTTTGCAGTCCACATTCAAAATAATGGTTGGGGTTTTTACACCCAGCCTATCCCATGATGATTTCACACATACACACACGCAGGTTGCCAGATTTAATACCTCGTTTCCACTGACTGGTACAGTATGGTACGGTTCAGTACGCCTTTTGACAACGGTCATAAAAGCGTACCAAACCGTACCGTACCACTTTTTTGGCACCCTCTCTAAAGAGTACCAAACACAAGAAAGGGTACTAAAAGGCGGAGCTACACGCGCAGCTGAACGCTGATTGGTTACAGAGATGCGTCACGATCTCATGGAGCTAGCCAGAATAAAAACAAAGGGACTGCCATGTTTTTATTACACAGCCAAAACAACTATATGCATATAATAACGAGCCATGGATGACCCGAGCTCAAACAAATCTTGGCTCTTCATCAAGACAACAAGAAGATCAAAATCTGCTGTGTCCTGTTGTTGCTTTACAAGGCAATCTAAAAGTGCGAGCGGTTTTCACTTTCTCCAGGGAGCTCGCGATCGTGTCTATATTTGATATAATGAACTTCTTGAGCTGATGATAATAACGTGTGTGATTATTGAAGTGTCTTCGACATCTGATCCTCTCAGAAAAGAAAAGGACAAATGCAAGAGTGAAGCGCGAAAAAAAGGAGAAGCCCGACAAAACACAGGAGCCAATTGTTTAAGCAGACTGAATCATGAACAGACTGCCATGTTTATCTTCGCCTTTTGGACTATTCTGAACTCGGAATGACAAAATTACTCTCTAACAGAGGCTACATGTGCTGCTGAAGATTACAGACACAGATCAGAGGTTTGATCTGACTGTGGGCTATGTTGCGTGTTGTTTTTGAACTCAAATAAAGACTAAATGTATGCTGTGTGTAGTACCGTACTGTTCCAGTCAGTGGAAACGAGCCATAAGACACCAACAGATTGCGAGCATGCTTGACGATGGAGGCTTACACTGTAAACTGCTTATCTAACGTTTATGTTTGTAATATTTATATTATTTGCTAATTCTAAACCACCTCATGTGGATTTCATAACTCGGGTCCCTTTCATACACCCGGCACAATAAGGCGCAAGACGTGTTTGGCACGACTTGTTGCTGTTTTCTACCGTGGCTGGGACGTGCAAAACAATATTACAAAATGTGAAACACTTTCACAAAGCTCGGTACAAATTTACATTTTGAAACGTTTTTACTTGTCATAAGACACAATGACATGGAAAAAACGATTTTAGCAAGGACGAAACAAATTTACATTTTAGAAAAAAAAATAAAACCAAAACACTTTTACCAGTCCCCAAACTAATTTACAATTACAGATTATTTACGGAAAGGGAATGTACCACACACCGGAAGTGACGCGGCATGTACCACACACCGGGAGTGACGTGGGGAAAAGTGTTGTTGTCGTTGGTGAGCGCGGAAAATTGGTGTTGTGGAATACATGGCGTAAGCAAAGTTTATGGTGACAGAATGTGGACTGCGGTCGAGGGATGTTTTGCCCGTTTTGTGGCAAACACATGAGCAGCTTAACGCGGGCTTGCTTTACGTGTGGTCGGTGTTTGGAGTTCATAAAGGACCGGACCAGACGGAAACACTAGACATACTGCATCAATGTGTTCAATATTTTAACAAGGGCCACTTGAACGCTGTAATCATGGACATGATGTCAAGTCGACACGGTGTAAACATCTGCTTGAGGACTCTTAAAAGTAAACTGAACGAAGCCGGTGTTACAGTTTAACTGGTGACCGTGTTAACTGGGGACTCTTTCCAGATGTAAACTATTCACGTTTGCAGATTCGTCACTTTTTCACAGCAACAAAACATGCCCATACCAAATAAATATTCTCATTACTTGGTGTCAGTGTCATTGTAAACATTATTGATTTTAATATTTGTGTGGCAAAACAGTTTATAACCAAAATAATGTAAGGAAATTATTATAATTGACATGTCATCAACGGGATTCGAACCCAAGTCAAAAGGTTCAGCATGATAATCAATAGACCTATCTAACTGAGCTATTCAGGACTAGATGTTGAAGCCGGTTTTAATATCTTTATCAGTCAACCAATGCTGTGCTTTGATTGTTTCCATGTACTTGCGTTTACATGTTTCTACCATAGACTGTAAAAGATATAGACGTAGTATCCGTGAAGTCACCCATAGGTTTCTGAACACTGCAAAAGAAGCTACAAGTAGACGCGGCTAACCGTCGCCATTTTGTTCGTGCTTCATTGCACCAAACGAGGGATACCAAACAAGGGCAAAGAGGCGGAGAGTGAGTGGAGCTACAGACGCATGCTGGATTCTCAGTATTTTGCTTAGACCTGGCATAAACAGACTTTTTACGTTGGGAGAACGCTTAATACTTCATCACCTGCGACTTGTTTGTGTTCTGACCACATGTGCTTGGTTCTACACTATATCAATAAAGTGTTTAGTCTTTTAAAAACACTGTTGTAACACATTGAGCCACTAAACATTGTATGATGTTTTTCTACAGAAGGAAAACGCGAGTTACTTCCAAACCCTACAGATATAGTCTGTGTTAGTAAATGCAAGGCTATATATAAAATCCAGGCATAACACTGTACGACAACGCTTCAGATGACTGTTTTATAGCCTACAGCTGATCAAACTGTCAGATCCTGTGTGCATCACAGGTCTAAAGAAAATTATAAATGATAAATTATCTTAAGTACAACAAATACATTTATAGAGATGGTCTATAAGTATATAATTTCACTCACCTGGGAAATGGAGGCAACTTAAACGATTTGTAAGCACAAGTGCACACAGCATGCTATATAATTGTAGGAAATAATTCCAAAAGGCAAATGACAAAACAAAAATACGGGTTGTATGCCAAGATCAGCGGCTAAATAGCCGGAATCAGCTGAGGTGACGGGACCGCGAGCAGCGCCCTAGCTGTCACTCAAGTAGCCACGCCCTTAATTATGCAGACTTAATAAAAATGAAACAGATGAGTTATAAAAAAATTCACCTCCCTCACAGTTGTCATGAAAGATAATATTAGTTATATGCACCAAAGCCATTGTTTGTACCAGGCCTTAAACATGTTTTCATCAGCTGTAAAAATGGCCAATTTACCAATGCAGAAAGAAAGCACTTGGACTTCCTGGAGCCAGCCCCCCAAGGCGAGTCGATGAGTTGCAGTTTTAGTTACTTCCATATTGGCTTCCCGAGGGAGAGCGGGATGTTGCCGCTTGGTTTCTACAAACTCTCACGCTTACATTTTCTCAGTATAGCTCTAAATGACAAAACAATGTTTTATCGCACTTGGTCAAAGCATGATTTTTATAGTTGTAGACTCATGTTAACCTGTGTCTACAAAGACACACGAGCTGATATTTCCCGGTGTGTGGTACATGCCGCGTCACTTCTTTTCTGTAAATAATCTGTTATTGTAAATTAGTTTGGGGACTGGTAAAAGTGTTTTGGTCTTGTTATTTTTTTTTCTAAAATGTAAATTTGTTTCGTCCTTGGTGAAATCGTTTTTCCATGTCATTGTGTCTTATGACAGGTAAAATTGTTTTTCAAAATGTAAATTTGTCCCGAGCTTTGTAAAAGCGTTTCACATTTTGTAATATTGTTTTGCACGTCCCAGCCACTGTAGTTTTCAGTTCAGCTTAACTGTAATTTTCATGTTTTGCGCCACGTTGATTAAATAACAAATCCATTTGCGTCACTTTTTGGACTCATGGGTGTGCTGGTCTATAAATGAGGTGTGTTCAGGCGCATTGCTATTTTGAGGAACTGAAATGGACCGGGCCATTGACCAACTAATCGCTGCTCTCGCTTTAGACTTTGTGCTTAGCTTGTTAAAACAGAGCCCAGATTCTGTGTCTCATTACGGAGGTTGCAGTTTCGTCCAGGCCCACGCACATTGAGCAAACCTTCATGACTGAAATTATATACACTGCACGTTTCAATTCAATTCACCTTTATTTCTATAGCGCTTTTACAATGTAGATTGTGTCAAAGCAGCTTCACATAGAAGATTATAGTGAATTGAAACAGTATCAGTTCAGTTTTTAGTATTTTAGTTCAGTTCAGTTTAGCTCAGTTCAGTGTAGGTTAATAATCACTACTGAGAGTCCAAACACTGAAGAGCAAATCCATCAATGCACACTTTCTGTCAAAGCAACCCATTGTGCTTAAATATAATATATAGTAAACTGGCAGTGGGGCTGGTTATAGAGACCAAAACAATGACAGACATGGAACACACATTTTGCAAAGGAGAATAACTGACTATAGCATTGTTTTTCAGATAAACAAACATGTTCACCTAGCACATTTCTTAAACATCTGCAAACACATTATGGTATCTCTATGCTTCAGAAGAGTCACCCTTAAGGTTAACAATGGTGTAGAAATGAAGGGTTGCAGAAGCATTCTCAGAGTGCCGTTTGACTCTCAATTGCTGTGTGAATGAGACGTGAACTTAACAAGCATTATTTTTCATTCACAGTGAATGCTTTGAGCTGTCAGAGCCACATCAGGATACGTGATGTCTTTTAACTCCAGAATTAATGACCTGAAGCCGCAGATACAGAGATGTTTATAGGGCTCGACTGAATTAACAAGCTCTAAACTCCGTTCAGCCCCATAAACATAAACCTATAAGCACACCATTACTTTTATAGTACAGTTTTACTCATGTCTTATAGTACAGTTTTACTCATGTCATAGCCTGCATTCAGCTACAGAGAGTTCTTAAGAATTGCAATACTAAAAAATAAGCCATGAAAGAATCAAAGCTTATTGAAACAGTTGCTTTGCAGAATGAACTGCTGTTTTGAAGCGCTAGATAAGCCAAAAGCTGGTATAAATGCTGAGAAAACTCAGCCTAAATATACAGAAACACTGCTTTCACAAACCACCTGCTAATGTTTATTGAAAGTGTAATCGCTTAAATCCAGTTAACAAATCATATAATGGCATCATATTTTATTTGTGTAGTGCTTTATTCTAATGGAATAATATTCAACCAGCAAACCACACACAGTTCATTTAAAGCATAATCACAATTTTCATTAATATTTAATTAAATAATTACTACGTTAAGTAATTGAGGCCCAGTTATTCTTAACTATTTTAGTAAATGTCAACAATTAGCATAGCATAGCATGTGAAAATTTATTATGTAAACACCACAGCTTGACCAAGTTGACAATTCAGTATTTATGGAAGTCAATTAGGGCCAAAAAACTTAAAATTTAATATGAACTTTAATCATGTTAAGGTTTAAGATGTCCTTGCTTACTAGATCAATGGAAGGCTATTAGGGAAAAATGTGAAAATTAATTATGTAAACACCACAGCTTAATCAAGTTGACAGGTCAGTTTCTATGGAAGTCAATTAGGATCAAAAAATCATATTAAACATGAAATTTAATCTTGTTATGGCATAAGATGCCCTTGTTTACTCAAATCAGTGGTTCGAAATGAGATCAACGGAGGGTTATTAGCTTAAAATGTGAAAATTAATTATGTAAACACCACAGCTTGATCAAGCTGATAAGGCAGTTAGTATGGAAATCAATTGGGGCCAAAAAAGATCAAATTTAAGATGAAATTTAATCATGTTATGGCGTAAGATGTTCTTGTTTACTCAAATCGTTGGTTCAAAATTGGAGATCAATGGAAAGCTATTAGGGAAAAATGGGTAAATTAATAATATAAACACCACAGCGTTATCAAGTCGACAAGTCAGTAAGTATTGGAAGTCAAATAGGGCCAAAAATCTCAAAATTAAACATGAAATTTGATTGTTATGACATATCATATCCTTGTTTACTCAATTCGGTGCTTCAAAACCTGCGATCAATGGAAGGCTGTTAGGACAAAATGTAAAAACAAATTATGTAAACACCACAGCTTTACCAAGTCCACAAGTCAGTTTCTATGGAAGTCAATTTGGGCCAAAAATCTTAAGATTAAACATAAAATTTGATCATGTTGTGACATATCTTTTTTTTTTTACTCAAATCAGTGGTTCAAAACAAGGATTTAAAGCTCCAAAAATCTTTATTCTGACAAAATACCTATTTATGATTCAAGCATTGGCTTAGTTTATGGCTGTCACTCACTGGCATTGATGCTTTATACCTGATCATCCGCTTCATGCATATTCATGCCATGATGCTCATATTCTGCCCGTTTGGCTTCCCTTGTGTTTTCAGGAAGTCTGTCAGTTTCATTTTATCATCTCTGATGTTTTCAGGCATCGAAAGCAGCAGCTCATGTGAGGTGTGTGTGTTGTCTTCAGGTGTGAGGAGAACTGTTTGAGCTGTCAGGGTCCCGGGATGAGCTGTACGCAGTGTAAAGACGGATACAGCCTCGTGAGCCACACATGCATCGTCAACGCCACCTGTAATAATGGTACGTGCCTTCAGATAGATTTACTTAGTGTTAGTTTTAAAAAAATTAAAATTCTGTCATTAATTACTCACCCATATGTCATTCCAAACCAGACATTCTTTTATCTTGATGACATAAATCAAGACATTTTAGGTGAAATCTAAGAGCTAGGGTCATGACTAGGCCCACACGGAATCTGCGCGCGCAGAATTCCGCAGATTTTTTGCCGATTTTCCACAGATTACCTGTTAATCTAATTGGATTTGCATTTTAAACATTAAATACAAGTTAAAAAGATATTGTTTTTTATTTAACATATTAAGGTTTTAGTTATGATACTCCCAAAATAATTCCGCAGAAATCCGCATATTTTTATCAAAAGTCTCTGCAGAAATTGCAAAAAACGTCCGCAGATTCCGTCTGGCCCTAGTCATGACTCATTCAAAGTCCAGAAAAATACCTCAATAAATCCTCAAAACAGATCATATTTAAGGTTGTCAAAAGTATCGACTTATTTACTAATTGGTACTGAAAATTTAAAACTGTCCATTTTAGTGCATTCTTAAAAACCACTGAGTGGCCATTGTGTTCACATGTTCAACAGATATGACTGTGATTGGCCGTGAAGGTCATCGGTTTACCATTCTTCACCAAGTGCCAACACAAATACGCGGACATTGGATCGTTTTAAAGCCGCGTCTATCAGCTGATCTGTCTGAGTTGGCACATGAGCGCTCTGCTGATAGATGGACTGATTGTTTGTGAATCTGTGTTTGCACTTGGTGTACAGTGGTGAAGAATGGTGAACCGATGACCTTTACAGCCAATCACAGTCATTTCTGTTGAGCATGTGACACAATGGCCAATCAACGGTGTTTAAGAACACACTCAACTCAGTGATCGAATGTTAGCAGGAAATTGACATTTTTTAAATGTCACTATCGATTGGCACCGAAGTTGATTCTTTTGACAACTCTAACCATACTCCTTCAGTGGTTCGATCGGCATATTATCAAGCTATGAGAATTATTTTTGCACACATAAAGCAAAAATTGCAACTTTATTCTACAGTTTCTTCTGCTCATGGTGTGTACACATTGGATGCGCCTTGCGCGAGTGAACTGCGCAATTCGCGAGTAATTACACGCTTGACATTTTGAGTTTACTTGCTTCGTTCGAAATTTTGATGCAAAAATACTCCAGTATCATTCCAAAATGCCTGACATGGATTTTGTTGAGAGGGTAGATGTGCTTTATGTGAAACTGAAGGTGGAAAAACATGGACGTGGACTTGTTCGGCGCCATGTCTAGGTCCATCAGATCCTTCAGAGGTGCACCCAGCTTGGTGAATTTCACCAACTCCTTCAGGAGCTGCACCTGAATGACGGCCTCTACTAGAGTAAGATCCTCGTTGGTTAACATAGTGCAAATTTTCACGCAAGTCCAGATTTTTAAAGTCTAACAATTAGTGCAAATCTCACATTATTTGCATCAAACATTCAATTTGCGCACTTTCATTTGCTCGAATTGCAGAATTTGCGCTGCCTCGTTTGCAGGAACCACGCTGCAGGTTGTTGAGCTTGTCTTTGCATCATTTTTGCTTAATGCTCCATCCCCGTCTTGAGTGACCGGATCATCAGTGTCAGTATAGGTTCAGAGGGTGCAAAGCACAGGTGTATCTGAGGTAATAAGTAATAAGTCAGAGCCATGGCCCAGCACGAGACATGAATGTGCACCCTATACTGACACTGAAGTGAGGAACCTGTTGTATAAAGTTGCTATTTTTGTTATATCTGAGCAAAATATTCTTGTAGCTTGATGATATTTTGATTGAATATAATCTTGCTGATGTGTACATTGTAATTCGAGGGACCCATTCTGATGATGGCAACATGCCCTGGTGTACATTTTGGAGAACAGAGAAATATGTTCTCGTGGGTACAAATGGCCTCATTTTATGTCTAAAACCAGTGCTACAGGGTAGTACCACTGACTGCTTACCTCCATATGGTCGGCATGACTGGTTTGCTCAGTAGCTCACTACAAACATCATTAGAGTAGTTGAATGCAGAGCGGTTCGGACAGTTCCAGAAATCAGGAAAAGCATGAGGTCGTGGTAGAAACATACTGTCGCAATGACTATTCTTTTCTAGTTTGCTTTTGAAAACAGTATCGCTTGGGTTTAGGGAAGGGTGTGGGTGGGTTAGTCAATATCAGGGCTGATATATTAAGCACAATCCGACCAGCTTCTGTGAAGCACATTAATATGTTCAGAAATGTATACAGCGGCCTCTAGTGGATTTACAAGAAATGGCACATATGAGAAAATGTGCGCTAGTAATGTGTTTGAAATTGTCAAAAATATACATGGCGCCCTCTAGTAGATTTGTGGAAAAACCTCCAAGAAGACTTAGTCCAGGGTACTATATTTGTCAGTTCCTAAAAACCTAGTCCTGGGCACATATTTCCAATTAGCCTGGTTTGGACGATGGGGTTATGGTATGGGCAGGAGTTTGTTATGAACAATGAACACAGCTGCATATTATTGATGGCTTTTTGAATGCACAGATATACTGCATCAAGATCTTGAGGCCCATTGTTGTGCCTTTAATATATGGACATTATAATGCACTGCCCCATGTTACAAGAATCTGTACACAATACCTGGAAGCTGAACACATCCTAGTTCTTGCAATAGCCAACAGACTTACCAGAAATGTCGGCCATTAAGCATATTTAGGATGCTCTGGATTGGCGAATATTGACTCGTTTCCACTGACTGGTACGGTACGGGTCGGTACGCTTTTATGACCGTTTCCACTGTCAAAAGGCGTACCGAACCGTACTGTACCACTTTTTCGGCACCCTTTCGAAAGGGTACCAAACACGAGAAACTGTACCAAAAGGGTCCCAAAGGCGGAGCTAGACGCACAGCTGAATGCTATTGGTTTACAGAGATATGCCACGAGCTCAGGCAACAAGCCAGAATGAAAACAAAGGAGCCGCCATGTTTTCATACACAGCCGAGAGACTATATATACATATAATATCATATAATAATGAGCCCTGTTCGATCTGGGCTCAAATGAACATTGTCGTCGTCTTGATGAACAGCCACAAAGCCAAAAAAAAAGAAGCAGATTTTACCTTGTGCCCCGTAGTTTTTTACGAGCCAGTCTGAAGCGCAATCGGTTTTGCATTTTTGCTTGCGCTCGTCGCGTTTCTTTATTTGAAATAACAAACTTCTTGAGCTGATGATAATAACATGTGCTTGATTATTGGCATGCTTTTGAATCCTGATTCTGTCAGAAACTGAGAAACGCGTGAGTGACGCGCCAAAAACAGAAGGAGAAGCCGTAAAAAAGGAGCACATTATTTTTGTCAGCAAACGTGAACAAACTGCCATGCTTAACTATTATCATCACCTTTTGGACTATTATGAACTCTGAATGATGGAATTACTTTCAAACAAGAGGCTACACAGGCTGCTGAAGAGTAAAGACACATTTAATCATGAGAGGTTTGCACTGACTATGGGCTCTATTTCCTGCTGTTTTAAACCTAAATAAGGACTAAATGTCTGCTGTGTGTAGTTTTTCTGTAAGTGGTAACATATCAGAGACTATAAGGGTCTGTATGTGTTCATATATGTTGCATTTATTTATTTATTTTATATAATTGCAGACGTTACAGTAGGCTATTTCGCACTGTCATTGATCTGCAGTTATAATCAACTCATGTTCATAGTAAAGTTAGTAATAAACATTTATACAGAAGTATTTATGTGTGTAAAGCATCTGTTTTGTGAGAAGTGAGAAGCTTCTCATATGATATGTGAGCGACCCGTACAGCTTTACTGTAGACATTTTCTCGAGCGACCTGTCGTACACCACGCCCACCAAAAGAGTACCATTGGTACCCTTTTAGCAGTGGAAACGCAAGCCTGATAAAGGTGACCCATACCGTACCGTACTGTACCAGTCAGTGGAAACGAGACATATGACAGCATGTTCCAGTTCCAGCCAATATCCAGCAACTTCACACAGGCATTGAAGAGGAGTGGACCAACTTCTCACAGGCCACAATCAAAAACCTGGTCGACTAAATGCGAAGGAAATGTGCTGTACAACGATTTTCTTTTTTATTTCAGTTTAACAGCTAATTTTAGTAGCAGACAGCACTCTAGGCTAGTTTTTAACAGCAGATGGGAGAGGGGTCTGGCTGCAGACTCGCTGCAGTGCAATCTGAACTGCATCCAATGCTTTTTAATGCGCTCACCTAACCCCACTCCTCACAGTGACGTCACTAGCTCTCGAGTGCATTGTGTCTGAGATTGCATCACTGAGCGATGCAATCTCAGCTTGCATCGTAAAGGCTGCATCCAGGTACTATTGGGCAGATGGTGCTCTTGCTAGTTTTTAATAACATATGGTGCTCTAGGCTAGTTTTTAACTGCAAATAGCGTTCTAGGCTAGTTTGTAACAGAAGATAATTCTATGGGTGAATTGTTAACAACAGATAGCACTCTAAGCTAATTTTTATCTGCAAATGGCGCTCTAGGCTAGTTGTTAACAGCAGATGGCGCTCTAGGCTACTCTTTAACTGCAAATGTCGCACTCTAGGCTAGTTTTTAACAGCAGATGGTGCTCTAGGCTAGTTTTTAAAAGCAGATGGCGCTCTAGGCTAGTTTTTAACAGCAGATGGCGCTCTAGGCTAGTTTTTAAAAGCAGATGGCGCTCTAGGCTAGTTTTTAAAAGCAGATGGAGCTCTAGGCTAGTTTTTAAAAGCAGATGGCGCTCTAGGCTAGTTTTTAAAAGCAGATGGCGCTCTAGGCTAGTTTTTAACAGCAGATGGCGCTCTAGGCTAGTTTTTAACAGCAGATGGCTCTCTAGGCTAGTTTTTAACAGCAGATGGTGCTCTAGGCTAGTTTTTAACAGCAGATGGTGCTCTAGGCTAGTTTTTAACTGCGGATGGTGCTCTAGGCTAGTTTTTAACTGCAGATGGAATTCTAGGCTAGTTTGTAATAGCAGGTGGTGCTCTTGGCTATATTTTAACAGCAGATGGTGCTCTAGGCTAGTTTTTAACAGCAGATGGCGCTATGAAAATATCATAGCTTTTGCATGGCCAGCATACTTAACAGACATGTCTACCATTAAGCATGTTTGGGATGATCTGGATTGACAAATATGACAGCGTGTTCCAGTTTCAGCCAATATCCAGCAACTTTACACAGGTATTGAAGAGGAGTGGACCAACTTTCCACAGGCCACAATCAAAAACCTGATAGACTCTATGCTAAAGAGATTTTCATTCATGGGTGAACTATCCCTTTAAATTCACAGACTGTATTGTGACGAGCTGGTTGCAGTCACTTAAGGTCCACACGGGGGCGAT